>CM032334.1:6912691-7385191 GCA_019022515.1 Quercus aquifolioides | reverse complement strand
ATGTTGGCTGAATTAAAAGAGTAGGCTTAGGCTAAGTGTATGTGTGCAGGGATTGGGTCTGAGTAATATAGACCGGGGCTTGAGCCAAAAGGCTGAACCCATGGTTGAGCCTCATATCACTCTCGGTCTAGGCCTAAGGTTTGCAACACCTAATAGGCTCAGCCCATGCTAGGAAGTAATGGGGGGAATTGGGTCACATGACTCACATCCAGCCTAACACGCATATCTATTTGGTATCAATAAACTCTCAGTGTGCGTTTGGAGATTGTTGAAAAGAAATTAACCTTTTTACTTTTTGACTCAATTTATTATTATTTTTTTGTGTATAAATAATCTAGTTTTTAGCCTTTTTTTTTTTTTTTTTTTTTAATTTATAAATAAACTAGCTTTTAACCTTTTGTAACCTATTTAACATAAAAGTTACTGATTTTTCAAAAAATATTAAAACAAAAAAGTTACCGAAAAGCAAAAATTATATCTTTTGATATATACTATACAAATAAATTACCGGAAATAAGTAATTCCTAAACATTTTATGAGGCAAGTTTGGATTAGTATCTTAGAAAAAGTGTATTTGCTTATGCACAAAGCAAAAAGTTTATAAATGATGGGATTTACATTCCTATTTGTGGGGCCCGTGGGCCTGGAAGTCTCGGCCCACCTCTAGGCTGGCCCAAGGCCCATGCCGAGGATCGACGGCTGTCCCAGGCAGTTGTCTAGGGGCTTTTAGCCCTCTGGGCCACGCCGAGGACGACCCTTTCCTCGGCATACCTGTCCTAATCCCAGGTGGGGGACAAGCCCAGTATAGGCGGTCACATCCACACTTAATGCATCTACCTAACTCCCCTGGCAATCTTAATGCTGAGAGGACTCCTGAACGGCGGAACCTTGGGTGCTGCGACCCACAGTAAGGTGGGGAACATGGCTGATGGGACAGGTCCCTAAGCAGTGGTCTAGATGATTGACAGTTGGAGGGCTAGGATTGACCGAAGAAGGTATATAATGCAAGGTGCCCTTCAGAATGAGGGGCTCCTCGGCCGTCCGAGGAGCAACCCCTAAGCAAAAAAAGAACAGGGCTAAGTCCCCTCAAAGGAGGAAGTCTCAGGAGAACCGGCGGCAAGCCTGGTTAGCGCCTAACCCTTCGTCCCACTCTCTAAATAAATGTATTGTTGGGGGATCTACGACAAAACGAGCCCCTACACTATTATTTATGGCATGTTTGGTAGACTATAATAGCCGCTGTAATGTAATAGTTATTCCTATAGTTTAGTTATTTTTTAGTTTGGTTATGTTTTTATTACAAAGAATAGTTATTTCTTATGAATAGCTATTATTCAAAATGAGGAATAATTAAATTATTCCTCTTTAAAATGTTGTATTAGCTATTCTTTAGTAAGTGCAATAATTTCAAAACTTAATATATTTCCAAATAAACAAACTTTCCATATACATATAATAATTATAAAAATAAAATATCATAAAAAATAACACATATCTCTCTTAAATTTAAAAATAACAAATTTTAAGGAGATATAATTGTATAAGTAAGATATTTCCTAAAATAAATATTAAGTTTCATTATAATGTTATAACTCATAGCCAAAGTAATGAATAGATTTAGTTATTATATTACTACACACTTTATTATTAGTAATAAAGATTATAGTTCCTATCGTAATCCTCATTCAGTGTACCAAACGTACCCTTAAACTCTCACCATTCATAAATTCCTTGTTTGGCTAACTTTGTATAATATGTTCTTAGAATTTTCTATTGCACTCAATAATACTTGCTCAAAAAAATACAGAAAATGGAAGAAAGATCAAACACAGTAATAGTATAAATGAAGATGCTCCATTCAATATTAATTATAAAGAAATAACATAATATCCATAAAGGAAACTATAAAGTATACGTGGATGTTTATACTTGATAAGAAGTGCTAAAAAAAAAAAAGAGGCTAGTAGGGATGGCCATACCCGTTGGGTAATGGATATCTAACCGATCTGGTCCAAATATTCTGGGTAATACCTAGTTTTTAATGGGTAAAAGGTAATTGGGTAGGGTTTAGATATTATCCAAAATTTTCAGGTAGGGTTTGGGTATTACCCATTTAACTAATTAAATCTAACCCAAACCCAACTTAACTAAATTATTATGGGTAAACCCTAATCCACCCAATAATTAAAACTACCAAATTGCCCCTAAAACTTGAAAACGACCAAAGTACTCCTAAAATTGCCAAAATGTACCCTAAACCTGAAAAATGACCGAAATACCCCTGAAACATAAAATTACCAAAATACCCCCTAAACCTAAAAAAATGACCAAAAATAGCCCTGAAACATAAAAAATTACCAAAATACTACTGAAACCTAAAAAATGAGAAAAATACCTTCGAAAACTACAAATTACCAAAATATCCCATAAACCTAAAAAATTACTAAAATGCCTCTGAAACTTAAAAAATGACCAAAATACTCCCTAAAACTAAAAATTATTAAAATACTCCCTAAACCTAAAAAATAACCAAAATACTCCTGAAACCTTAAAAAATGACCGGAATACCGTCGAAACCTATAAAATAACTTAAATACCCCTGAAACCTAAAAAATGACAAAATACCCCCAAAACCTATAAAATGACAAAAATGCTCCTAAAACCTATAAGATGATAAAAATACACCATAAACCTAAAATGACTAAAATAGCCTCGAAACCTAAAAAAATAACTGAAATACCCTCAAAGCTTAAAAAATAGCTGAAATACCCCCAAAACCTAAAAAAGTGACCAAAATACCCTGAAACCTAAAAAATTACCAAAATACCCCCGAAACCTTAAAATTACCAAAATATCTCTGAAACCTAGAAAATTAGCGAAATAGCCCAAAATCTAAAAATTACCGAAATATCTCTAAAACCTAAAAAAATGACAAAAATACCCCATAACCTAAATAAATTATTGAAATACCCTTAGAATATAAAAAATGACCAAAATAACCTCAAAACCTAAAAAATTACCGAAATTCTCTCAAAACCTACAAAATGACTAAAATATTCTTAGAACCTTTAATTTGACCAAAAAAACCCTTGAAATGCCCAAAATACCCCAAGCCTCTATTTTGGTGATTTAATAGGTTTCAAGTGTATTTTGGTCATCTTAGAGGTTTAGGAGTATTTTGGTCACTTTAAATGTTTCAAGGGTATTTTGGTCATTTTAGATATTTTGAGAGGGTATTTTGGTCATTTTAGAGGTTTAGGGCTATTTTGGTCGTTTTATAGGTTTCAGAGTATTTTTGGTAAATTTAGAGGTTTGGGGTTATTTTTTATCATTAAAAAGGTTTTGGTGTTTTGGTCATTTTAGGTTTTGGGTGTATTTTTATCATCATATAGGTTTTAGGGGCATTTTTGTCATTTTATAGGTTTTAGGGGGTATTTTGGTCATTTTATATGTTTTGGGGGGGTATTTCAGTCATTTTTTTAGGTTTCGAGGGCATTTAAGTCACTTTCTAACTTTAGGGAGTATTTTGGTAATTTTAAAGTTTTGGGGGTATTTTGGAAATTTTTGGGTTTATGGTATTTCAATCATTTTTTAGGTTTAGGATTTTGGTAAGTTTTAGTAGTATTTGAGTATATTTGGTGATTTCAGAGGTATTTTGTTCATTATAGAAGTTTCATGGGTATTTTGCTCATTTTAGAAATTTTGGGATATTTTGGTCATTTTAGTGGTTTTTGAGCATAATTGGTGGTTTTAGAGATATCAAGGATATTTTGGTCATTTTAGAGATTTCATGTGTATTTTGCTCATTTTAGAGATTTTGAGGATATTTTGGTCATTTTAGTGGTTTTTAAGCATATTTGGTGATTTTATAGAAATTGGGTTTGGGTAGGGTATGGATATCCATGGGTAAACAAACCGAGTAGCAACTGAGTATGGGTTCTAACAGGATAAGGTAATTGGGTATCCATGGATAAATTAATTGGGTTGGATATGGGTATACCCTACCCATGGCCAAAAATACTTGCTCAAAAAATTCTTAGAATTTACTATTGCACTCAATAATACTTGCTCAAAAAAATACATAAAATGGAAGAAAGATCAAACACAGTAATAGTATAAATGAAGATGCTCCATTCAATATTAATTATAAAGAAATAACATAACCTCCATAAAGGAAACTATAAAGTATACGTGGATGTTTATACTTGATAAGAAGTGATAAAAAAAAAATAATAATAATAAGAGGCTAGCACTAAAACCAAAAGATTAAATATTTGTCATCATATCACTAATCTTCAATATGTAATAGTGAGAATCCATGGCAGTGCGAACTCTTCTTTCCAACTTTCTGAAAAAGGCCTTCCATCGCCGAAGTTCCCATGATATATTCATATATATAGTCTTCTTACATTAATTTTGATCTGCATAAAAAATGTATTCTTTATTAAAATGTGAGACATAAATGACTTTTGTATCAAATAAATAAAGGATTTTACAATAACAAACCAATTTTAGAAAAAGTTTATCGAAAATTGAAAAATGTGACCATAAATTGACAACTTTTTCAATTTTCAATAAAACTTTTCAAAAAATGAATTTGTTAGGGTACACATCAACCGAACCCATAAATAAATATAAAAACAAAAGAAGAAGGTGAGAGACAACGTAATAAATCAACTTCCCTTTAGTATGTATCACCATCCAGGAAATTAAACAAAGGTGGCCAAAAAAATTTCATTAATAAGAAATGATAGGATGGCACGACTAACATGGATGATTACATAACAAGGCAACTAATAGAATACCGGTCTCGTTACACTCAGCCAATGATTCTCTTGAACATACGACCTTAGGTGCTAATTGAGCTAGAGCTCATTGGCCAATAGATATTTTAAAAAATTCAAAACTCCAAGATGAAGAATAATTGAAAATTGTTTAGCTTTAGAAAGTCTAGAAATCATAGTCCAAAGATATATAACTCACACCACTATTAGCAATCATATTCAAATCATAGCACATAACTCCTTAATTCAGAAACAAACCTGTTAGAATTGGTGTGCACCAACTCTTACGAATGCACAGCTACAAGGACAATCTTCTTCAGAGCACTCCTTAAATGTTTCCCACTCTGGAGGAATAACATTATCAATCCAAATGCAGTCTATATTTGTATTTAGAGAACCAGCCAAGAGTGACCCTCGTCTTCCAATATTGTCAAATGAGGGATTGAATCTATAACCATTTCGGTTACCGACTGCATATGCAAAATGTTCTCCTGCGTCAAACACTCTTTCCAAAATATATTCCCCATCCCTTTGTGTCAGCTCAAACCATTTTATACCCACTTCATCCATATCTTCCTCCAGCAAAATAATGACGTATACAGCTGCTACGTCCACAACCAAAGAAGCGAAATACAACTTCAGGTCATCTGGATCAAAATGATCAGGCAATAATGCAATTGAAGAAACATATTCTCCCAGTCTATCTAAATGAAAAATGTGAACTTGACCGCTAGTGTCTAGACACAACAGCTTTCCCTCATGTAATACCAAACCACAAACACATATATTAGTTGCCATATCCGCAGGTACAACATATCTCCTCCACCCCCGTTCTTCAGTGTGTAATAACACTTCCATCTCATCTTCGCTATGTTCAGCAAATATAGTTATATTGCCATATTCCAATGGGGAGCTGGAAAAAACTCCAATATGATCAGCAAGCTCCCATGGAACATCATGGATACTATGATTTCTGCGGTTTACCACATCATAGTAGATGATGTGTTGTCTATAAGAAAATAGCAGCCATCCATCAATAGAATACCCTCTTAATTCAGCTTGATCTAATTCCAACCATGGTATGACAATGTCCATATGATCCCCTTGGTTTTGGATGTTGCAAACACGGAGAAAATTTGATTCGGGGTTGTGCACTATGAGGTAAGTGCCTGGAGTATTGACGGGCGTTATATGCATATTTGTGTTATAAAAAACCTGTAACATCATAAATTAGTCTTATCAAAATAATATACAGCATCTAATATATCAACCCAAATGCCAAACAATTACAAAGCTACCCAAATACCTGAATATGATGCTGAAAATCATTTGGATGCAGAAATTTTTTAGGATGCTCATCTTGCAACTTATGGATTATAGACAAATCTGCAACCAGTTCCTCAATGGAAATTTTGGGTCCCTATCAATTAAGAAACCATTTTCCAGTTAAGATTGTTAGATGATCATAAATACCAGTATCACCAACATCAATAATAGAGTAACGTATCAGCTAATAGACCCCAATGACAAGAACTAATAAAAGAAGGGAATAATAAAAAGGGTAAAACTCTATTCCTTAAGTTCCTCTCTTAAATTCATCCATTTGTCCAATTATAAAAATCAACAAACGCCTTAAAGCTTTAAAAGACTAAATTTTATAGGAAAATTTTTAAGAGAAAGAAAGTTGTACAGAGAGAGAGAGAGAGAGAAAGGCTGGTTAAGCCATAAAGAGAAGGAGCAGTTTCTGAAGGAGAACAAGACCAAAACAATATTATTAAAATAAAGTCCAATTGTAGCTTTTACTGAAGCTTTTCTGAGATTTTAGTGTTGGAGTAATTTGATTGAAGAAGATGTCTGGTTTCCCACATTGTAGATGGGATTATTAACGCTGCATGTGTTGATTTTTATAATTGGACAGATAGTTGAAATTTAAGAGGGAATCTCCATTAAAACTCCATTCTATTCCCTTTCACTTAAACTCTCAAGTAAGGGAATGAATTTTCTATTCCCTCCACTAAAACTCCCAAATAAAGGAAGATAATAATATTTTAAAATTATTTTTTTCATTCTTTTTCATTCCATTTCCTCCTCCCAAACCATAAAAAACAGCAATTAAGGTAGTATCTAAGCTTTGCCTTAATAAAAATTAAGAATTTTCCCTTCCCGACCAGAGTCTAGTGTGTGGTGTTTCCCTTGTGCACATCTATATTGGATTATTTAGAACGGACCAACATATACTAATGCATATCACAACATAATTTGTCCTAATATTGAATTAAAGTAATTTTTTTTCGTAAATAGATCCTATACAGTATATATGTAAGTTTGTCAAATTAAAAAAAAAAAAAAAAAAAAACAGAGGAATATACAAATGAAACAAAAACAGATGAATATCAAATACGTAAGCCTAACCTTAGTAATCTTTGACAAAGCATTTTTTTCTTCCTCTTCTTCTTTCTTGTTCATCTTTTCTTTCTTCTTCTCTTTGTTTTTTAAACTTCTGGTTTTTTTTTCTTCTTGTGCCACAAGAAACTTGATTGAGTTTATCAAACAAGTAAGGCAGGGATATATAGTCAATTTGATTCCCTACATGAGACTACATGTGACTGCAAGTGAGAAAACATGAGCATGGCCAAATTTGGCTCAACTCAGCTTGGGGACCAAAATACCATGACCTAAAATGGCATTTACTTCTTTTTGAAGTTTCATGATTTTAATCGCATGCTTAGGTTCACAGATGATGCACAAGTCTGTAGATATGAAGCCACAACTACTCAGCTATTCAACTTGTTTTATCTAGTGTAGGAGTACCCATAAACTAAATAATCTCAGTTTTACACCAAAATTCGGTCCCATATTGACTTGGGATCCAACCTCAAATGCTTTTTTTTATTGGTAAGTCACTTATGCACTTGGTGTGTCTTGGATCAATACCTCATCCTCCACCTTGCTATTACAATGGAAGTTGGTGCCATTTTGAACGTGAGCTCATAGGGTGTATTAACTACTCTTCATCTGAAACTGATTTGACATAAACCTTTTTTGGAAATGATACAAGGGAATATGTCTCAAGAAAGGAATGCTTCTAGTTCAAGATATATAATGATTATTTGTCGTGCTAAATGAGAATGCTGAAGGGTCCAATGCATGTACTTCGGTGACACAAATCTTAAACTGTGAGTTTTCGTGTGCTTTGTTGTATATATGGGGGAACCTATCTCTTATTTGTAAAATTATCAAATATTTTGAATTGTGATTAGAGTCTGTAAGATGTGGCTGTGTTTGTCTTTGCTTGGTGGTAGGGTGAGCTTTCTAAACTTAGTCAAATGTGTTTTAATACCTGGTCTCTTTGGCTTGGTTTTGAGTGAGTCTTTTTTGCAAAGAGTAATTATTAGTTGCAAAAGCATTTTGAGTAGGACAATATGAGAAATTGTAATGTTAGAACCTATTTTAGAAGAATGAGTATGGGAAGTTTGCATTCAAAACAAAATATTGTACTTGCACTAAGAGCAGAAATTACATTTTTATTGTTCTTTTTATTTGTTAGAATTTTTTTGCTCCTTACTAAACTTGCATTATTATTACAGATTTGGAATTTTTTAACATTTCATTGTGATATGTCTAGATATGTTTTGTAGAGGAGAAATTATGAGATTTAAAGAGATTCTCAAAGGCATGGTTACTGACAACATTGGACCTGTAGGAGTTTTAAAAACTGAAGCAAGGATACAACTATTTGAATTATGATTTTTTTTTTGGGGGTGGGGGGGGGGGGGGGGGGGGGATTTTTAATTTATTTATTATTGTTGATACCATTTACTTTGATTAGTTTGTAGTATTAACCTTGCATCTTGGTCATATTATTTTGCTGTAATAGATATTCCATATGAAAGTATCCATGCCAATTAATAGTTGTGAACAATATTATACAGTATTACTATCATATTTCTGTATATAAAAAAAATGTATATGTGCCAAATTTACTTATGCACCTAATTGTATATCCATAAACTTGCATCTTATTTGCATACAACTCTAATAATGCAATAATAATTTATTATCTAATTAAGGACTACACATTGTCGTCATTTACAAATTTTTACTATAAGGTAATTAATTTGAATGGCTTGGAAACACTCTGCCATCTAAAATGATAAAATAATAGCTAATCTAGCTCTAAAAATATAGCCATAGTGACATTCTAAACTAGCTATTTTTTTAGAGAGAGATTAGCTATCATTTATTCTTTGTACACTGTGTAAATGATATAACAATATGTGCATAATGCGCTGGTATAAAGCTAGTTTAATTAAATTTGAAGCCATGCATTCCACAACAATCCTCTGGAGATTTGAATCCGCTGCATACTCAATAGCTCTATATAAAGTCTGGGCATAGCTTTCTTCTAAGTCAGTTCTGGGTTCAAAGTGGTCACATGTCACACCAATGCAGAAACCTTCATAAAAAAAATGGGGTGCGAGTGTGACTATAAGGACTGGGAACCAGTGAGAGAGTAAGAGGAAACTAGGGGTAAAGTAAGGATGACATTTCAGGAACATCAGGGTCCACCATGGTTTTTCCTAATATGAAATGCTATATTACCCATTGATGGAACATGAAACCAAAACGCAAACAATAGGTGCAGTGGTGCCCTGGTCCTTCTCTGTGTTTCTCAATAGACAGCCACTGCATACACAGAGAGATAAAAGTGGGGATTGCAGAAAGACCAGAAGAAAAGGCAAAAGATTAAGGAGCTTCAAAAGGGAAATCCTAAGTTCCTAACATGCCCAAAAAGGATTTGTAGCATTTGTGCTGTTTTTTCTTATTAATTTACACTTTTGAGCTTGATAACTTTTCACCTTTTTTAATTTTTTTTTCCCCACTCAATTCATTGAAATGGCTTTTGGGTCTGTGTGATAAGGCTTCTTTTTTTTTGAGAAACCAAACTATTTCGTTAACTCAATAAAGGAAGATTAAGGTACAAGAAAATCAGAAACAATCAAACGAGATAAGTCCTCTTGATTGCAAAATATGAGTTTTTTTCCCTTGTTTTCTATAGTTTTATTGGCTGCAGCATCATAATTTTTAAAATTTTTGTGTTTGTTTGTTTTGTTTTTTTTTTTTATATTGGAAATTTTTAGCAATTGTCCAAAAATATGTAAACTTAACAAGATGTGGTTTCAGTTTGCATTTTTGTATGGGATTGTGATTTCAAAATCTATTGGAGTCTTCAGCATGTTTTAGTTAATAAATCACAAATGTTTTAAAAATATATTACCTTGTATTTGTCCTTACCTTCACTACCTCATGAGTAATAAAGTAAGAAGGAGCACTTCAACATTTCCTACTTGCTATACACATTTGCACGATATATATTGCTGGTGAAATACTAGAAGGTAGTTGTTTTTGTTGTTTCCATATGGAATTTTACTCTCTCTCTCTCTCTCTCTCTCTCTCTCTCAGACACACATATATATAGTGGAAAGGGACAACAATGAACCTACAGGAAAGAAGAAGCGAAAAAGAGAAAAGCAAAATGATATTGACACTGGCAAAGCTGTTCCGAGCAATATCGGAGCTGAACGTGGTTTTTACATGCTAATGGTATATTGGAAGAGCTTTACATCTAAAAGAATCTTTGCTTCTCTATATTGGTTTTTCTTTTCTTTATTATTATTATTATTATTATAATTACTACTACTATTAGTAGAAGTAATAAAAATGGACAAGTCAATTAATTAAGTGATAGAGAGTATGACTTTAGATAAAATAAAATGAAGGAAAGAATACATATGTCCGACTAACTAATTTGTTGAGGATCCATAGCCAACCCCAAAAAATTTGGGACCTGTGCTTTGTTGTTGTTGGATCAATCAAAGCAATCAGAGAAATAAAAATAGAAATAATTCAGGAAAGAAACACTCTGACCAGAAAATGTGAGCAGCCCAATACAGTGGATGGAGTTGAATTTGATGACCAATACGGTGCTTTCATAGATTTTTAGGATTAGATGATAAATGCTATGCCTTAATCTTTGGGAAAATTACACTTTACCACCCTAAATTATGCTCCAAATTACACTTTGCACCCTAAACTATTCGAATGTACAATTTGCACCCTAAACTATGATCATTGTTACACTTTGCACCCACATGTTTTTTTTTTTTTTGAGAAACCACCCACATGTTAGTTTTATAGTTAAGTTTGATGGAAATATGAATCATGTGACTTTCACATGTGCATTGCTTAAGTGACACAAATTTAAAAGACCAAAAACCCCTTCTTTCTAATCAATTAAAAACAAAACCTTTTTTTTTTTTTTCTCTTCAGGTTTCTCATGTGTGTGTGCGTATCAGCCCCTCTCCCCCAAATCAAAATCCTTGCAACCCTAAATCCCTAAATCAGAATCATCTTTGACACCACTACCACTCCACTACTGTTATTCCTAGAAACATGAGTCTCTGGACTTCATGTTTTAGATAACCTTCTGGAAAGAAAAAAAAAAATGATCTAGATTTCCATGCTCGTTACAGCTTAGTATTTTTTTTTGCTATTCATATTTATATAGTTGGTAGTGTGCTTCAAGGATGGGAAGTGTGTAGATATGGATGACATTTGACATTCTTCGATCCTAATGCCGAGGGAAGGACAAGAAGATACTATTTTGCGGTATTAATAATTGGATTATGTACAAAGCTTTCAACTGAATTTTTCTATCATCATTTGTTGATCTTTGTTGTTTGGGCACATATTTAGTTTTTTACAACAATCCAAGAAACTAGCATGGAGGGTTATTCTGAAAACCATTACTCATTGCTCCACCGTAATAGCTTTTCCTTCAAAACCATTCAGGAATTTTCACTTGCTATGTTGCAAAATCATCGGCTTATCTAAAAGTTGATAAATAAAATGTGTTGCTCCACAATTAAGAGTGGTATCACGGAGGTGGAGCAATGGGGTAGTGCTGAAGATGATTTTGATTTGGGGATTTATGATTGCAGGGATTTTTGATTTGGGGAGAGGGGTTGGTACGCATGAGAGAGATGGGAAAAAATTTAATTGATTGAGAAGATGGGGGGTTTTTGGTCTTTTAAGTTTGTGTCACTTGAGTACTACACATGTGCAAGTCACATGTTTTATATTTCTGTCAAACTTAACAGTAAAACTAACATTGGGGTGCAAAGTGTAACAATAGTCATAGTTTATGGTGTAAATTGTGCATTCGAATAGTTTAGGGTGCAAAGTGTAATCTAGGGCATAGTTTAAGGTGGTAAAATGTAATTTCCCCTTAATCTTTTCAAAATGAATCATAATTAAGGAAAAATTTTCTTAATGGATTCTTGCTGCCTAAAATTATATGATTTTGCAATTTCCCCATTCATCTGATCTATGTGATTTCAACTTCTCATATCTAGTAGCAAGAAAAGGATTTTTTTTGGGTATAAAGGATCAATGTCCTAGATGTACAAGGTACTCACAGAAAGGTAACAGAAGAACTTAGACCACCAACAATGAAAATTATTGAACAAAAAAATGCCAGAATCTTCCTAAATCAGATATTAGGGTTATCTACATTATCCAATTCCACTGTAACTCTGTAAGCTATACCATGATGGTGGCATTTGCAAGCTATAGCTCATTGCTGAAATTTGATTAAAACAATCAATTACTAAAGTTAACATGGACAACCAGTTTTATTTTGAGGATAATTCTAACTGTATTTTGCTACTCTTAATTGATGGTTAAGGTTCATTTCTTTGTTTTCTTGTTAGAAACTTCATGAACTGCAGAATGGATTGCGGAATACCGCCAAAGTAGACCAGGGTTGATGTTTCTGCAACAAAAAATTGATGACTTTATGACTGCTCTAGGCACAGCTAGAACAGGTATTCTCCTCTGTTTTTTTTTAGGGTTCTTTGTGTCCATTATACATGAAGTAGTCTTTTATCAATAAAGTTATTATTACCTACAAAAAAAAGAAGGTATTCTGCTCCGCTGTATCTCTGTCAGTGATTCTTAATTTGATATTCAACCATAATGTCTTATAATTATGCTATCTCTATCATCATTATAACGTTTGCTCCAAAAGAACAGTTTCCAAATTGCACTTGTAAAAAATATTCAGTGGCTCAAAACTTCACAAAGTTATGTTCACATACACATGAATATATGTGCCTGAACAAAGTACAATTTTCATAGTTGTTTGATTATAAAAACATTCAGATGGCTGATATACTGAGCTATTTTATTACATTTGTGCAAAATTTCCTTTGCAGGGGAATGCTTGTTGGTTAAATATATGCCACATATTGCAGTATCTAACCTTCGTATGCAAGACTAGCATTTGAATTTGTAAAAGGGAAATGTACACTTGCATCCATCGCCATGTATCAGGTTGATGTTGATCATGTGCTTGTAACATTAGGTATTCATGGAAAATTTTCTACTGGTCCCATATTGAGAAGGTGTCTATTATAGAATTGATATCTTGCACAATAAAAATAAATTTGTGGTCCTTTTCTTTTTTCATTATCTATGCTAGTCGCAAACCCGCACGTTGCACGTGATAATTTTTTTTTGGGTGTTCTCATTAAATATATTTTTTATTAATATTATTGTTTTAGTTATTAATAATTGGTTTTCATTATCTTTTAAGTTAATAAAAACCTTATATATAACTTTTTTTTTTAACCTTTACATACATACATATATATATATATATATATATATTTAATGTGAATCTTTACATATACCTTTAAATAAACTCTATATATCTCACTTCTTTAGATGCGTAAAACCATAGACTATTACTCCATAATGATAGTTGCTAATTAATTTTATCATTTTTTTAATGATCTCATTTGTAATGCTTCTTACCATTAGCATATATTTATTGATGATTTTCATAACAGAAAAGTTAAATGAGAGGTAGCATCGTTCATTAGATTTTCAAAAAGTAATAGTGTATGAAAATTATATATATATATATGAAATGTCAAAAAAAGGATTTTAAAATTTTCTAACTTGATTTCTTATAAAATTTCTATTATTACTAGAGAACAACTTTTTTTTAGTTATGATTGGAAATATGGTTTCCATGGTTAAAGTTTGATTAGTTTTAAATTTAAATTTAGTACTATGATTGTATTTAATTGTTGATTATTGATTTAATTTTTTAAGTGAATGTAACGGTTTATTTTACTACACTGTAAATTTTTTAATATTCTTCATATGGTCATCTCTATTTTGTTTTTTATTTCTCCTTATGTTTTTCAATTAAAAGTTACTAGTGATGTTTGATTTTTCTTCTCTCTCTCTCTCTCTCTCTCTCTCTCTCTCTGTTTTTCCATTGGCAAACTATCGTTTTTCAAAATTTGATGAAGATTCTATGGCAATAAATATGCATTATTAGTTTCTTTATGTTATATTTGGTTTGATATCCTTGTTAATTTTTTTTATTTAGTGTTTCTGAATTGGCATTTTTTTTTTTTGTATTCCATTTTTCCTTTAACGTATTGAATGTGAAAATGAGTGTTTCCCTAGCATTACTCCACTTTATGAGGACAATTTTTTTTTTATTGAATCTAAGTAAAATATTATATGTTTAATTTTTTAAAATAAATAAAAAGAGGAAATATAAATAATTTAATGATATGGAGGCCGTGGCTAAATTTAAATGTTGAGTAAAATAATATGAGAAGAAAAAAAAAGTAAAAGTAAAAGACATATCATTTATTCCAAATTTTTTTTCTTTATCACTTTTAAAGAATGTAACCATTAGTTTCTTTTTATTATGACTCTTTTGTAATTTGAATAAATTCCTATGTAGCTTTAGTTGTTATTTGTTTGAAATATTATTTTCTTCTTGATTTTAGAAGTGACCAATATTGAGAAAAATAATGATTTTTTTCTTTTCATTAAAACAACTGTGTAATTTAAATAAGTTCTTGCCTAATTTTGTTTGTATACCATGTTTTCGTATATTATATATATTTTTTGATTTAGTGATGAAATATTAATTTTTAATGACTTTGAAATATATATATATATATAGGGGTAATTACCCACCTGTGGTTTGCCTCAAATTTAACTTACTTACTTGTGGTTTCATTTTTGACACTTTACCTACCCGTGGTTCAGTCCGTATATGTTCCATAACCCACCTCTAATTATTCCCATACTCTAACACGTTTCATCAAAAAATCAAACAATAAATCAGATCAAACACTTATCTTCCACACACTCTCTCACGCTTGCTCACCCATTCTAAATCCTTGATTCTACATTGCTACCCACCTAATTTTTAGACCGAGAAATCTACTGGGTTTTGTTTGTGCAAGGACACCGAGGAAGGAGACCCACCGATTTTGGAAGAAGGGTTGAGCAGTGAAGATACTAGAGCCTACAGTAATTTGTAGTAATCTTTCTATCACCTTTTTTTTTTGTGTTACCATGTGAAGTATTTGCCAATATGAAGCAAGTTCTGTTTCTGCAAAGTCTATTCATGCAGATCATATTGGAGTTTTTAAAAGTAGTTTTTGTATTAATCATAGGTAAAATGATATGTAAATTTCACATAATATGGAGCAATTGTTACATTGTTTGAGTTATGAACCCCACCCTGAATTTGCTTGTACAATACCCTCCACAAATGACAAACTTATAAATATATGCACTAACCTTGTCCATGTGGGACTCTGGCGACGAGTTGCTTGTCAGATTTCATAGGCATTTAATAACTTGTTTGAATTTGGAACTATGATACTAAAAGCAATTTAAAATTATTTTGTAACCTTTTTTTTCATTCTAAATTTAGGGACACCTGCTGCAAGGATGAATCGGTGGGTCTCCTTCTAGAATCTGTGGGTCTCCTTCCTCGGTGTCCTTGCACAAACAAAATCCAGTCGATTTCTCGGTTTAAAAATCAGGTGAGTAGCAATGTAGAATCAAGGGTTTAGAATGGGTGAGCAAGCGTGAGAGAGTGTGTGGGAGAGGAGTGTTTGATCTGATTTCTTGTTTGATTTTTTGATGATACGTGTCAGAGTAATGGAATAATTAGAGATGGGTTATGAAGCATAAATGGAATGAACCACGGATGAGTAAAGTGTCAAAAATGAAACCACATGTGGGTAAATTAAATTTGAGGCAAACTATATGTGGGTAAGTTGTAATTACCCCATATATATATATATATATATATATATATATAGATTAATGAGAAATTATTGTGTGTAGCACTATTACTTATTATGTAAAATATTAATAGATTCTCAAAAAAAAGTAAAATATTAATATGGCATGTTAAGACATAATTCTTAAAAGAATCTTATTAAGTAAAAATTCTTATAAAGAATTTTTTTTTTTCCCCTACAAAAAAGCAAAAAAATGTTAAAAGAGTAATACTATCTCAAGTACAAAAGGAAAAAAGAAAAAAAAAACTGTTATTCTCACCACCTATTTGTATTCAAATGTGTGATACCTATATGTATTTGTTATCTATTTGAATTCAAATACTTCAATTATGTTTATAAAAAAAAATTACGAAATTACTTCTTCCAAAAAAAAAAAAAAAAAAACCACTACCTCACGTAAAAACTATTCATTCTTATCCCATATTCAAATGTCTGATTCTTATCTGTATTTATTATCTATTTGAATTCAAATACTTCAATTATCTTTATCAAAAAAATAAAATACAAAATTACTTCTTCAAAAAACTGTTAAAAGAGTAATACTATCTCACTTACAAAAGAAAAATAAAAAACCTTTAGTTTAATTTTTTTTTTTTTCCTACAAAAAAACAAAAATCGTTACTCCTAATTTTAAAATGAAGATAAGAGCACCTCATTTTAGGAAACATGTTTCTATTCAGTTTTTAACCATTATATCTACAAAGTTTTTTTTTTTTTTTTTGCATAAACCACCTAAATTTTAAAAACACTAATTCATAGAGATAAACTCCATGTTTAAAATAATATCACCACGATTGGATATAATTAATTTTTAAAAATAAAACTCACACATCCAGTAGTCTCAATTCTCTCTGCGTCTATATCAAAAAAAAAAAAAAACCTACCTTGGTATTTAATTATTGTTGCTTCATCATAATTTTGAAAATAAATACTAATGATTTTTTTACTATTCTCAGTCTCTAACATTGTTGAATTTTCAGGTGTTTGTGATGTACCTGACAACATTGGGGGAAATTGTAGAGTTAAGGATTACTTCTGTGCGTCTTTGCCTGTGTCGTAAGGTAAGTTTTATTAGTCTAAAGAAACTGTTGGTAGCCACTTCATTTTAATCAATTTCACATATTTTTTTAGATTTCCATTGTCACTGGTTTTGGTTGTTTTAGTCTCATTTTGTCAATTTAAAAATGCTATATTTATTAAATGAACCTTATTAAAAAATTTATATGATTGAACTATTTCTCTTCTAATGTCTTTTCTTGAATAGGCTACAACAATTAGATATGGAGACTCAACAGGCTAGATATGGAGACTCAACAGGCTGGTGGATATACTTGCCATGATCTTATATTACAAACTCAATAGAGCTCACAAGCTTCCTTAGTGTTTGGTATTCAATTTGAAGCCTAACTTATTGCACTTAAGATTCTAAAAATTAACTTTTACTCATTCGCGTATAAATTAAGAGGCTTTTCTTTAAAGAAATAAAATGTGATTAGTCCCCTTTGCAATAATTTGTTTCTAATTTTTAATATCTTCATTTTTTTTCGTAATTGGATCATAATACTCAAAAAAAATTCTGTAGAATTTTGATTTGAGTTTATGCTATTTTGGGTTATTGAGAATCATGGAAAAAGAAGTGAAATTTATAATATTCAGGAATAAATCGTTACATTATTTTTAACAAAGGTGATCCACTTTTTGACTTATTTTCAGGTTGATCAGATGGATTAAGAAGAAAGGCTTGGTTTTCCTCAATGACATGACATCTTCTTCTTTTTCTTTTTCTTTTTCTTTTTTAATTTTTATCCTTTTTCCTCCTTGATGGATTGTTGTTATATATGTAGTAATGTCGAAAACAAATAAAAAAATGTATACTTTTGATAATTTCACTTTATCAAATAAAATGTATAAATTTACATTGTTATTTCAATAATTATGAAAATATGCACGTTACTATTAAGAAAATGTTGTTCATCAGTGTGTGTAATTAAAATAGCATAATAATCTGTTAAATTTGGACATTTGAAACATAAGTCAACAAATCACTCATATTAGTCAATTCAAAAATGTATAAATTTAGAGTTTCAACATATAACGTCCACTTATGATGATTGCATTTTATCAAATAAAATGTATAAATTTATATTGTTATTACAATAATCATGGAAATAAGTACGTTACTATTAAAAGAATGTTGTTCATTAGTGTGTGTAAAATAGCATAATAATTAAATTTGGACATTTGAAACTTAAGTCAACAAATCACTCATATCAGTCAATTTAAAAATGTATAAATTTAGAATTTCAACATATGATGCCCACTTTTGATGATTGCACTCTATTCAAAAAAATTGTATAAATTTACATTGATACTATACACATTACTATTTACTTATAAATATATTTTTTAATATTTCTCTTATATGTACAAAGAGATAATTTGAGAAAGTAATAAAAATTTGATAAATAAAAAATATTTTAATAAAATGTAAAATATATAATATATGCATAGGTTCTAGAAAGTGATTGGATAAAATAGTAGGGAAAATGGGTTGTTATGCTAAAATAAACCCAAAAAAAAAAAAAAAAAAATTGCACAAGCTAAGGGAATGTACTTAGATCGGGTATAAATAACCATCTACAGATTCATATAGACAAGGAAAAGAGAATAGTTATTCTGCAGCAAAGAATCTCCTAAGCACAAAGTAACCAAACATCTACAGATCCACAATTGCTCATTAGCTGTAAAATCTCAAACTTACGTTCTGGTTTATGCAGCTGAATGAATTGGACTGGGGTCTCGTGGGATGTATAATATGGCATTCTTCAGTCTACACAAAGGTCAAAACATTATGCCTCCTTTCATTCTGTGCATTTGCACCTCTCCCCTTTGCATGGAGACATCTACAAAAGCACTTAGCAATTGTTAACTACATATAATATGCTTGAATAGGAAAACAACAAAGACTGTTATATAGAGCATCTTTAGGGTGTCATGCTATCCAAAATCAATATATATATATATATATATAAAAGCAAAGACCTATTTATAAAAGCAGAGACTTTATGTGAGAAAGCATAAGGTTTTACCATGTGGCACATTCTTTGAAATTTGTTTTATTTAGGCTTACACGTCAATAAAGTTTACATTTACATTATAGTATTAGTTCATTGAATTAACTAATAGAGTAAACACATATATTAATTATACAGTATATAGTTATACAACAATTATTTATATTAGAGGAATTTAAATGATTATTTTTATATATATTATATAGTGAGAATTCATTCTTTTATATTTTGATCACGAAATATACTCGAGATGTATCGAGGAAGCATATTCCATAATTGTATGTTGACAGAAATAATTTACTTTTGTGATTTGAATTCTTACGTACTCAATACTTCTAAAGTTTGTTCCTCTCTCTCTTTATTGATGGTCTTTTCCAGCCCTTTGATTCTGTTGTATGGCCTTAGGCATCAATCAAGATGTCTGGACATATCTCCAGACATTGATGTTTTGCAAGATCTTCTATTGCAGCCTGCAGGATCTGTACCCTTCTTTCATCCTCTTTGATTTTTCATTTTTGTTTTTAAATATTTGATAATATTGTTTCTTAGCAATATTTGTGTTCCAAAATTTGGTCTTGATTCAGAAGTTGCAAGGAGGAACTATGTGCTGCCTACAACAACTCACAAATTCTTGCTTGCTATGTAGGAATATGGAGAACAATCTATTCTCTGGACCTATACCTACAAAATTTCTAAGCGTTCCAAATTTTAGGTGTTGTGGATTTTTTTGTTATGCCTTTCATGTGTGTGTAGATGGATTGCCTTTTAACATGGATTTGGTTATGTCGTGTATGCCAAATCCTAGAACTAGTTATGTTAGTGCTTCTCTCATGGTCTCTTTTTAATTAATATAGAACTCAATACTTCTTTCTTTCTTTATTTTTAAATTTTTTCCATTTCTTTTTGGATATTAATCTAGTCTGCAATGTTATTGTTTTAATTAAAGCTTATGTTGACTTGGCAATCCCAATAACAGTCTTCGTGGCAATGGTATTGTTTTATTTTATTTTAACAGTTAGCCACATTAGAATTTTTCATCTATTTCTTAATGGCCAGGACCATTTTGATATAATATCAAAAGGTTAGAGACTAATTTGACGCATTTGAAAAATTAATAACCAAATTGACATATAGCCTAAAGATTAGAGACCAAATATGTAGTTTATCCTAAAAACAATTATTGAAAGATAATTATATTTTTAGTTATCAAAATGATATTTGCATTTTTTTTAGTAACCATGAAACTAGCTGATCTATATCAGTCACAATATCATACAATTTTCATATTTATAAACACATATAGTACAATCAAATTATTACACCTCTTTTATTGTCTTTCTAATTTGTTTATAAAATAGAACACCAAATATTACAAATTTTTTGTTATAAAATTATTGAAATATTGAAGGAAACTAACAAAATACACTACACATAATAGAAGGCAACGCAATATGCAGACAGCAAAAAATGTTTGACAAGCAGAAGCTAGGTTGAAGATTAGCTCTAACAAAGCCTTAAGCCTACCGGTTATTAAGAAAGATTAGCTCTATACATAACAAAACCTTAAGCCCACCAGTTATTAAGAAATTCAGTTGAGCCTAGTCTTAACCCAACTTATATTCATTCACTAAAATTAGTTAGTGACGCAAAACTACAGTATTCATTTTATAATAACCAGGATGCAATGTGATGCAAAATTGATCTCCAGCTCAGGAGGAACAACATTGTCGAAGCAAACACAGTCAAAATTGTTGGGTATATAGCCAGCAACAAATGATCACTGTCTTTCGCTGTCAAAAGTGGGGTCATTTTGGTATCCAACGGCACAAGTACAACGCATTCCGATCTCAAGTACTCTATCCAAATAATATTCTCCATTTTTTCAGTCAGCTTAAACCACTGTATACCCACTTCTACATCCTCTAGCAAAAGTAGTACATATACATCCTCCTACACATCCGCTACCAAATAAGTGATAAACAAACTCAGTACAAACACATCCAAAAGCAACTATCTTCCGATCCTTCTAATAGGAAGATGTGAAAAACCCCACTATTGTCCAAGAACAGTAATTTCATCTCCTGTAAAAGCACCACAAATATACAAATCCCTTAATTCAACTTCATTCAAACTTGGTATGGCAATATTTATCCCTGTTCGGTTTTGGATGTCACAAACATGTAGAACATCTGATTCAGGTTTGACCACTACAAAATAAGTGCCGAAGTATTGATGTGCAGTATATAATTAATGAGTAAAGTCATATAAAACCTACAACATCATAAATTAGTCTTATCAAAATTATAGATGGCATCTAATATTAATTAATATATTAACCAAATACCAAACCATTTAAAATCTACCCAAATATACCTGATTATGAAGCTGAAAATCATTGGGACCCAAATTTTTTTCCGGATGATCATCTTGCGACTTATGGATACAAAACAACAACTCGTAGCTCTAGTGAGTTTTTGGTTCCCTAATCAATTAAGAAAAAAATTTCCAATTGACATGGTTAGATAGATAATAATAAAAGGAAGCAAAAATCATGTTTGTTAAAATTTAAATCAACAATTCCAACATATCCCTAAATCCTACTATTTGTTTTCACCTTTAGAAAGCCTAGGGCTTGTTTGGTAAGAATTTTTTAAATGTGTTTCCACCATTTAAAAAGCATGGTTAATGCAGAAAACTAAAGAAAACAAAAACAAGTTCAAAGTTATTTGAAGACTAAATTGATAAGGAGCACGTGAAAGGTTATCAATTCTTCAACTCTGCAACTTGCCATAGATTCCTTGATAAAATACTTAATAACAAACTATGAATCTCGAGTGTTAGAGCTTGGAGTTACCTTAACAGCAACAAAGTTCCTCCCATCTTTAAGCAGCAAGTGTTACTCTTGCCATCGTGGAATCTCCCACCAACGCTACAAATGCTGTGAAATATTCTGCTTTAAAATGCTCAATTAAATTTTTTTTTTTTTTTCAATTGCACAATTTGACGTATTGTATTTGTTTCCCTACTAGAAAAAAAAAATTTATTATTTTTTCTTTTTCCATTTTTAAGTTTGAAGTGTTGAACTCTTTTCTCTTAAACAATATATATATATATATATATATATATGAAACTAATCGTCCGTGCACCTTACAACAACAAGAAAAAGAGAGGTAAAATTTTAAAAAAAAAAGAAAAAAAAATTTATGGATCAAAGAGGGTGTTGTTCATCAATGTGTGTAAAATAACATAATAAGCTGTTAAATTTGGACATTTGAGGCTTTAAGTCAAAAAATCACTCATATCATCAGTCAATCTAAAAATGTATAAATTTAGAGTTTTAACCGATGACGTTCACTTTTAATAATTGCGCTTTATAAAAAAAAATGTATAAATTTACATTGTTACTACAATAATCATGTAAATATACATGTTACTATTCACATGTATATATATTTTTTAATATTTCTCTTATATGCACAAAAAGATAATTTATATATACTACTAATAAAAATATTCCCCTGTTTCGTCTTCAATTTTTGACATACTAAAATAACATACCATTTAGTTTAATTTTTTTTTCCTACAATAAACAAAAAAGTTTAAAAGAGTAATACTATCTCGTGTACAAAAGGAAAAAAAAAAAAAAAACTACACATTCTTATCCCATATTCAAATGTCTGATTCCTATCTGTATTTTATTATCTATTTGAATTCAAATACATTTATAAAAAAATATATACAAAATTACTTCTTCCAAAACAAACCCACTACCTTACGTAAAAACTACCCATTCTTATCCCATATTCAAATGTCTGATTCCTATCTGTATTTGTTATATATTTGAATTCAAATACTTTAATTATGTTTTAGGCTTTTTCCTTTATCTTCTTCATTCTGCCTAAAACTTAGGACAATATCTCTATCTCATCTTTAAAAATTATTCTATGCTGCCTTGCCTTTCTTTTCTTTTCTTTTTAAAATAAAAATAAAATATATCACGTTTAAACATTATAACACTAAACCAAAAAAAAAAACATTATTGCACACGCAAAGCACGTGTGATGAGTCTAATACTTATCAATAGACATTATTACCCTAAACAGAAATTTGAATATTCTAATACTTATCAATTTATACTAAGGGCACATTTGGTACACTATAATGATTATTACATGGGAATAGGAATAAGTATTACAAGGAATACATTAAGTTGGAATGTAATAAATATTACTATTCATTAGTTTGGTGACCATTTAGGAATAAAATTCTGAATATGTATCCACAATTTAGTAGAGTATAAAAAGAATGTGTAATTAAATCATTTTTAAGTCAAATTTCCTAAAATACACTTATTTTAGGGTGTTCAAAATAGAGCTAATAATTAACAATAAGGAAAATTTATTTTCTTTCCTTTTGAAGATGTGGCAACTAATGACTTTTTAGGAAATTTTTTAAAAAGTTATTATATAAGGTAAATAAATAGATATTCAGTACTTTTGATAATGAATATTTATTCCTTATCTTGAAGAATAGCTATTCATAAGGAATAACTATTCATTGTAATAAAAATATAACCAAACAACCGAATAGTTATGCCATAGGAATATCTATTATATTACAGTGTCTATTACAATCTACCAAACGTGCCCTAAATAGACATTACTACCTTAAACAGAAATTTGAATATACCAATACTTATCAATTTAAAGAAGTTAATACCTAATAATAATTCAAAACTTAGGTCTGTAATATTACAAAACCCCCCAAAAGAAATAAATTCTAAAATAACATACCCTTTAGTTTAAATTTTTTTTTTTTCCTTAGAGCATTAGCACTGGAGAATGCTAATGCCAAATTTAAGGGGAATTTGACATTTCAATTCTCAAAATGCTCTGCATCAGGGAATGCTAAACCCAAGTATTGCAAATTTTTTTACAATACTGCTACAATGCAATTCTACCTTTAAAATTGCACTGTAACACAATTCTAAACTAAATACTAATTTTTTAATCCTTCAGTTCTCTCTCCCTCTCACTCCCACTCTGTCTCTCCGTCTCCCACTCCATGCAAAGTCCCTCTTTCTCTCATCTCACATCTCTCTTTCTCATTCAAGGCTTGCACCGGAGCTGGGTTGGATTCATGGTTTGATTTGGGCATGGTGGTGGGTTGGGATCGGTTGATGGTGGGTTTGGATCGGCGTGGATCGGCGGGCTGGGTGTGCTAGAGATGGCTCCGATGGGTTTGACAAAGGTTTGAATCGGAGAGGGTGGGTTGCTGGAGATGACTCTGATGGCTCCGATGGGTTTGACAGAGGTTTGAATTGGAGAGGGTGGGTTGCTGTGTTTGACCGTGGGTTGCTGTGTTGTGCTTGGTTGGCGAGGTCTTGGTTCTGCGGTTTGGTCGGCGAGGTCTGGGTTCTGCGTTTTGGTCGGCGTGGGTCACAGAATGGGGTTTTTTTTTTTTTTTTAATATGGGTTTTTGTTCCGATGGGATTTTGGTAGGCAGTGGTGACGTGGTGGGCATGGTGGAGGCGCGGTGATAGAGGTTGAGGGAAGGTGGCGGAGAAAATTGGAAAAAAATAAAAAAGAAAAAATATATTTTATTGCGTAGATATATTATTTTAATGAGTAGAATAGGAAAATAAAAGTTTGGGATGCTAGAGGTATTGTAAAATGGCATGGTATAATGATAAAGTGGTTTTTTGAAATGGTAAAATAGAGTAGAATTGGAATTCCCCAATGCTAATACTCTTACAAAAAAGCAAAAAAGGTTAAAAGAGTAATACTATCTCAAGTACAGAAGGAAAAAAAAAAAAAAAAAAAACTATTATTCTCACCACCTATTTGTATTCAAATGTCTAATACCTATCTGTATTTGTTATCTGTAGGGTCAGCTTCTGCAGCCCAAGCCCAATGAGATGTGGATTTGGAGCCCACTGAACCCAAAACAATAAATTTGTAGAGAGTGGGTGAAAGAGCTAGGCTAATAATGAAAAATAACAGTATTAAACGGCACCGGTGACAAGAGGGTTTGAACTAATACGTGCTCGGACAGAGGTGAATGTCTCATCCGAAGAGGTAATTTTCATTGATGGACTTAGGTTACAAATGTTGGAGCTACAGTAAAACAATATGCTATCTTCTCTCTCTTAATTTTCGATCCCTCCTATCAGAGACCTCTCTCTCTTATATAGTGCTGCCCTTCTCCATCTCCACCGTCCACTTGTTCACCATCTGTGCGCCCACTTGAGTGCATGTCCCATCATACTCCCCCTTTAGCCCTGTCTGAGTGGCGGTAGCTGAGGATGCACTGTTCAGGGGTCTTCTCCACATAAATGCGGCCAGGAGGGTAGGTGCAGAGCATTAAATGCGGTGGTTGAAGTCTGTCTCCTTGATATTTCTCTATTCCTGTCACCTTCTCGCGTGTCCGAGGTCCCTTTTCTCCCCTGACACTTGTCAAACAGATCGCTTGACACGTGCCGAACAAAAGCCTCGTCGGGTCCGACGGTATCGGTCTCCTCGGACGTATGAGCATCTCCTCGGACGGTACACGTGCTCGTCTGCGGACATTCTCCTTTCACATGGGCCTCTGGCTGCGTCTTGGTCTCCTCGGACGAACAGTGGTCCTCGGATAGGGCCTTGGGCCCAATAAGTTGGGCTGGGCTTTTCTCCCCCACAATAGCCCCTCAAAATTGTAGTTTTTCCTTCGCATCCGAGGAGAAAAAGTAGGATTTTGACTTGCCACGGAGCAAAAACTTGGGAACTCGCACAACTGAGCTGGCACGTGTGTGAACGTGGGAGCAGACGCCTCATTAATGCCGCTGCGGTTTCCTTATTCCCAAAGCGCTGCATTAACTGCACCTGGTGACGTTTTGTCCTTCGCATCCAACGGTGGCTGACTGATCCAAGGGCTGTGGTTTTTCTTCAAGGTTTGGGCGGGAGTGCCCCTGACCCTTCGCTTGACCCCGTATAAAGCTTCAGAGGAAATCATTTCCTCCTCACTTTTCCATCTCCAGACGCTCCAGCAAGAACAGACGCCTCACTCCGCCCAAATCTCTCCGTCCGAATCTCTCAGTCGCCGGTGCCAATCTTACTCAGAACCCTCACGAGTCCTCCTACGAGCCTGCAATCGCTTCTCCGGACTAGCCCTTGTAAGTCGTCGCCCTCCGAATCTTTTAGTTTTCTCTTCGGCCAACCGTTTTACTTAAGCACCATGGGAAAACTCGAGTACATGATGGACAGCCCTGAGCAAATAGAGGCGTTTAGGACCACGTATCGCATCCCCCCTAACGTGGGTGTGAGGTATTGCCCCCCAGAAAAAATACTAACAGACCGGGAGACGGGGGAGGTGGTTATCCCCCTCATCGCCTTCAAAGAAGGGGGAATGACAATCCCCATGGGTCCCATCACCACTGCCTACCTTCGGAACCATAGGCTTACTCCCTGGCAGTGCGCGCCCAATATGTTTAGGATCCTAGGAGCGATTGAGGATCTTGAGCGCCATATGGGGTTGGGACTCACCTGGCTTGACGTGGTACATATGTATGAATGCCATAGCCAGCAAGACGCTGGGTATTACTTGAAATCCAGGTCGGATGTTGTCAGGCTCATTTCCTGCCTTCCCAAATCCAACAAAGGGATGAAAGACGACTACGTGATCGTCTCGGGCGCCTGGCGCAACGGCCCTGGTTGCCCAACCAAGCATGGGAAGCCAGGTGTGACATAGAATTAGGCGCACTGACCATAGGCTTAGGGCCCCCGTCTTTTAACTGTTTTTGATTCCTCTTCGGTCGCTATTTCCGAGCTTCTGACCATTTTCTTTTTACTTGCAACAGATAAGAACCAAGTTTCTCCTCGGCTCAGCCAAACGAATGTTGCTGCTCTCAATTTCCTTCTGAGGTCGGAGATCTTCGTGAGCGAGGACGGGCAACTATGATCCGCTCCCCTTATTCTTGGATATAAAGCGAAGTCAAAAGGTTTTCAACCGGTTGGCAACGCAATCGTCCAAGGAGATCATCGCCTTGCGCGTATCGACGTTGGTCGGAAAGGCTTCTTGGCGCCAGACGATCTTGAACCTGTACCCCG
Organism: Quercus aquifolioides; assembly: GCA_019022515.1. Classification (NCBI taxonomy): domain Eukaryota; kingdom Viridiplantae; phylum Streptophyta; class Magnoliopsida; order Fagales; family Fagaceae; genus Quercus; species Quercus aquifolioides. The sequence goes on along the minus strand of CM032334.1, from coordinate 7,358,057 downwards.
TCCAATTCCTCGGGCTGCACCTCCCCTTATCTAACCACTCCAGCAAGTTCCCTTCGGACAAGTGATTGAAGGTGAGGGGGCTGGCTCTTCTACTTCGTCGCTAGAAGAACAGATAGACGAATTTCAGTTTGAGGGAGAGGCTTCAAGGGTAAACCAGGTGGTAGAGATTTCAGACGCCGAGGAGGAGGCCTACGAGCAGTCAGGCGCCCAGCTTAACTTGTTAGCTACTCACTTAGAAGACTCCTTGGACGAAGATATGGATCTGAGGAATTTGATGAAGGGGAGAGGCAAAAAGTCAGACCCGAAAGATGCTGGGACATCTAAGACGGTGGTGACACTTCCTCCGGTGCCTACTCAGATCCCTGACCCCAACTTGAAGCCCATGCTAAAACTGCAGAAGAAAAGACCCCACACTGAGGTTGAGGAAAAACAGGTGCCACCAACCAAGGTGGCCAAGCAGCAAAAGGTGGCACAGGACAACCGAAGTCGCAGGGCTCCGTCTACTGAAAGCCGAGAAGAGGGCACGGTGGCAGAGGTGCGCCGAGGAGGAGGGGGACCGCGGATTTGGTCTCCAAAATTGGAGTTGGAGGGCGCTCCAATCCTCTGGGAGACCTCCCTCAGGAATTACGATGGGGGGAGAGCCGGCTACGTTGCTGAGGCCCTGCAGCAACCACTTCTCCTCCCTCATGACATGGAGTCTTTCAGGCGTTTCAATCAGCCGGAGCTCTTTCGATCCCTGAAGAGGGATTTAGCCATCGTAAGCAGCCTCAATCCGATTAGCTGAATCATTGACTTTTGCCTTTCCTATTTTTTTTGTGTTTGACACTTAGAGTTTCCATCATGCAGGTCACTCAGCAGATTTACGTGGCCGAGGAGTGGGACAAGAAGAATCGCCTTGAAACCCAGGCGGCGCTCTGCTCCCGAGAAGAGGCGGAGAAATCTCTAGGCCAACTGAAAGACGATTATACCCGTCTGTCCGGGGAGCTCGCGGATATGACCAGCCAGAAGAAAAGCCTTGACGCTGGGATAAAGAACGCTGAGAAGCAGGCTGAGGACCAGCGTAAGCTGCTAAAGGCGGCAGAGGCCAATCTGAAGACCGAGAGGGAGCTGGTGAACGGGCTAAGGGATGAACTCCGAAGAGCCAAAGACAGCGTCCGATATGCCGAGGAGAAAGCCCAGTTGGCCCAGGAGGCGACCGAGGCTGAAAAGAAGACAGCTTACCAGCTGGGAGTAGAGACGGCCACGTCCCAGCTTCTAGAGCAGTTCGCCTCGGTCAGCCGAGATTACTGCAACATAAGTTGGGGCAAAGCCCTGGATGCAGCTGGAGTTCCTGCCGACTCGGAACTGAGGCTGCCTGGGAGCGTATACTACGATCCTGATATCCGAGAGCTCCCAGGAACTGACCCCCCTCCTGCTCCACAGCTTCCAGAGGCTTCGGAGCCAATTCTGGTCAGCCATGCTCCTCCACTCGCTATTGGTGCAGGCAAGGAAACTGGTCAGCCCAGCGGCAAGGATAAGCCAGTTGAACCAGCCAAAGAGAAAGGCCAAGGGTCAGGCGAAGAGAAAATTCCTTCTGAGCCCCAGGACCGAGCCCCTGACGCAACTGCTCGGATAGGCCAGGCTGCTGACCCCGTGCTCCCTTCAGCAAAAGAATAGATGTATAGGGCTTTTACTTTTGCACCTGTGTTTTCTTTTGTTTTATCCAAAGAAATGTAAACTGTATTTCTATTTATGGAATAGATTTTCTTTTGTCTATGATGTTTTAAATATCTACCTTATAACTGTACATTGCACCTATAACCAAATAATGCAAATAAATCTGCTTGATACATCACACTTATGGTGTAAGTAACCAAAATTAATATTGAAAAAGATAGGCCAACCAAGGGTTACTGATGAATAGCACGTCTTTCCAAGTTAGACATAAGTTATTATTTCTCGGCTTCAAACTAAACACAACTAGGGGAGACATGTAGAGATTAAAATCAATTTAAACGCGATTAAGAGTTTTAGCACTAAGCCCCAGTGACACTGGCCGTGTGGGAGTATTGACTAACCTGTCGTTCAGTTCAAGGACTATAGGATGTGAGTGTACTCGAGTGTTAACTGGCCCTAGTCATCTGGTCCGAGGACTGCAGGCATGACCGGATTTAAGTTTAAACACGAACCGCACCGGTGTTAACTAACCCTAGTCATCTGGTCCGAGGACTACAGGCATGACTGGATTTAAGTTTAAACACTAGAGAACCGTAACCGAGTGCTAACTAACCCAAATCATCTGGTCCGAGGACTACAGGCATGATTGGATTTAAGTTTAAACACTATAGAACTGTAACCGAGTGCTAACTAACACAAATCATCTGGTCTGAGGACTACAGGCATGATTGGATTTAAGTTTAAACACTTGAGCCTATGGTGCTAACTAACCCTAATCATCTGGTCCGAGGACTACAGGCATGATTGGATTTAAGTTTAAACACCTAAGCTGGTGGCGAATGAGTGTTAACTAACCCTAATCATCTGGTCCGAGGACTACAGGCATGATTGGATTTAAGTTTAAACACTTGAGCGAGAGCGGTGAATGAGTGTTAACTAACCCTAATCATCTGGTCCGAGGACTACAGGCATGATTGGATTTAAGTTTAAACACTTGAGCGAGAGCGGTGAATGAGTGTTAACTAACCCTAATCATCTGGTCCGAGGACTACAGGCATGATTGGATTTAAGTTTAAACACTTGAGCGAGAGCGGTGAATGAGTGTTAACTAACCCTAATCATCTGGTCCGAGGACTACAGGCATGATTGGATTTAAGTTTAAACACTTGAGCGAGAGCGGTGAATGAGTGTTAACTAACCCTAATCATCTGGTCCGAGGACTACAGGCATGATTGGATTTAAGTTTAAACACTATAGAACTGTAACCGAGTGCTAACTAACCCAAATCATCTGGTCCGAGGACTACAGGCATGATTGGATTTAAGTTTAAACACTATAGAACTGTAACCGAGTGCTAACTAACCCAAATCATCTGGTCCGAGGACTACAGGCATGATTGGATTTAAGTTTAAACACTATAGAACTGTAACCGAGTGCTAACTAACCCAAATCATCTGGTCCGAGGACTACAGGCATGATTGGATTTAAGTTTAAACACTTGAGCCTATGGCGCTAACTAACCCTAATCATCTGGTCCGAGGACTACAGGCATGATTGGATTTAAGTTTAAACACCTAAGCTGGTGGCGAATGAGTGTTAACTAACCCTAATCATCTGGTCCGAGGACTACAGGCATGATTGGATTTAAGTTTAAACACTTGAGAGAGAACTTTACGCAGCGAATTGGTATATCAACTGAAGAGAAGACTTGATTAATAAAAGTACCTCTTGAGGTTATTTACATTCCAAGGGCGAGGGATTACATGACTATCCAGATCTTCTAAGAAATATGCTCCAATACCAGCGCCCGAAGTGATGCGATATGGTCCCTCCCAATTGGGTCCCAATTTTCCCCAAGCTGGGTTCTTCGCGGTGCCCACAACTTTCCTCAGCACCAGATCACCGGGCTCCAAAGGCCTCAGCTTCACGTTAGCGTCGTAGCCTTGTCTGAGCTTTTGTTGGTAGTGTGCCAGCCGGACCATTGCGTTCTCCCTTCTTTCCTCCATTAAGTCTAAGCTCTTCTGTAGCTGCTCGTCGTTGTCGGCTGGACTGAATGAGCTAGTTCTTAGTGTTGGGAACCCTGTTTCCAGAGGAATGACAGCTTCAGCCCCATAGGTCATCGAGAAGGGGGTCTCTCCAGTGGACCTGCGGGGCGTAGTTCTGTAAGCCCAAAGCACATGTGGCAACTCTTCTACCCATCTGCCCTTTGCATCATCTAGCCTCTTCTTTAAGCCGTTCAGTATGACCTTGTTGGAAGCTTCTGCTTGGCCATTACCTTGGGGATAGGCTGGAGTGAAGTATCTGTTTGTAATTCCCAGCTCACCGCAGTAATTCCTGAATGCCTTGCTGTCGAACTGTAAACCGTTGTCCGAGATGAGTGTGTGAGGAACTCCAAACCGTGTGACAATGTTCTTCCACACGAACTTTTGCACATCAACGTCTCTGATATTGGCTAGTGGCTCAGCTTCAACCCACTTGGTGAAATAGTCTGTTCCGACCAGGAGGTACTTCTTGTTTCCTGCAGCTTTGGGGAAGGGTCCCACAATATCCAAGCCCCACTGGGCAAAGGGCCATGGGCTAGACAGTGGATTGAGGTTTCCCCCTGGCTGGTGAATGTTTGGGGCGAAACGCTGACATTGATCGCACTTTTTGACGTATTCGTGTGCCTCCTTCTGCATGTTAGGCCACCAATAGCCTTGGGTGAGGGCCCGGTGAGCCAAGGACCTGCCTCCGGTGTGGCTCCCACAGATTCCTTCGTGCAGCTCCTCTAGCAGTGTCTCAGTCGCCTCGGGATGCACGCACAACAAATATGGTCCCGAATAGGAGCGCTTGTATAGCTTCTGGTCTTCGGACAACCAGAACTTAGTCGCCTTCCTCCGAACTTTATCGGCTTCAACCTTCTCTTCAGGCAATATATCTTCTTTGATAAATTTGATCAACGGGTCCATCCAGCACGGCCCGGCCCTGATCTGGTGAACCTGTACTCCCCCTGACCTCGTCTCTGTAGGCCTGTGCAGGTCCTCGACGAGGATGACCCTTGGCAAGCCTTGTGCCGAAGAGGTGGCTAAAGTGGCCAGGGAGTCAGCATGTGAGTTGCCACTCCTGGGGATGTGCAGCAAACTGAAAAATTCGAACTCTGATTGTAGGTGTTTAACACGACCTAAGTATCCCTGCATTCTTTCGTCCTTTGCCTCGAACTCGCCTTGTACTTGACCTACTACCAGTCTTGAGTCCGAGAACAACTCCACGGACTTCCCACCCATTCTACGGACCATAGTCATCCCCATCAGTAGGGCCTCATACTCTGCTTCATTATTCGTTGCCGAGAAGTCCAACCTTAGCGATTTCTCGATAATGATTTTCTCGGGGGATATCAATACTAGCCCAACTCCAGAGCCTCTTTGGTTCGCCGCGCCATCGACATACACTTCCCAATGGGAGGGATTCTGTTGAGAGACCATGCCAACTGATTTTTCATCCATGCCCGACGTGGGCTTCACCTCTTCTAGCTGGGGCTCCGTGAACTCAGCCACCAAATCTGCGAGGACCTGCCCCTTGACCGATGTGCGGGGCATGTATCTTATATCAAAAGCCCCTAAGATTGTACCCCACTTGGCAATCCGACCAGTGTAATCGGCACTTCGGAGTATAGCTTTGAGTGGGAGTTGTGTGAGAACGATCACCGTGTGGGCTTGGAAGTAGTGAGGTAGCTTTCGTGTGCCAAGCACTACTGCTAAGATGGCCTTCTCCAGTGGCAAGTAACGAGTCTCAGTCTCATGCAGTGACTTGCTTACGTAATAGACGGGCCTTTGTACACCAGAGTCTGACCGTATCAACACCAGGTTCACCGCATAGGGAGCCACAGCGATGTAGGCGAACAGTACCTCGTCTGGCTCAGGACTGGACATGATTGGTGGCCGAGACAGGTAATCCTTAAGTTGCTGGAACGCCAAAGCACATTCCTCAGTCCATTCGAATCCCTTCCACTTGTTGAGCAGAGAGAAAAAGGGCCGACACCTGTCTGCTGATCTTGAGATGAACCGATTGAGGGCAGCAGTCATTCCGGTCAATTTTTGAACTTCCTTGGGATTCCGAGGAGCTCGGAGGTTGTTGATGGCCTTTATCTGGTCGGGGTTGACCTCAATTCCTCTGTGGGTGACCATGTATCCCAAGAACTTGCCGGACCCTACCCCAAACGAGCACTTGGAGGCATTTAGTCTTAGCTTGTATTTCCGTAGAACCTCAAAAGTACTTTCAAGGTCTTTCACATGCTCGGCTATAACTTTGCTCTTCACCACCATGTCATCTATGTAAATCTCGATGTTCTTGCCCAGCTGTGGCTCGAACATCCTCGTCATCATCCTCTGGTAGGTGGCTCCCGCGTTCTTTAGGCCGAACGGCATCACTTTATAGTGGTAGTTGCCAATAGGGGTGACAAAGGCAGTTTTCTTCTGGTCCTCCGGGGCTAATGGTATCTGGTGGTAGCCTTGGAAGGCGTCCAGGAAGCTCATCCGAGGGTGGCCGACAGTGGCATCAACCAGCTGATCGATTTTCGGCATAGGGAACGGGTCTTTGGGGCATGCCCTATTCAGGTCCGTGAAGTCAACGCATACTCGCCATTTCCCACTCTTCTTCTTCACCACCACGGTATTCGCTAACCATTCGGGATAAAACACCTCTTTGATAGCCCCAGCTGCTTTGAGTTTCGCCACCTCGTCCCTTACTGCGTCAGCATGCTCCTTGGATGGGCGCCGAATAGGTTGCTGCTTGGGGGTGACCAGTGGATTCACCTTCAAATGATGGCATATGAACTCGGGGTCCACCCCTGGGGCCTCGTAAGCGCTCCAGGCAAACACGTCGAGATTTTGCTTGAGGAACTCTATCAGCTCCTCCTTCTCTTGAAGAGGCAGCTGAGATCCGACTTGGAAGAACCTGTCTGGATCGTCTCCAATGATCACTTTCGTCAGATCCTCACACCGAGTGCTTTCATCCGATGCTTCAGAAGGCACTCCCCGAGACTGTAGTTGCTATAAATCCCTCCCAGCTACGTCCGAGGATTCGGCTGGGGCCTCATGCTGAATGGCGGCCACCAGGCACTGTCTAGCAACTGATTGGTCTCCTCGGATCTCATGTACCTGTCCCCCTGAGGGATATTTGACCTTCTGGTGCAAAGTAGAGGGGACAGCCCCAAGTGCGTGAATCCAAGGTCTGCCTACGAGTGCCGTGTAGGGCGAATATGCGTCCACGACGATAAAGTCCAGTTCCACCACCTCGGAGCCGGACTGCACAGGTAAGCGTATCCGGCCTTTCGGGATGACAGGCCTTCCTTCAAAGGTGAATAGGGGGGAATCGTATGGCGTTAGATCCTGGGGTTTTAGGCCTAGCCCCTTGTAGAGGTCCGGGTACATTATCTCCACGGCACTGCCCTGGTCTACCATCACCCTCTTTACATCGTACCCTCCTATTCTGAGGGTGATGACTAGTGCATCATCATGGGGTTGGATGGTGCCGATCATGTCCTCGTCCGAGAATCCCATAACCAGCGGGGCACCAGCCCTAGCTCTCTTCGGTCCTCGGCTCGACTCCCCTGCGAGTGGTCGGCCTACCGACATAACTTTCAAAGGCCAGGACCCTGTTCTCCCCGGCGCAGCGAAGACGACGTTTATAGTCCCAAGCGGCGGCTTTGAGGGATCCTCCCTGCGTGGCCCTGAGCCGGTCAGCGCTCGGCCGCTGGAGGGGTGCAGAAGATGTTTCAGTTTACCATCGCGGACCAACTGGTCCAGGTGATCCCACAGACTCCTACAATCTTCCGTTGTATGCCCATGGTCTTGATGGTACTGACAGTAGAGATTGTGGTTGCGCCTCTCGGGGTTTCCTACCATCTTGTTCGGCCACCTGAAGAATGATTCATTCTTAATCTTTTCCAAGACCTGATGCACTGGCTCCTTGAACACGGTGTTGACCGATTGAGGATTCATCGATCCTGATTGTCCGGCAAAATCCCTCCGCGGTTTATTGTAGTTGTACCGGTCCGACCGCGAATCTCTCCTCTCCGGAGGGATAATCTTATCCTTTCCCTTGCCCTGCTGCTGATCTTCTTCAACCCTCTTATACTTCTCTATGCGGTCCATCAGTTGACGCACGTTTGTGACTGGTTTGCCAGATAGGGATCCCCTCAAACCGTGGTCAGTAGGGAGGCCGAGCTTGAACGTGCTGAGGGCCATTGCATCGTTGTTGCCCTCCACCTCATTGAACATCTCCCAATATCTATCTGAATATGCCTTCAAGGATTCGCCTTCTTGCATGGACAAGGATAGCAGGGAAGAGAGAGGCCTGGCCACTCTTCGGCACGTAACAAAACGGGAGCCGAATGCCTGAGTGAGCTCTTTGAAGGAGTTGATGGAGCCCGCCTTCAAACCATCAAACCATCTCATAGCAACGGGCCCAAGACTGGAAGGGAAAACTTTGCACATCAGAGCTTCATCTCTGGAGTGGACAGCCATCCTTTGGTTAAAATGACTCACATGCTCCACGGGGTCAGTTTTACCATTGTAAACGGTGAATGTTGGCTGGTTAAAGCGCCGAGGGAGTCTGGCCTCCTCTATCCTGCGCGTGAAGGGTGATCTAGATATCTGATTTAGAGCCCTGTTCATGGCATCATTCTCCATGTCCTCGCGCGATGGGCTCCTACGCTCCCTTTTATGATGGGACTCCTCAACATAGGTGTAGGACTCGCTAGCTGGTGTCTTGGACTTGTGTTGATAAGAGACGTCCTGCTCATCATCAAGATCATCTTCAGAGTACGAGGAAGCCCGCTTCCTCTTTGCGTGTCGCAACTCCCTCTTTAGTTTTTCCACTTCCAGTTGTAAGTCACGGTTCTTCTCTGCATGGGACATGCGACTTCCGCTCTGTGATTGGCTCTGGCTAAGGCGCACAGTGTGTACACTGCCCTCACGGTTTTGTCTCCTCCCTAAGTTGCCAGAGCGGTCCACGTGTTGGGATGCCCTAGATTCTGCTTGTTGCTCACCTTGTTCTGCCATTATCAACCGTTTATTCCACTCTTGCACAAGCTCTTCCCACAGACGGCGCCAATTGTAGGGTCAGCTTCTGCAGCCCAAGCCCAATGAGATGTGGATTTGGAGCCCACTGAACCCAAAACAATAAATTTGTAGAGAGTGGGTGAAAGAGCTAGGCTAATAATGAAAAATAACAGTATTAAACGGCACCGGTGACAAGAGGGTTTGAACTAATACGTGCTCGGACAGAGGTGAATGTCTCGTCCGAAGAGGTAATTTTCATTGATGGACTTAGGTTACAAATGTTGGAGCTACAGTAAAACAATATGCTATCTTCTCTCTCTTAATTTTTCCCTCTCTCCTATCAGAGACCTCTCTCTCTTATATAGTGCTGCCCTTCTCCATCTCCACCGTCCACTTGTTCACCATCTGTGCGCCCACTTGAGTGCATGTCTCATCATACTCCCCCTTTAGCCCTGTCTGAGTGGCGGTAGCTGAGGATGCACTGTTCAGGGGTCTTCTCCACATAAATGCGGCCAGGAGGGTAGGTGCAGAGCATTAAATGCGGTGGTTGAAGTCTGTCTCCTTGATATTTCTCTATTCCTGTCACCTTCTCGCGTGTCCGAGGTCCGTTTTCTCCCCTGACACTTGTCAAACAGATCGCTTGACACGTGCCGGACAAAAGCCTCGTCGGGTCCGATGGTATCGGTCTCCTCGGACGTATGAGCATCTCCTCGGACGGTACACGTGCTCGTCTGCGGACATTCTCCTTTCACATGGGCCTCTGGCTGCGTCTTGGTCTCCTCGGACGAACAGTGGTCCTCGGATAGGGTCTTGGGCCCAATAAGTTGGGCTGGGCTTTTCTCCCCCACATTATCTATTTGAATTCAAATACTTCAATTATGTTTATTAAAAAAAAAAAACAAAATTACTCCTTCAAAAAAAAAAAAAAAACCACTACCTCACGTAAAAACTACTCATTCTTATCCCATGCTCAAATATATGTCTGATTCCTATCTATATTTGTTATCTATTTGAATTCAAATACTTCAATTATCTTTATCAAAAAATAAAATACAAAATTACTTCTTCCAAAAAATGTTAAAAGAGTAATACTATCTCACTTACAAAAGAAAAATAAAAAACCTTTAGTTTAATTTTTTTTCCTACAAAAAAACAAAAATGGTAACTCCTAATTTTAAAATGAAGATAAGAGCACCTCATTTTAGGAAACATGTTTCTATTCACTTTTTAACCATTATCTCTACAAAGTTTTTTTTTTTTTTTTTTTGCATATACCACCTAAATTTTAAAAATACTAATTCATAGAGATAAACTCCATGTTTAAAACAATATCACCACGATTGGATATGATTAATTTTTAAAAATAAAACTCACACATCCAGCAGTCTCAATTCTCTCTGCGTCTATATCCAAAAAAAAATCTCTCTACGTCATCCAAGTGCATTCCCCAAATTCATTTAATATAATTACTTTGAATTGTAGTCTACCTTGGTATTTAATTATTGTTGCTTCATCATAATTTTGAAAATAAATACTAATGATTTTTTATTATTCTCAGTCTCTAACATTGTTGAATTTTCAGGTGTTTGTGATGGTTTGATACCTGACAACATTGGGGGAAATTGTAGAGTTAAGGATTACTTGTGTGTGTCTTTGCTGGTGTCGTGGGGTAAGTTTTATTGGTCTAAAGAAACTGCTGGTAGCCACTTCCGTTTAATCAATTTCACATATTTTTTTAGATTTCCATTGTCACTGGTTTTGGTTGTTTTAGTCTCATGTTGTCAATTTAAAAATGCTATATTTATTAAATGAACCTTATTAAAAAATTTATATGATTGAAATATTTCCCTTCTAATGTCTTTTCTTGGATAGGCTACAACAATTAGATCTGGAGATTCAACAGGCTGGTGGATATACTTGCCATTATCTTATATTACAAACTCAATAGGAGTTCACAAGCTTCCTTAGTGTTTGGTATTCAATTTGAAGCCTAACGTATTGCAGTTAAGGTTCTAAAAATTAACTTTTACTCATCGGCGTATAAATTAAGAGGCTTTTCTTTAAAGAAATAATATGTGATTAGTCCCCTTTGCAATAATTTGTATCTAATTTTTAATATCTTCATTTTTTTTTTTCTAATTGGTTCATAATACTCAAAAAAAATTCTTTAGAATTTTTTATTTGAGTTTATGCTATTTTGGGTTATTGAGAATCATGGAAAAAGAAGTAAAATTTATAATATTCAGGAATAAATCGTTACATTATTTTTAAATAAGGTGATCCACTTTTTGACTTATTTGCCGGTTGATCTGATGGATTAAGAAGAAAGGCTTGGGTTTTCCTCAATGACATGACATCTTCTTCTTTTTCTTTTTTAATTTTTATCCTTTTTCCCCCCTTGATGGATTGTTGTTATATATGTAGTAATGTCGAAAACAAGATAAATAAAAAAATAAAAATGAAAAGCCTTCGATCACACATGAAGCTATAAATCTGTAATGAAACAATGAACAGGGTGAATGAAAGATTCAAAGCCGAAAACCCTAGGAATTTCGGTGATTGAAAAATGCATCAATCTCGAATTATAATTAATAAAATATTTTGCACTTACAAAAAAAAAAAAAAAGCCTCTAAGCACACGCAACATATGTGCAAAGATGCTTGTGTGTGTATATATATATATATATGTATATATAAACTAATTGTCAGTGCACCATACAAAGACAAGAAAAAGAAAGGTAAAATTTAAAATAAAATAAAATAAAAATTTATGGATCAAATAAAGTGCTGTTCATCCGTGTATAAGTTGTTAAATTTAGACATTTGAGACTTTTAAGTCAACAAATCACTCATATCAGTTAATCTAAAAATGTATAAATTTAGAGTTTCAACCTATAACGTCCGCTTCTGATAATTGCACTTTATCAAATAAAATGTATAAATTTACATTGTTATTACAATAATCATGGAAATATGCACGTTACTATTAAGAAAATGTTGTTCAACAGTGTGTGTAAAATAGCATAATAATCTGTTAAATTTGGACATTTGAAACTTAAGTCAACAAATCACTTATATCAGTCAATTCAAAAATGTATAAATTTAGAGTTTCAACATATGACGTCCGCTTATGATGATTGCTCTTTATCAAATAAAATATATAAATTTACACTGTTATTACAATAATCATGGAAATATGTATGTTACTATGAAGAGAATGTTGTTCATCAGTGTGTGTAAAATAGTATAATAATTAAATTTGGACATTTGAAAGTTAAGTCAACAAATTACTCATATCAGTCAATTTAAAAATGTATAAATTTAGAATTTCAACATATAACGCCCGTTTCTGATGATTGTATTTTATCCAAAAAAAAATTGTATAAATTTACATTGATACTATACACATTACTATTTACTTGTAAATATATTTTTTAATATCTTTCTTATACGTACAAAGAGATAATTTGAGAAAGTAATAAAAATTTGATAAATAAAAAATATTTTAATAAAATGTAAAATAGATAATATATGCATAGGTTCTAGAAAGTGATCGGATAAAATAGGGGAAATGGGTTGTTATGCTAAAATAAACTCAAAAAAAAAAAAAAAAAAAAATTGCACAAGCTAATGGAATGTACTTAGATCGGGTATAAATAACCATGTACAGATTCTACACGGCTACACATTCAATTCGGGTCCGGCAGTTTATACATATAAAGCTTCGTAGAAACACACTCTCTGCTTTGGCAAAAGCCAAAGCCTCTTACGATTTGTCGCAATTCTTACAGTACAACACTACAGCCAAAAGCCTCAAACACAGAGAGTGGAAAAAAGAAAATTCATTTCCGTCATTTTCATCGTACTCAATAGTCACAGCAACATACGCGTAGAATTCCCCTTGGTTTGTGAGAGACAGTCAACAAAGAGCAAAACTCATCATTCTTTGATGATACAAATGGCAATAGCAGATTTTATTAGATTACATTACATTCTTTCTTCTCTGTAGAATCAAAATTGCACATAATATATAGTGTAGAAAACAATCAATTATAGCCATCACAGCTCACAAGGAGAAAGAGAAACAATCAATCATCATTTCTTCACTCTGAATTCTCCAAAACCCTGGTTGGTTTTCTCAGCTCTTATATTGGTCTTTGATTTTTTTTTTTTTTTTTTTTGGCTTATTTCTTATTTTGGAGCTGACCCCTTTGATATTTATGCAAAAGAATTGTGGGTTTTACTTTTCTTAACTTTATTTTTCAAAGATCATGTTCATCTCTAGTTTAATCTCATGGGTATTTAGCAAGTTTGTTGAATTGTTCTTTTTATTTTAGTTCAATTTTTTGGATGAAGGATTGCAGCTAGTATGCTTATTGTTAAAATTTTGTGTGTGTTTGTACATGTTAAGGATAAGCCAGGCACAATGTTCCACTGTGATTCTCTAATGTGTAATATTCTTTACGTTGCCTTGTAGCTAACATGACCTGAGCATTTTACTTGATGGGTATTTGTATTTACTCCTTGTATCTGTTGTTTCTTGGAAAATACTTTCCTTGTTAGACATAGTGATTCAATGGCAGTAAAATAATAATTTTCTAATTATAGTTAGCTGTTCTGCGTACTGATCACTTTGTGCCTGGTTTTGTAGTTTAGCATCTTTGTTGTTGTGATTATCATTTTTAAGAGCAGTCGTATCATTGACTTGTAGAAGTCATCACATATGTTCTTATACTGTTTATGCTAGTTCGTGATTTTTATAACTATGGGAATACACTTGTAAGTTGTAACTAATGCTTTTTTTTTTCTTTTTTCTTTTTTTGTAATGATCATTTTCAACAGCCAAGTGTTTGCACCTTTATAATTACTAGCTAGTAGTACTAGATGTTTTCACCGATTGGATGGTTCTACAAATTGAGGGTTTTTTCTTTCATTGAAAACGGGTCTGGTTTGTTTCTTAATAATTTCAGTTCTTTGGTGATTAATATTATAAAGATTATCATTCTTTTTTATCTTTTAGCTCTTTCAGACTTCACTTGTGGATGTGATGCGAAACTGGTCACTGGGTCATCATGTTTGGGAAAACATAGTTATGTCATCTGCCTTTTGGAGTGCAAGAGCTTTGTTGAGATAATAGAATGGCAAAGAAAATAATAGATGACTATGAACCAGGTCCAGTTCCTCCACCAGCACCATTGGATCGATTTGGGTTTGTAAAGCAGGAAGTTAGTTACTCTCATGATGGTGCAATGAAAGAAAGATCAGCTTATGAATATGAGAGGTTTGCTTTTCTTTTATCAATCATATAAAAACTTTTGTGCTGAATGGTTATGTATGACCAGCCAGTTAAGTTTGTGTGACTTTGATATATAGTGGTCTTGTTCACTTACAAGGATATTGAATTTCTTTTTAGGGAGGAAAGAAGGGTTCGAAAATGGAGGAAAATGATCGGGGTTGGAGGGAGTGATTGGACATACTATGTCAAGAGAAAACCACATGTTGTAAAAAGGCGTATAAGGAAAGGAATTCCTGATTGTTTACGGGGTCTCATTTGGCAGTTGATCTCTGGAAGTCGGGACCTTTTGTTGATGAACCCTGGGGTTTATGAGGTATGCCTTTTCCTTAGTTTGTCTTGATAAATAACCTTCACAATTATTGTTCTTGTTAGGTGAAGATATATTATTTTTACTTTTTTAGCAAGCCATGGCCATTGCCTGATATATCTCCATGGATTGCATGATTCTGTGTTTGATTCTTCATGATGATTATAGGAAAAGTAATTCTCTCCCCTGCCTGCTCTCTCTCTCTCTCATGCAACGGGTTAATTGGGAGTGGGCTTGTTTATCTTAATTACAAAACATGCATGATATTGTAAATGAGATTATGAGTTGATTTACTGTTTATGAATGGATATTGAAAGATTTATGGCACAGAGAAATTCACCCTGGCAGATTTTTTTGTTTTCCTCACATAAAACTTTTGAGTGATGAAATGTACTCTGGCTCTTTGTCAGTGAGATGAAACTTCTGTGGCAGGTTTTACATTTTCTTTAACCTAGGCTGCTTTTCACAGATAGATTTCTGACATTTTCAAGCAAAGCCATAGCTAGTGGCAGTCGCTGCAGTTTTAGGGTGGATGAGTTGAATAATATGCCAAAATTTCAATACTCTACTTCAGTGCCTAGAAGGCCTTTCTCCGATACTGTGATCCATAATATATTTGTTTTAGTGTCTTTACCCACAAGTTATTTGTGTATTACTATATATGATAAGAACCTTATTTGCTTTTTGGAAAAGAGTGAGGGTAATATGGGAAATTGAAATATGAAAAGTTACACTATTGGAAAGTTTCATATATTCCATCTGTTTGTTTTGTCCATTGTGGGATGTCCCAAAAGATGGCTCTCTTTGAAAATTCAATAGACATAATGTTAATAATTTTCCTAACTTGTGACTTATTTGAAAATTCAATACTCATTTTCATCTGATTTTAGATTAAAGAGAGTAATTTAGAAACCTATATCTTTTTTTCTTGAAAGACTACATTAAATGATGTTCTCTTAAAAAGTTGGACTTTCTAAAAATGACCTACAATATGGGACAAAGGGAATATTTTTAGACAACACATGAAAGGAATTTTATCATCTATTTTGAGCTAGAGTATTATAAAAATATATAACTTTATAGTACCTATTTATCATCAGGCATATTGATATATCCTGGATAGTCCTTCACAGTGGTGAAGCAAGGAAGTTTTGCTTGGGAGGCCAGATTTAATATCAAAAATGAAATTGTACACACTCACACACACACATATATACACATTACATATATACGCAGATGTATATGTACGTTTTCACTTAAGTGTTAGTCAAAAATGTATTTTCATTGATTTTCGGCTAGATACATTTTAATGTTGCCAATTATATCATCTAGATAATCTGGTTTCTCTGCAATGTCCAAACAATTGTTTCTCTGACTTTCCCCCATTAATAATCTTAGAAACACTTGAGCTTTGTTTGGTTTTAGTATGCTTCTGACCTGAAATTTTTGTTGGCAAATAAAGAAATCTTACCATTTGAATCTGTGACTTCTTGTTTGAATATAATAGTTAACAATTCAACTTGTGTGACTCTTGTTTTATTATACAATCGTGTGTCTGAGATGAGCCTCTGGGTTGTACAAGAAAATATCTGGTGTACTCTTTTAATAGTTTGGTTTGTTTAAAATATGATAAGAAACTTATTTACCTTTAATTCTTGAGTAGATGAGGTAGATTAGAATGCAGGCTAAGTTATACACTAAAGAAAAAGAAAAGAGAGAAGAAAGTCAATTTTCTTGGCTTTTGATGATTCTTTAAATATTCTGTATATTTTTTCATTTATTGCTATTCTTCCTCACATGCACTTATTAGCATGACGCTGATAGGATTTTATATTCATGCAGCAACTAGTAATATACGAGACATCAGCTTCAGAGCTAGATATAATACGAGACATTTCTCGTACATTTCCCTCACATGTTTTCTTCCGGCAGAGACACGGACCAGGTCAAAGGTCCCTTTACAATGTTTTGAAAGCATACTCTGTTTTTGACAGAGAAGTTGGTTATGTTCAGGTTTGACTCTTAAATGTTCCATTATTATTCTATCTACTGTGTGTAACTGTGTATGGAACTGAATGATATTGAACTGAAATGCAGGGAATGGGCTTTTTAGCTGGTATATTGCTTCTTTATATGAGTGAAGAGGATGCCTTCTGGTTATTGGTCGCATTACTGAAAGGAGCTGTCCATGCTCCAATGGAAGGATTATATCTGGTAAGCTTTTATGTCCAGAACATCTTTGTTCTCATTGTTAGAGGTGCACTCAACTTAGGTTGGCAGCTGAAAGAAGCTAGGTTATAAGTAAGATTTTCATTTTTTTTTTTTTTTATGAGTAATGAAAGTTTACTAATCAAAAAAGAGAAAACCCAGGTACACTGGTGGTATACTTGAGTAGCAGTACATCAATCTCTCAAATTACGAAGCTCGAACAGATCTAATAAATTAGAATAGGGAAAAGAGTTAAAGGAAAGATTTTAGGCTGACTGCTAGGTCAGTCTGAGGGAATTTCAATCAATATAAGTAAATTGAGAAAACTATAGTTTAGGAGGAATGATGAAATTGGACATTGGTGTGTCAATTAACTAAATTGGGAAAAGCAGCAAAATTATGAATTCTTTTTTAATTGAAAACTATTCTTGTGTAATGAATTATAATTTATTGCTTTTATTTTTGGTTAAAGGTTAAACCCTGATCCCTACCCCTTTCTACAGATTCATCATCCACTGTCCTACATTGCCATTGGTGCAGGATAGTATACTAAAAATAATCTTAAAAGGATAAAAGAAAACTGAACCCTAAAAAGGGTTAAGATAAAGAAGATTTAACATTAAACCTAAAAAGCGGAGAGAATAAAATTGAGAGAGTATGGCAGTGTGAGAATAATTTTTTTATATATAAGTATGACAGTGTGAGAATACTTGGAGTTCTGTTGTGCTTTTGGAAGCCATTAGAACTTTAGAGGGTTGAGAAATAAGAGCCAAAGAGTTGGGAGGGGAAAAATGGAACCCACCTCCCACTCTCTCTCTTCAAAGTTCTTTTAGATTTAATCAGAGAAAAAGAATGATTCCCAGATAACCAGCTGTGAGACAACTGGAGAAATTCTGTCATATTCATTGTGTTGATGTTTTGAACCCTGCATAAAAAGGCAAGGGCAGGACCCAGAATTTGTTAGAGAAGTAGTAGATGCTGAGTTTTTGGTAGAGATGGGAAACACTGGTAGAGAGAGGAAGGTGAAATGGGAGAGGGAAAAAAGGTGCACACTTTTTAGTCTTATGAAAATGTTATTTTTCTGTAATTTGAAGTGAGATTGGTTTCTGGTCCTGAAAATTATGGGACAATTCTAATCTCACTTGAAGGTAAGGAGGTTAGCACTTCCATACAAATATTTGATAGCCTTGATGGCTGTTTAATTGTCTATTGTGCATTATTCTGCCAAAGCCCTCCACTGTTTAGACTAGAGTGAAATATATATTTTATTGCTCTGAATCTGTTGTTATATGCATATTGATAGGTAGGACTGCCTCTGGTACAACAGTATCTTTTTCAGTTTGATAACCTGGCGAGAGAGTATTTGCCAAAGCTGGGGGAGCATTTTACCCAAGAAATGATAAATCCTAGCATGTATGCAAGTCAGTGGTTCATAACTGTTTTCTCATACTCTTTTCCTTTCCATTTGGCTCTTCGAATTTGGGACGTCTTTCTCTATGAGGTTAGTGGTTGCTAAGATTATGTGTTTTGCCTTCGAAGCATTGATATTTGGTTCAAAACTTGATATATATATCTATCATATTCATTTGCAGGGTGTTCAAATTGTTTTTAAGGTTGGTTTGGCCCTACTAAAGTATTGCCATGACGACTTGGTGAGTTTCACTGGATCTTTTGTCTAGTCAATATTTAAATTAATAGTGTAATTTCTCTTTTGTAACATTCTTGTTTTGTTTATCAGATAAAATTACCTTTTGAGAAACTCATATATGCTTTGCGTAACTTCCCTGAGGATGCAATGGATCCAGATACGTTACTACCAATGGCCTACTCAATCAAGGTTCTCTCCCCCCTCCTTTGAATGGTTTTATAATGCGTGAATCTGGTATTTCCAGTTGCTTTAAGCCATAATAATTTTTTCTTCACATATGCACTATAACCTTAATGCCTAAATAATTTTTCTGACCCTCTTGCGTAAGGTCACAACTTCAGGCAACTTGAACTAAAATAAATCTTAATTGAGCTTAATCTATCTCAGCCAAAGTGAAAGGTTTTCAAATTTAGGTAAGAAGCGTGAAATGTTCAAAACTTACAAGAGACCTCTTGTTATGTAGTAAATTCTAGAAATTGATGCAAGCACAGCAGGAAACATTTGACATCAAAGGCCATTACTTGTATGTTACTGGAGGTAGATATGAATAAGTGACTAATCAATAATAAGCTGGAATGGGTATTCACATGGAGATTTCCCTCTCGTTAACTAAGCATCTGTCCACACTACCCAAATTGAGCCAGCACATCCAGAAAAATTCCAAATAAATCTAGAAATATCAGCTTTGTTTTACTTTGAAATTTTGAACGAGCCCAAGCCCCCATCCTTTTTTTGGGAAAGACTCCCAAGCCACCTTAGTTCTTGCACTCTCTTTAGTCGAGCCATTCCACAAATTTGCATTCAAAATTTTCTCAACTGCCTCAATACCTTCTTAGGAGAATTAGTAAACTTGCCCAGAATCTCACAGTGAATAACACTGATCAAAACAGTTGGAGTCTACTACTGGCAAATAGAAAGTATTTTGCACACCAAGAGTGAATTCTACTTGTGATCTAATCAAACAGAGGTTTGCACTCCTTCCAAGAAAGTCAACCTGAAATAAGAAGAACTTTCAAATACTTTATCAGATTTTGCCTTAAAATGCAATACACTGAAAATTTTCTGCTTTGCTTCCTCTGTCACACCAGACAAATATACTTCACTTTTACCAACATTAGCTGCCATTCCCAAAAAATTTTTAAACTCGTCAGGAACTTGCTTACAGATCTCCACTCTGCTCTTATTGGCTGCCATAAAAATGATTAGATTGTCAAGCACAAATGTGAAAGATTTACTTTAATGCGCTTAGGATAGAAGCCCATTCTGAACAGCACTCTGCATCAGCTTTCTAAAAACCTCCATAGCCATAGCCATAACAAAAAGATAGGGAGAAATTGGACCTCCTTGTCTTAGCCCCTTCTTACATTCAATGTACCCAACAAGCCTCCATTCTAAGCTATGGAGTACTGAGGAGTAGAAATACAAGTCTTGATCCATCCAAAGAGCTTTTCTGGAAACCCAATAGAAAATACCTTGAAGGAACTCCATTCCACTAATTTGTACACCTTCAAAATATCAAATTTAACTGTGCATCTAAGCAGCTGATCATCCCTATGATAATTCTTAGTCATCTCTTGAGCAAGCAAGACATTATCTGAAATCTTTCTACCTGGTATAAAAGCTGTTTGGCCAGGGCTAATGAAACCATTGAGGCACATCTTTAAACTGTTTGCTAGAATCTTTGATATACATTTGTACAAAGTGTTACAACAAAATATAGGATGGAATTCTGATATTCAAGAGGGGTTTTGCACCTTGGGAATCTAGGTAATAGTAGCATTAGCCTCTGCCAAAAGCTTACCAGTTTCCTGCACAGGTTAACTCAATTGGCTGGCTTCATGGTAGCCCATGAGGTCTCAATCTGAGTCCTGGGATTACTCAATATATGGTTCTTGTGGGCGGGTTGTGTACTTGTGGTTTACTTGACAGGGGTGGGTACACGAAGGGGCCCTGACTTGAAGAGGTTTCTTGTCATCCAAATAAGTAAATAAATAAGCTAATCAGTAACAAAGAAACTCTTGATGGCCAAGGATACCTGCTCTCCAACAAAACTCTAATTGAGCACCAAAACCATCAGGACCTGGGGCTTTATCATTTTCTAAAGAGAACATGACATATATCACTTCCTCGTCAGTAACCTCTCTTTGAAGAATCTCTTAGAGAATATGTCAATACTTCAATATTGAACACCAGAATGTGTGAAGTAACTAGATGGACAAGATGGGTGGGATTACAAAATTGTCATGCAGCTAATCTTAGTAATTTGTATTTTAACTGACTTGTGCAGAAGAAGGAAATAAACATTCCTATTACTCTGGAAGTTCCTGAAGGGGTACTTTCATGATATGTTCGACACTATTCGCAGGGCAAAATGTCTGAAGTGCCACTTTAATACACTCTTAAGCTATGTAGACACTTCATATACACCAGATTCGTAAGAAAGGACACTTAGGATCTGTGGAATTTCATCTATATTCCCACATCCTAAGATATGAGGACTAGGTTACTCAGACACTAAGACACATTTGCATCCTACAATTTGCCATGCAGGCTTTCAAATGCTTGAAATGCTTGGTAGTATTCTGTTGGATTTTCTTTCATTATTCTTTTTATTTTCCCCACTCATTCGTGCCATATTTTTTCTTTAATTATTAGGTATCTAAGCGTTTAGAGGAACTGAAGCAGGACTATGAGAAGAAGAATCAAAAGCCAGTTCAATCAACAGAGTTCAATGAAAAGCAGAAACAATCATAAGAAAGGTTCTTATCATCTAAGAGGAGCTAAGCAAGACTTGACAATCTATAGCTTCCAATTCTTTTATTCTTTTTCTTGGTGATATTGTATGAAGAAACATGTTTCAAACATGTGTTATAAAACCTCTGAAAAATCACCGCTTACAAGTGAAACCTTTTTCCAGCAAAATTACACTGCTCATTGCTCAATATACATTTCTGAGGTGACTTGTTCATCACTTTCCCTTGGCTGTATGATTAACTCAAGTATATAATTAGTTTTCTTTACTTGCTAATTTTCTTTCCAGTTTAGCAAATGGTAGACCAACCGAAGTCAACTTTTGATCATCCTAACCGGCTCATAAAACCAATTCAATCAAAATGGCATCATTTTATTCATCGACTTTTGTAAGAAAATTATATGCTGGTATGGTCAACATCACAATATTCAATGTATTAGCATGCATTCTATGCTTTGATATATTTCAACTGCTGTCATTCAAAATTGCTGTTTATACATTTTCTGAAGACTGATATCTCTGCTGACTAGGAGCTTAAAAAGGAAAAAGCTGTTCTACATGATACTTCTTCTTTTTTGGGTCCTCTACTTGAAACCATTTTTAAGGGCAAGAAGAAGTCCGCACTTGAAAAATCAATTTGGATGATATTCTTAGTATAGGATTATTAGTCTGTTTCACGTTGTTGATGCATCCAAGGAGGCAAACTTAACACCTTGAGTATTGTTTAGACTTTAGACTTAGCCTGCTCAAATACGTGTTGAATTCATTTAATTTAACATACTGATTACTGATTACTGACCAAATCTAACTTTACAGAAATATTTTCCTTGTTTTCATTATTTGAATGATAGAATATTATCTTGCTGGATGTTTAACACGTTGCTGCTTGAATTCTCCCCTTGTGTTCATTTTTGTGATGCTGTCATGTTCCTACCATGGTTCTGTGGTGCGTGTTTGCTACAAATGCTTGAGAATTTAGCATTGAAAAGTGATGCATTCAGATTCAGTTTTGTATTTCACATATGATAAATGTTGTAAAATGTGACTCCTATAGATGTATTATGCTAAACTTGCACCCTTCTTTTTTGTTATTAATATTATATTATTATTAACTTTCTGGAGCATTCAAAGTAGATCAGTTTCAATAATTTCTTTGATCAACAAAAATTAGGCCAATCTGAATCTAACACAGCCAAACCTACCATTGTCCCAACCAGCAAAAAGCAAAGTGAATCTTATATGAAATTTTATTAATCCGACAAAAATGTATCAGCATCCATTATGTTCCTGCCTGCCAAAGAGACCATAAATCAACAACCTTCTTTTAGAAATGCATGTGAAATAGTGAAAGAGCAAAGTAGTTTGTTGGGTATGGTGAAGATTGAAAGCATTCACTATCTAATGGTATAAATATAGTGAATGAGCATAATTCTTAAATCACTAATAGAATCAGCTAATAATACAAATCTAATGGTATAAATATAGTGAGAGAGATTTTTTAATAAAATGAAAATCTATTAATCCTCTAAAAGAAAGATAAAAATTATAGGAATTTAATAAAATAAAAAACAAAGTCAACAAACAAAACCTACGATGCAAGAAATAGTAAACTTATATCATTATATTTTTTTCTTCCTCATTATGATTTTGGTTCACACTTTACTTTTCTTATTTTGAGAGCACAGCTGCATAGGATGATTTAGAGGACTATTAACCATACCTATGATATGATAAGGATGACAACAAAAGTCAAGAGATAGAGTTAGGGACGTAACAATTCAAGTTAGAGTCTCAAGACCTAAAAAAAGGTGCAAACAAGAAACTTAATTCAAAGAATATGTGTCCCTCTAAATTAATTTAAATGATCATGTTATAGGCATAAACAGTCGTATATAATTACGAGATGATGATATTATTTTGAATTAGATATAATTCCAAATATTCTTTTTTTTTCCCTCTTCTTAATTGAAGAAATCCTTTTTTTTTTGGGGGTAAATAATTGAAGAAATAATTGGACCATAAAACATCAAGTACAAAATGCAAGTAAATGTGGAAAGAAACAAAAAAGAAATAAACAACACAAAAATTTTCACACCTACCTAGGTGAAAAAAACCAAAAAGGAAATAAACATCACAAAAATAAACTTTACACATACACCTTTTTTTTTTTTATAAAGTTTCAACATATGGCGTCCGTTTCTGATGATTGTGTTCTTTATCATCAGACTAAGACACCAATCGGTTTTTAGTGTAGACAAGAATTGAATCCCAAATCTCTTATTCAATCATCAGAGATTTTACCTATTAAGCTAATTAGAACCCACAATTTCACCCTTGCCTAAATGATATGCTGTCAATAGTAGGTAAAAACAATATTATTAGTGGAGTGCCCAAATGAAAAATTATTGTATCTATAAAATCGCTTGATAGACAAAAAGAAAAAAACTCACACCCACTGTTGTCCACACGTGTATGAACTTAAGTGATGGGCTTTATTAATTTATTTTTATTTTATAATTTGATAGTTTTGGGAGGGATAGTTTTTTTTTTTTTTTTTTTGGTCAACAAACGATATAACATTAAACTTAGGAAATAATAAGTCTATTACATCTTAAACAAGCTTTATCAGAAGCTAAGATACTGTCCACCACAGGCGGCGAATTCAAAAAGATAACAAAAGAATCTAAACTACTAGCACCAGGCTTGGCCAACGCATCAGCACATTGGTTGGCCTCCCTATAGATGTGAACAATCTGCTTGTTGGGAATCTCTCTCACCAGGTTCCTGCAATCAATTAGCAATGGCTCCATTAACAAGTTGACAGTATTATTGTTCATAAGCAAAACAACACTTAAGGCATCCAGCTCAATGATGAGATTATTTAACCCCATCTCCTTTGCTAATAAAAGACCATCTCTTAAGGCCCACAACTTTGCCATACAACTGTTAGTGCACCTAAGAGGCCTTGCATAGCCTTTCAACCAATGCCCCTTATGGTCCCTGATAACACCACCTCCTCCTGCACGTCCAAGATTACTAAATGCAGACCCATCTGAATTAAGCTTTGTCCACCCCATTGGAGGCTTTTCCCAACCCACTGCAATCACTGCTTTAGCTTTAGGCAACTTAGCATTCAACCCGACGGCGAAAAATTCGACACTATCTTTAATGCTTCTCTTAAAGTATGACCAATCCACCTTACCTGTCCTAAAAATAAAATTGTTCCTATGCAACCATAAATTCCACACTCCCATGGAAAACAAAAACTTCCAAGGAATTCCCATCCATCTAGATTTAATATCTGATTTGCAGTTGGCTTTAAGCCATTCACCAATCGGTAAGTTGAATGTATCCTTCAAACAGTTCGGGAATTGAAGTTGTTGCCAAAAATCCCGAGCAATCCCACAGCCCCTTAAGAGGTGGTCAATTGTTTCGATGCTTTGATAACATAAACTGCATGTGGGATCAAGACTTAAACCCCTTGAACCCA
The DNA here is from genome assembly GCA_019022515.1 of Quercus aquifolioides. Taxonomy (NCBI): domain Eukaryota; kingdom Viridiplantae; phylum Streptophyta; class Magnoliopsida; order Fagales; family Fagaceae; genus Quercus; species Quercus aquifolioides. The sequence continues at coordinate 7,333,660 of CM032334.1, read as the reverse complement.
AAACTTCCCCGGTGGGCACACTGTTATGAAGACACAGCCATAGAAAGAACTGAATCTTAGGAAAAGCTTCTACCTTCCATACCTAAGCCACCGAAACAGTATCAAGGTTCAAATGATTTAAACCCCTTGCCAATAAATAAGCAGATTTCAATGAGAATAATCCATTCTTGGAGAAGGCCCAATGGAGAGAATCCTCTGCCTCCTGGTTACAGGACAAAGGAGTTGCTTTAATTGCATTGAGGATTTGGTCAGGTAAGTCAAAGGATAGGCATTGAGCTTTCCATTCATAATTATGATCAAAACATTGCTTCACAGTAATAAGATCTTCATCCCAGTTCAAAGGCCCTTCAACAAGCGATCTCAAAGTGCCCCTTGGAAGCCAAAAGTCAGTCCACACCTCCACTGTTTCTCCATTCTTCACAGACCATTTTAGTCCCTTGACATATACTGGACCACCCTTCTTACAAGCCGCCCAACAACTAGAGCATGGGAGCTTTTTTCCTTCAATAGTCATTCTATTGGGAGTTAAATATTTTGCCACAAGCATCTTTGCCCAAGGAGCCTCCTATTCACAAGCTAGCCACCAGCACAGCTTTGCTAATAAAGCATTATTTCTGTCCCTCATATTATGCAGCCCCAAACCACCCAGCTCTTTAGGAAGAGTTACAATGTCCCATCTAACCAAATGCAGCCTCCTTCTTTCTTCCGTTGAACCCCATAAAAAGTCCCTTATTAACTTATCAACTTGATCACAAACCTTAGCAGGCAGAGATTGGCACTGCATATAATATTCTGTCACAGGAGTTGCTGCTGATTTCACTAGCACCATTCTACCAGCCTTCGACAGTAATTTTGATCTCCAACCAGTCAGCTTACTTTGTATTTTATTGACCACAAAATTATACGCATTGCCCACTCTACCTTGGTTAACGATGGGAAAACCAAGGTATTTACCTAAGTTGGTGGTTGCGGCAATCCCCAACCTCCTACAAATTCTTCTCCTCCTCCTACCAGCTACATTAGGAGAAAACAAAATCTTGGATTTGGTAAGGTTAACTTTCTGGGCAGCAAGGTTGCAGAAATTATCCAACACTTCAATGATAGCTTCACAATTTTGGTTGTCTGCCTTAGCAAAAAGCATCAAATCATCAGCAAAAAAGACATGGGAAAAGCTCGGCCCACTTCTAGACGCCTTAACCTTATCCCATCTCCTATCCTCACACATACTAGTGATTTGGGCTCCAAGGAATTCCATGCACAATAGAAATAAATATGGAGATATGGGGTCTCCCTGCCTTATACCTCTCGAGGGTTGAAAAGACTCCAGCTTACTACCATTGAACAATAGAGTTGTGGTAGCAGTAGACACGCAGCTCATGATCAAATTTATCATACTCACCGGAAACCCAAAATGTTCAAGCACCATTTTAACAAATGACCACTCTAAACGATCGTATGCCTTCTCTGGATCAATTTTTATAACCATATACCTCGTCCTTCCCTTCCTCTTCTTAAGTGAGTAAATTAATTCTTGGGCAATTATGACATTATCAGTGCCCCTTCTCCCTTCAAGGAAAGCTGTCTGCATTGGGGATATTAAAGATGGCAGCAAGGGGCGAAGCCTCAAGACAATAATCTTTGAAATAACCTTGTAAATAGTGTTGCATAGACTACTTGGTCTATAATGACTAACTGTTTCAGGACCGGGTTGCTTAGGAATTAGGGCAATAAGGGTCTGGTTTAGATACTCCGGAACCTTTTGCCTTAGAAACACCTCCTTGATCTCCCTATTCACCGAGTCACCCACCACAAGCCAAAATCTTTGAAAAAATCCAGCATGGAGCCCATGAACACCAGGAGCTTTGTATGGCTTCATAGATTTGAGAGCATTCCAAATTTTCCCATCCGATGGAATATTGGTCATGCTACTAGCTTCATCCAGACTAAGCTTAGCACACCAATCCGATCTCCATTGAGGGGTAATAGGACAAAAAACTTGCTCTATCTTGTACAGCTTCTTGAAACTTGAGTTGAAAAGCTCCTTAACTTCCTCTAAACTGTGACACCATTCACCCTCATTATTTTGCACACAGGTGATTCTATTCTTACTTCTCCTGTTAAGCGCAGATATATGAAAATAAGATGTGTTTCTCTCCCCCGAAATAATCCAATTAGTTCTGGATTTCATAGCCCACAACTCCTCTTCAAGTTGGAGAATTAAATTATACTCCTCAGTCAGCTGCTTTTGGAGATTAATCAAAAAACTATTTGGGCTGATAGCTAAAGCCCTTTGCGCACCCAGCAATCTAGCCAATATCTTCTTTTTTCTTATGAATACATTCCCAAAAACTTCTCTGTTCCATCTTTGAGCTTTGGTCTTGAAATTAGAAATTGCCTTAGCTAGATTGTCCTCCCTATTAGCCCATGCATCCCTCACAACAGCCGGGAACTCACAATGACTCAACCAAATAGTCTGAAATCTAAATGGCCTATCAGCATTGGATCCCACTATAGGGTTCAAATTCAGTAATAGGGGGCAATGGTCTGAATTAATTCTAGCTAAATGTGTAACATTAGCTTCCGAATACAAATCTTTCCAACTCGGATTAACCCAGCACCTGTCCAATCTGCACTGAATTAAATTACCCAACTCCCTCTTATTTGTCCAAGTATACTTTGGACCCGAAACCCCAAGATCCATCATACTGCAATCATCCATACATTCCTTAATAGCTCTAACCCTTCTCTGGCAAATAGGATTCCCCCCATACTTCTCATCAGCAGACAAAACTTCATTAAAATCACCCATGAGGGCCCAAGGCAGGTCATGCATATTAGCTATCATCCTAAGATTATTCCACAAAATGCACCGTTCCTCAAATCTAGGACTGGCATAAATAGCACTAATTAACCAGGTAGTAGTTTGAGATCTTACCCGAATCAACGCATAAATCTCCTGTTCAGTAGCTGCCGGGACATCGACTTGGACCAAATCTGACCGCCATAGCATCCAGATTCCTCCAGCAAACCCAATTGTATCCGCCACCGCATAACCATCAAAAGGGAGGGCCTTAATAATCTCATCAGCCCTTGCTCCACTTATCCTAGTTTCAGTAATCACCATGAGAATCGGTGAATGCCAATCCACCAAATCCATAACCGTCTTTCTGAATTGGGGTTTCATAGCACCCCTGCAGTTCCAAATCAGAATATTCATAATTTTATATGGAGAAGAATAAGAATCGCAAAGAGACAAGGAAGAGGAAACTTCAGAGTCTCTCAACCTCCATGCCTCCAACAACTCCTTCCTCAACTCCCAAATCCCCCGGAATAGAGTCACCGAATGCTTGATTATCCCCATTTCTTCCTGAGTTGCCTTGATAAGGATCGTGCCATTCATCTCTGGCTCGGCAAACTGAATCATTTCCACCTTGTGCAGATTGCCCATCAACAAGCTTTCCACCGGATTGGTTTGTAATAGCTTCCTCATAGCGATCGTTGGCTTCGTCCACCCTGCTTCCACCTCTGACAGAAATTTTTCCGAGTTCCGCATGTTTGATCTTGTGACTAATGGCCCTGAGTTTGTCACCGGAGGCACCGGAACTGGAGGTCTGTCCGTCAAGAACCTCCACCACGGGTTCGGAGTCGTGATCCATGCTTCATCCTTCATCGGCAGATAGCCCAGTTGTTTGCTTCTCTCCGTTAACGGGAACAAGTTGTTTGAAAATACACGTAAGGTGCTACTGCTAACTAAGTAAATTTAAATATTCATTGAAATCAACACTAGTATTTAATTATTTTTTCCATTGAAATCATATTTAAAAAACTTATAAGGTATTTTTCAAAATTTAATAACATAAAAAAATTAAGAGAGATACATTAATAAATAAATAAATAAAGAGGGAGACTCTTTTTACAACCAAACCATCTTATATAATTATTTGTTAAAAATTGATTTTTTTTATTAATTAAAAAAAAAACTACTTATCCCTTGAAAGCTTATAAATAAAGTTAATGAACGAGTCGCGACAACCTCTCTCACTCTTAAGAAAATTAAAGAAAGGCCCTCTCTCATGTCAATTTGAACCCTATCTCTCTACCTCTCTCAATTTTGGATTGAGATCCAATGCAATTGCATATTGCAATTGCACCATGCAATTAACCCCCACCCTCTCACAACATTTTTTTTTTTTACTTTTTTTACTTTTACTCATTTTTAATATTCAATGGTTGATATTTGGATTGAGATCCGGTGCAATTGCTACATGTAATTAACAACCCTCTCTCACAATATATTTTTTACTAACCTCACTTTTTTTACTTTTTCTTATTTTTATAATCCAAAATAAAACAATTTTCAATGTAAATTTATAAATCACATATTCACATGTAAAAGCATAATTCTTGAATCAAAAATAGAATCAGCTAATAATACAAATTTAATGGTATAAATATAGTGAGAGAGGTTTTATAATAAAATGAAAAACTATTTATCCTCTAAAAGAAAGATAAAAATTATAGGAATTTAATAAAAGAAACAACAAAGTCACCAAACAAAACCTATGATGCAAGGAATAACAGACTCACGTCATGATATCTTTTTCTTCCTCATTATGAATTTGGTTCGTGCTTTACTTTTCTTATTTTGAGAGTATAGAGATAGAGTTAGGGACGTGATAACAATCAAAGTTAAAGAGTCTCAAAACCTAACAAAAGGTGCAAACAAGCAATTTAATTAAATCAAAGAATATGTGTCCCTCTTTGAATTGATTCGAATGATCACGTTATAGGGCATAAAGTATATAAATATGAGATGATGATATGATTTTGGATAAGATATAATTCCTAATATTCTTTTTTTTTTTCTTCTCTTAATTGAAGAAATCTTTTTTTCTTTTTTGGTAAATAATTAAACAATAAAACATCAAGTACAAAATGCAAGTAAAGCGTGGAAAGAAACCAAAAAGGAAATAAACACCACAAAAAACTTCACACCTACCTTGGTGAAATAAACCAAAAATGAAATAAACAATATAAAAAAAATTCACACCTCCATAGATGACAAGCTGTCAATAATAGGTGAAAAAGTATTATTAGTGATAGCATTGCTCAATAGACAAAAGGAAATAACTCACACCCATATGTTGTCCACATGTGCATGAGAACTTCAGTGATGGGCTTTATTTATTTTTAAAAAAAATCGATAGTTTGGGGAGGGATGGTTTAAATCTTACATGGGTTAGGGACGCCTAACAATGATTGGTTTATTTATTTATAATTTATAATAATTTGATAGTGACAACTGACAACCAAAAAAATGCTTAAATTATCTATTTTGAACATACTATAAGGTGCAAACTAACTAAACTTAAATAATCATTGAAATCAACGTAGATGCCTAAATTGTCTATTTATAATTTATAATAATTTGATAGTGACAATTGACAATCAGAAAATGGCCTAAATTGTCTATTTTTAAAATAATGTAAGGTGCTTACTAACTAAACTTAAATAATTATTGAAATCAATATAAGTACTCTTCTCAACAATAACAACAAAAAACACAAGTATTTTTCTTTTCTTTCACTGAAATCATATTTTAAAAAATTATAATGTATTTTTCAAAAAAATAATTCAACCAAACAAATTAAGAGAGACATATTTTTCTTTCTTTTTCCAATCAAACAATTTTTTATTTTTATTTTACCACAATTTATTTATGTACTTCAAGCTGATTTAGCTGGCTTTTGTTAATCTATCAATCAATATTTTCCGCTTTAAAAAAAAAATCTTTTTTGTTTTTGAAAAACTACAGCCAAACAATCTCATATAATTATTTTTTTGTTTTGATGGGAATCTCATATAATTATTTGTTAAAAAAAAATTGTTTGTTATTAATTAAAAAAAATTACTTATCCCTCAAGAAAGGCTTATCCATATTCCTTGACCATATCTAGACTATACTGTCTTATCAAGCGTGCAAAATATTCCAATCTTACCGAACTCGTCTGCATATTTAAAGCCTCTCGCTCACCTCTTCAAACATCACCAAATAAAACTCTTTCAACGCTTTGCGACCAAAACTCTCTCTCTCTCTCCCTCTCTCCCCCCCGATTTCTAGGGCTCGGTTTCGTCCCTATTCGCCGCAATTAGGGTTTCGTTTATACATTTCTGTATTTATTCTTAATCGGTAAGCTCGTGGTTTTCCTTAATTCATTTATCGTTTTGTTTATGCTTTAATAATCTGATTCAGATTTTGCGTTTTCGTTTGGTTTTGATTTGGGATTTTTTTTTCTCTCTAGGGTTTTCAGAAAAAGGGGGTTTTTGGAGGATCATCCAGCATTTGATTACGCATTCTGTATTCGTTGTAAGTATTCTCTTATTTATTATATATCTTAGTTTTTGGTAATTTTATGTATAAATATGTTTAGGTAATATATGTGATTGAAAAGTTTTTTATCCTTAGGATTTCTTTTTATTTTGTTGTTTGGATGAGATTTGAGAATATGATTTTTGTTTATCAGTGAAAGAATACAACTTTTGACTTATTGGGTAAAAATATATTTCCTGGTATTTTAAATCTGGGTCTGTATTCATTAAATTATAATTTGGTTTCGGTTTTTCATTTGTCTTGATGTGAGTTTTTGGAAGAAAAAAAAAATTTTGATTGCTTTCCTCTGTTATCTCTGGAGGAAATGGTTTCTTTTTTTTTTAAGAAAAAAAGACCCAGTTTATTTGGGAAGAAGCCATTTTACTGATCTGATTTTTGTTGTGTTTTGAAGCACCCTTTTGGTGTATTGACAATATTTTGTACAGTCTTGATTTTCTGATTTTGTGTTATAATTCAATTTTCTTTTATGGGCTGATGAGTTGTGTTGGGAAGAGTATTGTTTGCATCTCTTAAATAGTGGGCCTTTCTATTTGTTTTGTCTCTGTCGATTCAATAAGTTTTTAATTTTCTTTGAAAGTGAAGATGGGATTTATTTTAATCTTGTTTTTAGTTTGATATATTGTTTAACAGATTTATAGTACTTGTTGGGAGGCGTGTATGTACTTTATATAGTGCTATTACTTCTGTCATTGCATCTCCAATTTTTGATGCATATCATTTTCTTCCTGTATTCATTGGGATTTGTGTTATTTTGGTCACAATTATTAGGCTGGCTAGTGCAGCCTACTCTGTGCAAATTTGGTTTCTTATCTGTTTTTGTGGGTTTGTCAGGTGAAGAGTGAATGAACTAATGGAGTCCAAAGGTGGCAAGAAGTCTAGTAGTAGTAAGTCCTTATTTTATGAAGCTCCCCTCGGTTACAGCATTGAAGACATCCGTCCTGCCGGTGGAATCAAGAAGTTCAGATCTGCTGCTTACTCCAACGTAAGTTGCATGTTACTTGATGTTCACAATTCTTGAGTTTTTTAATACAAAATGATTGGTTTGCTAATGTTATATTATCTTGTGGTGTTTATGTGCAGTGTGCGCGGAAACCATCCTGAGATTACCGGAGTTTTGACATAAACTTTAGGATTTTCATACTGCTAAAATTGCTGTAGTCTTTTCTTTCTTTTCTACTTCACTTGTTCCCTCGTCCTCCTTCGTTTGTGCAACTTTATTTGCTTCCCTTGAGAAAAAATGGCCTCCTTGCCAGTCTCTGCAATTGGATTTGAAGGTTATGAAAAGAGGCTTGAGGTATCTTTCTTTGAGCCAGGTATCTTTGCTGATCCTGGGGGCATGGGCCTCCGTACTTTGTCAAAATCTCAATTGGATGAGATTCTAGGACCAGCTGAATGCACCATTGTCGCTTCTCTGGCAAATGATTACGTTGATTCGTATGTCCTCTCTGAATCTAGCCTTTTTGTGTATCCTTACAAAGTTATTATCAAAACTTGTGGGACCACAAAATTGCTTCTCTCCATTCCAGCCATCCTTAAATTGGCTGAAGCACTATGCCTTACTGTGAAATCTGTGAGATACACTCGTGGAAGCTTTATTTTTCCTGGAGCTCAGCCATCTCCACATCGGAGCTTCTCAGAAGAAGTCGCTGTTCTTGATAGCTATTTTGGCAAGCTTGGTTTGGGCAGCAAGGCACATGTGATGGGTAGCCCTGAAAAATCACAGAAATGGCATGTTTATTCTGCTTCTGCTGAATTGGCGCGACAGCCAAGCCCTGTTTACACTCTAGAGATGTGCATGATCGGTTTGGACAGAAAGAGGGCATCAGTTTTCTACAAAACAAATGCAGCTTCAGCAGCTCTGATGACTGAGGATTCTGGTATCAGGAAGATTCTTCCTCAATCTGAGATATGTGACTTTGAGTTTGACCCTTGCGGGTACTCCATGAATGCTATTGAAGGTGCTGCAATTTCTACAATCCATGTTACACCAGAAGATGGCTTCAGTTATGCAAGTTTTGAAGCAGTTGGCTATGATTTTGAAGATGTGAATTTGACCCAGATGATCGAGAGGGTTTTGGCTTGCTTTGAACCTACTGCGTTCTCCATTGCTCTGCATGCTGATAGTGCTGAAATGGAACTTGGAACCAAGTTCCCTCTGGATTTGAAGGAATACCATTGTGGAGAAAAGAGCTGTGATGTGCTTGGATTGGGTGGTGGATCTCTCACCTATTACAGCTGTGTCAGGGCTGAAAGCTGTGCATCTCCTAGATCAATCCTCAAATGCTGCTGGAGCGAGGACGAGAAGGATGAGGAAGTTGAAAAGAACTAGTTATATATGTTTTATTTGTTGCTGAATAAAAGTTGTGGGGTTATGTTAGTATTCTCTAATCTCCATGTGGATTATCATTATATGTCGCTGCATGGTCCTCCGCTATCTTTAAATTGTGTAATGGATGTTGATTCCCTGATATGGGAAGTGTTGAACCAAGTGTTTTTAATATTATAGTACCTATTTGTGCTGTGATTATCTTATTGCTTTTATGAATGGGTTTTGTTTGGTGTATCAGTTGATTTAATTGGAATCCATTAGGGTTGTCGGATAAAATTTGTTTTTGTTTTTATTGATTCACATATTAATTATTAATATAATTTTAAAAAATTAGTAAATATAGAATCCCCATCATCGGAAAAGGCCTGAGCTGTGATTAACTTGAGACAACACATGATCTCACCCACAGGCCTCATCTCATGTTGAGGCCTAGGAGGTCTCTTGGAAAATTTTTGGATGTTCGCGCTTCCTGTATATGAAGAGTGCTTGATTTGTTCAAGTTTGGTTTTTTATTTTTGTTTTTGTTTGAGAAGAGAGTTTGGTATATGTAGAATTGTAGATGCTTGGGAGCTTGCTCCAAAAGTTAGGTGCTTTATTTGTTCAAATTTGCCAAACGATGTGGTTTGGTACAATTAATCATGTGATTGATTTGGGATGGTCAGTGCCGTAATTTTGAACGCAAGAACAACCATCAAATGGTATATGCCTTACAACTTACAAGGTCATCGCACTTGTTCTTCAAGCATAAACCCCGAAGAATTATCCTGAAGGACCTGAACCACAACATGACTAGACTTTTGATTTTGTGTCAAGGAGGTGTGTGTGCATATTTCCTATTATTTGCTAGCAAATTTTTTTTCCTTTTTTTGAGGAACATTGCATCATTGTAACTTGACATAATTGCGATATTGCATAAAAGGAAATAAAAAAGACGACCAATTAAAATTAAGCTAGTGAAAAAGGAAGACAATACTTTAGTGAGAGAATGGAATTTCTAGTGAGGGCTAGGAAGTTTTTATAAGTGGTAATATATACTAGCTTGATAAATTATTAACCCCTCTTGCTGCCAAATAACCTTTTTTTTTTTTTTTTTTTTTTAGGTAGATAGTGAGGAGAGAGGTGAGGTTCAAACTACAAAATCATAAAAGATAACATTACCGCTGGACTACCACTTGAACTTCATTACTTCCATACAACTAGGTTAAATCACATTGCAAATCTGGTCCAAAAATATATGCCTAATTGCTCATTTTTCTATTAATTATCCAAAATATAAGGACTACAAATTTGTTAACTTTCTGATGCTTCAGCTGCTGGCTTTTGTTTGTACTTTGTACTGTGTCTTGTTCAGTAAGGTCGAAACTTCCTAGTAGCAGCTCTCAATTGTTGTATTCGCTTTTATCCTGCTCAAACTTGCTTTGTAACATCATGATCTCTGCAAGCAAAATAGAAATATAAGCTATGTATCAGTTGTACCACACTATACACACACACACACACACACACACACACATCAGGACCATTACTATTCAGAAAAATAAGGAAAATAGATTTTAATTGGAAAGTGTCACCTGCATATGCCATAGTTTATAATTTTTTTGCTTTGAACAGAAGAAAACAAAGAACCTATCTTAAACGCATTTATATATGTATGCACGTTGTACGTGGGTGATACTATATTCTCTCTTATTACATTAAACAACCAATTAGACATGGTATCAGCTACATGCTTGTTACACATTATCATCACGCAAGGACACAAGGCTGATAATATTTTGATATACGTCTCATATTCATATTAGGAACCATATGCCATGATAATGAAGCACTCAGAGGCGTTTTTGCCGAGTATATATATACCGAATTCACCGAAACTAAATTTCAAACAACACCCTTAAATACTGCCTCAGCAAAAGCTATAATGATCTTGAAAATGGATTTGAAAAAACACCTTAATGTAAATGTTTGGCTTGGATTATCCCTATAGAACAGCAGAGGCAAACTATATTGCAAGGACACTCGGAGGCCTAAAGACAAGTGAAACACAGTATGCAGTTTTTGGACGTGTGTGGGTGTTACGAACAACGAAACTTTATCCTTTGAATTCTTTTACCTTATTTGGTTTATGTAAAACTTTTTAAAATCTCTTCTTTTCTTTTGTTTCAAGTACAAGTATATTTTAGCCACTTTTAGCAAAAAGCAATTAGCAAAAAGCCAAATAAACTAATGCTAAATGGACACTAGGACAAAAGTAAGAGTGAGCCTCATAAATAATAGGTGAAAAAAAGAAAATGACCTGTGAGATTTTATTAATGTGGAAGATATCAATTCTATAATAGACACCTTCTCAATATGTACTAGAAGAAAATTTTCCATGAAAATGCATGAATCCCTAATGTTAACAGCACATGAGCAACACCAACCTGATACGTGGTGATGGATGCAAGTGTACATTTCCCTTTGACAAAATCAAGTGCTAGTCTTGCAGACAAAGGTTAGATACTGCAATATGTGGCATATATTTACCAACAAGCATTCCCCTTCAAAGAAAATTGTGCACAAATGTAATAAAAGAGCACAGTACATCAACCATTTGAATGTCTTTATAATCAAACTATGAAAATTGTGCTTTGTTCAGGCACATAAATTCATGCGTATGTGAACATAACTTTGTACAATTTGAGCCACACAATGTTTTGTACAAGTGCAAGTAGAAAACTGTTCTTTTGGAGCATAAGTTATAATGGTGGTAGATATAGCATAATAAAAAGAATTATGGTTGAATATCAAATTAAATTACTGACACAGATACAGCGGAGAATACCAATTTTTTTTAGGTAATAATAACTTTATTGAAAAAAAACTACTTCATGTATGATGAAAACAAAGAGGCCTATAAAAAAAAAAAATTTTAAAAATTTTAAAAAAAATTAAAAAAAAAAACAGAGGAGAATACCTGTTCTAGCTGGGCCTCAAGAGCAGTTGTAAAGTAATCATTCTTTTTGTGGCAGAACCTTCAACCCTGGTCTACTTTGGTGGTATTCCATAATCCATTCTGCAGTTCAAGAAGTTTTCAATAAGAAAACAATGACATGAACCATAACCATAAAAATAAATTAAAAAAAATTAAAAAGTAGCAAAATACAGTTAGAATTATCCTCGAAATAAAACTGGTTATCCATATTAACTTCAGTCGATGACTGTTTTAATCAATTTTCAACATTGAACTATAGCTTGCAAATGTCACCATCATGGTAGCTAACAGTGGAATCAGATAATGTAGATAACCCTAATATCTGATTTAGGCAGATTCTGACAGTCTTTTTTTGTTCAATAATTTTCATTGTTGGTGGTCAAAGTTCTGTTGCCTTTCTGTAAGTGCCTTGGACATCTAGTACATTAACCCTTCCTCTCTCTCTTTTTTTTTTGGATAAGTAACCCTTTCTCTTTCTATAGTTGTGATCTTTTTCATAATCACTTTTCCACCCAAAAAAATCCGTTTCATGCTACTAGATATGAATGCACACAGATAAGATGAATGCCCCAGATTCGCTAGTTCATACCTTTCATTCCTTTTCAGTAGTCCTCATCCCTAGAAGAGACTTGGATAAAAATCATTGGAATCCGCTTTAAACTTTTACTTTCCTCATTTATGAACTATGCTTACTGAGAATTGAGAACTATATGTTGCCACTAGATTGTGAGCAATTGAACACACAAAAGCATATGCCCTGAAATTCATACATTTCACCCTTTTGAGCAGCCCTCATTCTCTGGAGAGAGATGACAAACTACAACTTGAGTAAGAAAAAGAGAAAAAAATATCTCAAGTTAATGAGATAACATGACAACAAAAGCATATAATCAAGTAATACACTACAGGCAATGCATTGATAATTCAAAAACATCTCCACAGCCACTAAATCTTTTGAGGTATCCAAGAAGAACGGGAAAATTGCAAAATCAGATAGTTCTAGGCAGCAAGAATCCATTAAGAAAAATTTTGCCTTAACATGATTCATTTTGAAAAGAACAAGGCATAACATTTATCATCTAAACTTAAAAATTTATGAACTCACCACATTGGTCATCAAATTCAAGTCCATCCACATTGTTTCTTTCCTGATTTTGTTCTATTTTTCTTCCTTGATGACTCTTTCATTTTCCTTTCTCTGATTGTCTGACCCAAAATAATAATAATAATATAGAAAAGATTCTTTCAGATGTAAAGCTCTTCAACATACCATTAGCACGTAAAAACCACGTTCAGCTTCAATATAACTCCAAACAGCTTTGCTAGTGTCAATATCATTTCACTTTTCTCTTTTTAGCTTCTTCTTTCATGCATGTTCGTTGTTGTCCCCTTCTACTTCCGTATGTAAATTTCCATCTGGAAACAACAAAAAACACCTACTTCTCAGTACTTCACCAGTAATATATATCGTGCAAATGTGTATTGCAAGTAGGAAATCAGGGCCAAAATCTAGGAAATTTACATTAAAAAAAAGATGGTCAGATAAAAGTATGATGTACCCCCCAAACCCCTAGCAATTTTACACTGGCCTTACACACTAAGGACAACTTTTTTCAAAAAGGCACCAGAATTGCATTAATATTTTCTCATAAATTGTATCCATCTGTCAATGGATCCATTGGATGAATTACAATAATGAGTCCAATTACATTGCTTATGATCCTATTAAGTCTATGACACAAGATCTGTAAATTACCCAGACTATCTGAGTTATGATTATTTCAAAGATATTGCATTGATATATCTACTTTCCCAAAACCTGAAACCTTTTGCTTTCTTCAAGAACCTATTTGAAGTGCTCTTTCTTTTACTCAATTACTCATGAGGTAGCAAAGGTAAGGGAAAATACAAGGTAATACATTTTTAAAACATTTGCGACTTTTCAATCAATGAGTAAAACATGCTGAAGACTCTGATAGATTCTGTAGTGTACACTCTATGCCTTGTTGATTTGTTACTTCTGTCTAGAAAATTGCAAGTGCTGATAGAATTGGCCAGTTAGACAATAGTCTTTTTTCTAAAATCAAATTATGCCCATAAACTTGCATCAGTATCCAAATATTATAGTATGCCTTTTTGGGAAAGTAGATATATCAATGTTAATATATCAATGCAATATCTTTGAAATAATCATAGTTAATATATCATAGTACCTTATAGTGAAAAAGGCATATTACCAATGCAATATGAAAAAGGCATACTATGAAAAAGGCATACTATGAAAAAGTTTGGTATTGCATAACAAGATTTTTCTACATCATATGAAAAAGGCATACTACCAATGCAATATGAAAAAGGTACTATGAAAAAGGCATATATTAAAAGGCATACTACATCATATGCCAGTTAGACAATAATTTATATGCAATACCTTATAGTGAAAAAGGCATACTACATCATAGTTAATATTTGAAATCACAATCCCATACCAAAATGTTAATTGCAAATCACAAACATCTTGTTAAGTTTACATAATCAAATCCTTCCTATTTTCACATTTTTGAACAATTGCTCAAAATTTTCAAAGTAGCTGATGGAACCGCCACATTAGAATAGCAAAATGGATAAAATCAAGGTGGAAAAAACACAAATTAAAAAACATTCTGATACTGCAGCTGATAAAACTATAGAAAACAAGGGAAAAAACTCATCTTTTGCAATCAAGAGGCCTTATCACACATACCCAAAAGCCATTTCAACAAATGGAAACAAAAAAAGAAGTGTTAAATTACTCAAAGTGTAAATTAATAAGAAAAAACAGCACAAAAGTCACAAACCCTTTTCGGGCGTGTTAGGATTTCCCATTTGAAGCTTCTTAAACTTTTGCTTTTTTCTTCTGGTCTTTCTGCAATTCCTATTTTTCTCTCTCTGCGTATGCAGTGGCTATGGAGGTCTATTGAGAAACAGAGAAGAGAAATGAGCAGGTTTAGGGCACCACTGCACCTATTGTTTGGGTTTTGTTTTTAGGTTCCATCAATGGGTAATAAGTCCAAGTCCAATAGCATTTCATATTAGGAAAAAATCACGGTGGACCCAGATATTCCTGAAATATCCCCTTTACCCCTAGTTTCCTCTCCCTCTCTAACCAGTCCCCAGTCCTCACAGTCACACTCCCACCCCCATTTTATTTTTTTCCTTTATTTTTATGTCATATAGTACATAATGTTTAGATTAATTACAGCTATTTATCTTCTTCTTTTTATTGATAATGAGTGACTTTATTTAAAAGAAAGGAAAAAAAAAAATACAAGCCACATCCCAAGTACACAGGAAGTGTACTATTAGAAGTGAAAAGGGTCAACAGAAAGTGCACACATCTAAAAACTCTACAAACGAAGAGAAAGACAGATCACTCAAAATACATATTATTTATAGTGCGTATACTCTAAGTTGTAAAATTTTGTGATGGACACCTTACACAATATCAATTTGTAATGTCTATCTACTGTTTAAATCAGGGTATAAACGTTACCAGGATGCAAAACAATGATGCAATTCCAGCAACAAGAATGGCTGTAAGATGGTTACGTGATCACAAAGGATATAATTATTCAAATTTGGAAATAAGCTCCATGACTCCACCTTTAAGTGATGAGGATGCATAGACATGCTTGGAGTAAGCGCATTGCACTCCTTAAAATGATACACTTCCAGCATATCAGGTTCTCCACAATTAGATATTTGGCTGAAAAACGCTAGGTGAGACCGGTTATTATGGTGTAAAATCAACAAAAGTTACAACAGGCTAGAATCATGAAGGATTCGTGTTGTCATGACCTACTAGCATGACCAGAATTTTAGTTTCAAACTTCAGATGCATCTCCAAGCTTCCTTTACGAGGGAACATTCATCTGCTCCATTTTCTTAATAATATTTTTGGACATTAAGCCTCTCTCAACCACATGATCCCAAAAAAGACGTAAGATGTTGCTGTCACCAAGATAAGAAGCACTGAACGATTTATAGAGTTTAAGTGTTATCTTCAACCTCCTTATAGCCATTTCATCTAACATCTTTGAAGCAACAGATGCCTTCCCTGCTTTCAAGTAAGCATATGCCAGAGTAGTGTATACAATGCTGTCTCCTGATATGCCCTTCCCTTGCATAATACTGAATATTTTTTCAGCAGAGTTCAATCTTTCTCTCTTACATAGCCTTCTTATCAGTGCCCTGTACACTGAGACATCAACACAAAGGCCTCTCTGCACTAGCTCATCCGGGAGTCTTAGAACTGCATCTTCATTGTCTTGGTTGCAAAAAGCATCTATAATCCATGAGTAAGTGCAGTAACTTGGAGAAAATTCTGAATCAAGCATGCTAAACAAATGCTCTTTAGCACTGTCCATCTCTTGGACTTTGCAGAATCCATGAATCAGAGCTTTGTATGTAAACTGGTCCAGCTTCAATCCAGCCTCCAACAGTTTGTTCTTCACTTTTAATGCAGACCTCATATCTCCTATCTTGCAGTAAGCATTAATCAACGTGTTACATGTCACATTGTCAGGTACAACTTTCCTCTCACTCATCTCATTCAAGAGCATATTTGCATCCCTTATCCTGCCTTCTTCACACAACTTGCGTAGAATTGAATTATAAGTAACAACTTCGGGGTACAAGCCCTTAGCCTCCATCACCTTGCGCAATCTCAAAGCTTCTTCAAGGTCATTTACTCTGCAATATCCATCAATCAAAGTAGTGTATGTCACATGATTGGGAGTAGCACCTTTAATTTCCTGGAAGAGCTTTACAGCCTCTCTCATTCTACCTTCTCTACAAAATCCATAAATAAGGGAATTAAAAGTCACAATATCAGGACTTATTCCTCCTCTTTCCATTCTATCTTGTACACCCAAAGCCTCATAGTGCATACTCCTCTTGCAGTATAATGAGATCAATGTATTATATGTAACAAGATCAGGAAAAACACACTTCAATTCCATCTCACTCAACAGCTCTTCTGCCTTCTCCAAATCACCAGACTTGCAACAGGCATGAATTAAAACATTATAAATGTGTAAATTCGGAACAACCCCTATCCGCACCATCTTCTTATAAACTTTCCATACCATATCAGTCAACCTATCCTTTATTAAACAATTCAAAAGCACAGTACAAGCATGCAAGTGAGGCTTGAAGCTATGCACCCTCATGTGCTCAAACACTTGAATTGCATCCTGGGTCATCCTTGAATTACCATAATATATCACAAGCCAGCTTAAAACATGAGAATTCAAATCCGGGTCATCATAACTCCTCACCAAAGCATTCAAAACTGAGGGTGACGACAGAAAATCCTTGCGTGCAATTTTCTCAAGCAAGCCTTGTGCAGTTTTGAAGTGCTTGTGCTTAGTGAGGATGTGAACCATTGTCCATGAACATTGCAGAGAGTGATTATAGTTAGGAACCGATTCAACCCACTTGAAAAATGCCCAAGAAAGTGGGGGACCATGATTGTTATTATAAAGTGAGGGTTGCAGGAGTACCTGGTGAATGGTTGTTGAGGTAAGAGTGGAACCAATCTTGGGTTTCAAGAGGTTGTGCCATTGACCCTTTACTATAATTGCACACACACTCTGAACGAACTGAGTCTCACTAGCTAAAGAAACTAGAGCAGCCATGTTTGATATTATCTTTTAAGGCTATGACTTATAACGGAGTTGATTAATTCCTAGGCAGGAAACAAAATTGTGGCCTTGTGGGTGTCACATTTTGGATCACTTGGTTCTGTTTTTGAGGAGTTCTTGGTTCTGTTTCACAACTGACACGGCAATTTGCCTGCCGTGCCCGTGTCGTATGCGTACGGGACACAGCTGCACGCGTGTCCTTTCCTTTTTTCAATAATTGGACACTGCTGCACGCGGCAAAGGAGGGAAAGAAAAAAAAAGAGAAAAAATCCTAACCTGAAATGCTGCGTTTTGAGATCATCCCTTGAACCCAAGATCAGTTTCCTCTCTCTCTCTCTCGACCTCTCTTCTTCTCTCAGTCTCACTCTCTCACGCCGATCTCCTCTGGCTCTTCTTCTTCCCTCTTCTTCTTTTTCTTCTCCTTCGGCCAAATATGCCCTTAAATATTTTACAGTTTTCCCCTTTTGCCCTCGCTTGGGAATTGGGTGGGGATATTTGCAGAGTAACGTTACGAAGGACTAGCCTCTCGAGTTTTAGAAACTCGAGCCTTAGACACGTGCTTCGTACTTATTGAGCTTGCTCCAGATAGATCTCGAGTATTTAACAGTCGAGTTCAAAAAAACATTAATCTCAAGTTTTTTACACTCGATTTCAAAAAAAAAAAAAAAAGTGAAAACCCAGAAAAAGAAGAAAGAACCCGAAGAAAGAAAGAAGTACAAACCCCTGAAAGAGAAAACCCAAAAAAAAAGAACCCAGAAGAGAGAAGGAAACCCAGAAAAAATAAAGAAAGAAAGAAGAAGAAGATCCACAACAAAGATTGAGACTTTTTGTTGATTTTTCAAACAGAAAACCCAGAGAAAAAAAAAGAACCCAAAATAAAAAATAAAAAAAAGAATGAAGAAGAAGATCCACAGCAAAGATTGAGACATTTTGTTGATTTTTCAACCAAAACTGCCTCAACTGATCTAATGCCTATGTGGGCATTGCTTGCTTTTTGTTGTCTTGGTTTGTATTGAAAAGGGTCTTGTTGCTTTTTGGGTTTTGAAGGGTTGAACATTTGCTGGAGATTGGAGCTTCTTCTTTCTAAAGTCAGGTACATTCGTGGGGATGTATGTTATAGCTAGGCACTAGAACTCGAGTTGAGTCTTAGAAACTCGAGTTCCACGTGAAATTGTTATTCACATCAACTGTCTTAGAACTCTGGGACTTGAGTTTTTAAAACTCGATTTGCTATTGAACTCAAGTTTTAAAAACTTGAGATGCTAGTTTCACACATACTTTCAATACCAGGCCACTAACGAAATTGTTAGAATATTAATGTTATTTGGAAAGGGTGTTTGGAATTGGGTACTTTGGGAGATGTAAGCTGGCAGGCAGCATTTCAAATTTTTTAAGCGAAAGTAGTCTTTGTATTTTCATTTTGATTTTGTTATTACTTCAGTATTTAAAAACAAAAGCTATCAAAAAAAAATATTTAAAAACAGAAATTCATTTCTATTTTAGTCTTTGCCGTCAACTCATTAACAGAAAACTCCTATATGACAAACGAAATATCTTATTTGCACAGTAAATGCTGAGGTGGCTAATAAAATATTTTAGTTGGCATTTTTTAAATGACACATCAGTATTTTAATTTTTTTTTTTAATCCACATCAAAAAAATTATTTTAAAAAAAAGAAATTAAATTATAAAAAAACTTAAATCTAATTTAATTAGAAAAAAAAATGTTGTTACTTTTCATTATTTTTCGTAATAACATTACAACTTGTTCTTCATGTTATTCCCATATCAAACCCAACAACCAAGAACTCAAACCCAAATCACAAGAACACAAACGAAAAAAAGAAGAAAAAATTAAATTAAATACTAATAAGAAGAATGAAGAACAATGAACCCAATCCAAACATCAAACCCAAATTCATCACAATCACCCAGCACCATCAACAAAACCCAATTGCCCAAGTTCATCAAACCTCAAAGAGAGATTAGGTCAGATCGATGGTGTGTGGTGGAGAAGAAGGCCGAGCTTGTGATCTCTGGCCATGGAGCTACAGTGGAGAGAGAAAATTTGAGATCAGAGAGAGATTCTATCCATGGAGGGTGAAGAGAGAGAGTTAGAGATAGAGAAAGTGTAGAGATTATTTTAAAATCTAATGACGGATGAGGTTAAAGAAAAAGAAAAATAATTAAAAAGATAATGATTTTGTTTTTTTAAGAAATAATTTTAATTAAATTAGATTTAAGGTTTTTTTTTTAATTTAATTTATTTTTTATTTATTTTTTGAAGTGGTTTTTAAAAAAAAATTAAAATGTTGATGTGTCATTTAAAAAATACTAACTAAAATATTTTATTATTATATTATTAGCCACCTTAGCATTTACTTTGCAAATAGGACACTCCGTCTGTTACGTAAAAGTTTTCTATTAGTGGGTTGATGAGAGGGACCAAAATATAAATGATTTTATGTTTTTAGGGACTGGAATAGTAGCAAAATCAAAATATGGACCAAAATGAGAATCGGCCAAAAATTTAGGAACCAAAAATGTATTTTAACCAAGAATAAATACATAACATAGTTTTTATTTTTTATTTTTTTATTGTCAAGGTAGACAGTAGGCAATTCCTCAAGAAAAGAAAGGTAGACAGTAAATATATTTATATATTATGACATAAAGAAGTTTAAACAGGATATAGAGACAGAGATTTGTTCTTATTCTCTTATTACTTTCTTGCATAGGCACCAACATATAGTCCAAACATCTTGTAAGAAATACTCTAATGGAAAACATACAAAATATAGAACTGTGCTTGTAATTTCTTTTAGTCAATATGAATGGACTGACATTGTGACAGAGGTACCAAATAAAATTATAATAAATGACATACTTACACCCTTTATAGTATCCTCAAATACTCATATAACAGATGTTTTATTAAATGAAGTTTTACTAAAAGAAGTCTTGACAAATACCCCTTTACTAATCATTAAAGAAAACATTAATTGTGGAAATTTCTTGAACAAAGACAGATTTAATTACTTAACAGATAGAGTTTTTTTTTTTTTTTTTGAGAATCACTTAATAGATAGAGTTAATCATAAGTCCTTGACAGATTTTCCCCAGTCCATGATAAGGGTTGATGAAAGACTTTGTGGAGAAGTTCTATTTCACATGTTCTCGCAAAATGAGATATATAGTAAGACATATAAAATGGATAGAACTATGGCAGATTTTGTAAAGTTTTTGAATTCCAATCACTCTGGCATTGATAGACTTCATCATGACGACTCTTATACCACTACTCAGCGAGAGCACAAAGAGAAAGAAGTTTGTTCTATTATATATGCTTTAAATTTAAAAAATGATTTTCTTATAAAACATTTTAAAGGAATTTTACAGAAAGACATTGGCAAAAAGGTTTTAAAAATGGATTTGGAAAAAGCTTTGCAAGGAAATATTTATTTTCAAATTATTATTTCAAGACATAGTGACATAGCAACT
Source organism: Quercus aquifolioides (assembly GCA_019022515.1). Classification (NCBI taxonomy): domain Eukaryota; kingdom Viridiplantae; phylum Streptophyta; class Magnoliopsida; order Fagales; family Fagaceae; genus Quercus; species Quercus aquifolioides. The sequence continues at coordinate 7,312,781 of CM032334.1, read as the reverse complement.
AATCCTTTTACCAAAAGTTAATTGTAGACTAACATGAATAAAAGACCTTCCAAGGCAGACATGAAAGGAAAGGGCAAGGCACTAGCGGTGCAACCCAATGAAATTGAAAGGCTTCAGCGAAGATTTTGGATAAGTATGAAGGCGTCTCGATAGAGGCAATATCCCTTCAGGATGTGTTGCTAGCAGAAGCAATGTATTCATGTGGTGAAAAAAATGAAATTCTGCAAGAAGTGCTCCGCACTGATCTCACTTTTCAGGACGGAGAATTTACAGACCTTCCTTTTCATATTAAATTACTTCTTGATAATTTACAAGCAGCCTTCACCCTCAGACAAAGACCCTTATTCCAAAAGACACTTAAGACTTTGGAATTACATCTTGTTAGCACCAGTGCATTTATTGAAGCACTTGGTTGTCAACTCCCTGGCAAGGAGGATGTAGATTCAAGCTCCACAAGACAGAATCACAATCTCTAAAAAGCTATCTTATGGGAACAAGCTTTTCAAAGCTCCACCCTAAGATTCAGCAAAAAACGAGACTTGTCATTAGAACCTTACCCCCTGAAATCCAACAGAATATACTAACTCATAAAGCCATAACAAGTTCTTATGACAGATGGATGTATCTTTTTAAAGTATTAGTCTCTACAACATTTATCAGTACAGATATGATAGACGACACATGGCTATCCCATAAAGCCACGTGGTATGAAAGCTTTGGAGAAACAGAAAGAGTTTACGATGGAAAGCATCCCTATTAAGGATTACTTATCAACACAGAGACAGAGGGTCTAGTGATTTGTGATCCTTCATGGTTGTCTAAAATATTAGAAGCAGGGTTTATCAGCAGAATATACTAACTCATAAAGCCATAACAAGTTCTTATGACAGATGGATGTATCTTTTTAAAGTATTAGTCTCTACAACATTTATCAGGACATATATGATAGACGACACATGGCTATCCCATAAAGCCACGCGGTATGAAAGCTTTGGAGAAACAGAAATAGTTTATGATGGAAAGCATCCCTATTAGGGATTACTTATCAACACAGAGATAGAGGATCTAGTGATTTGTGATCCTTCATGGTTATCTAAAATATTAGAAGCAAGGTTTATCAGCAAATTAATCCTAACTTCTGGAACTCATACTAGTTTATTTCCCAAAATCATCCAAGAAGTAGCTGCGCAGATTGGAGGACTTAATTATGTGAAGCTTACTATTTGGAGCACTCTCCCAGCTTGGGACACTAGTTACTATATGGAAGCCCAGCCAGCTCACATTCTGGTTCTCATAAGTGATTTCAGTTTTAGTCCTGACTATTACTGGTACACAGGAGCAACTTATTTATCACTGGACGATCCATATGCTCTTGCACAAGAATGGTCTAATTTCATGAATAATAGGATTTATGAAGTACATAAAGAATTAGATCATGACTTCTACTTATATGGCTACACCAACATGATAGCTGTATATGGCCCAAGACCTTTAGCAAGGAGGTTCATTAGGAAAAGGAAGATTACTAGAGATCCCATAATAATGACAAAAAATTGTGCTCATACGTTTCTTCCTATTTCATACTGCATTCTAAGTGGCAATTATGGAGTACTCCATGAGCATGAGCAGTATGAAGATAACTCTGATATGCTAGATTATGATAATTATGCGGATATAAATTAATAGACAGACATATATGCCAAGCAAGACAGGATGCTCTCCTGGACAGACAATTGTGACAGATCACTATTCACTAGGACAAATCATTATTCACCAACACGCGTGAATAACTTCTAGACAGATCCAAGACATGTTGGGTTACACGTATGAGTGAAGTCCCACATTGAATAAAGATGAGAATAATGAGTAGTTAATATAACATAATTGAGCACATACCCATTGGGCTTAGGCCTTTTGGGTTAAAGTGTGTTTCTATATGTTATATTAATTACTCAAGGAAGTTCCCCAAGGTGTTTATCTCCCCCCCAACAAGTGGTATCAGAGCCCATGGTGGTGTGCGGCAAAGGTGGTGAGGTGTTCATGGTCCCTACCCAGCGGGGACAGAGAAAGCCTTAATGGCCCACACACAAAAATCCTGGAGAAAAGAAAAGCCCAACAAAGGAATATTGCAAATGGTGCTAAACAATGATGAGGTGCGAGGTTCCCATGGACATGGACGTGCGGAGTTCTCATGGATGTGCGTGCGGGGTTGACACGTGGTTCCCATGGATGGCGTACGAGAGACCCATGGATGACGCGCTAATGAAGTGAAAAAGCCCATTAGGCAATGGGGAGCAAGTAGGACTTATTCATGGCCCACAGAGAAGTCTTGAAGCCCACAGAGTGGCAGAGACTCACACGTGAAGGGGAGATTGTTGGGTTACACGTGTGAGTGAAGTCCTACATTGAATAAAGATGAGAATAATGAGTAGTTAATATAACATAATTGAGCACATACCCATTGGGCTTAGGCTTTTTGGGTTAAAGTGTCTCTCTATATGTTATATTAATTACTCAAGGAAGCTCCCCAATGTGTTTATCTCCCTGACAAGACAGTCCAGACAGATACAGACAGATGTTCATAGGTCACTACTGTTCACTAGCATGCGTGAAAAGAGACCTGATAGATTCCCAGACAGACTACTGCTCATCAATAGTAATATTCTACAAGTTTCCACCGATAGATTAACTTGAGTTAACTTTACTAACTCAGGTTACTTTTGAAGACTTACCATGGTTCATTCTATCTATAAAAAGACAAACTCTGAAGACAGAAGTAAGGTTCAAATTTTAGAAGTTCTAGTCCTAGAAAGAAGATAGCCCTCTCTTCCTTAGAAAGACTCTTGTAATCCTTCATCTCTTGTAATCATGTAATCCTTCCCTTTAGACAGAATCTTATAATCTTTCAGTTTCAAAGACAGATTTGACTTTGTAATCTTATAACTCTTAAAAGACAGAAGTTTTTATTAAAGTAAGATTTTACTAGTTTCTGTTTTCATATTCTATATATCATTTTAACCTATTTTGAATATATCTATTTTGCTATTCTCTTATTTATCATCTATTTTATCATTATTTATGCTTCTATATTACTATTGTGCTCTCTTCTGGGAATGTTTTTCCTGGGTATGTTTTGGTATTAGAGCCATGGATGGTAGATGTATGAGTTTTATTTATTTGCAATTAAGAATTTACTAGGAACTAATATTGCTACAAAGCCACTACTTGCTCCTTGATAGCGTTGGTCAACCTCACACTCGTTGGTAAACCATAGTTTCGCGTTGGTCAGCCCGTTTTATTAGCCAATGGACAGGCATTGTTTGGGTGGTCCTGCAATGGAGTTTCCTGAGGAGGTGTTCCCGATAACAAGGATACTAGTGGTTAGTAATAGTTCTGCCAGTAATTATTAATTGCTTGGAAATATAATAAATACGTTTATCAGCTCATCATTTGTTTGCTTGTTCACACTTAGGCCAGACACACACTAATTAGAAACATGGACTATGATGATATAGATTATGATGAAGGTTATAACATAAGAGATATAGACAATAATTGGTTAAATAGTAATATGGATTATGATGATACAAATTTTGATTCTGATAGTGATATAGATGATGATAACTATAATAATAGCGCAAATAATTGGAGTACATTAACAGGAGATAAAATCAATCGATAGACTGATAGACACAATAATAGTTTGTTAGAAAAGATTAATAAAAAATTAGAATTTTTAGAAATTGTGGAAAGATCCATAACGAACACTAAAGTAGAAAGGAAAATGATAGTTTTTTGGACCTCTTAGAAAGAATGAAATCTTTAAATTCAGAGTTAGAGAAAGAAAGAGAAGAATTTGAACCTCATCATTGATCAACTTTAGCAAAAACTGTGATAGATAATTGACATAATAGACAAAAGAATAACTTAGTAAGTATTGACATAACTATAAATATGACAGATATTAAAAATTGTAAAAAAGATAGTCTAATAGAGACAATTGATAAAATAAATGATATAAAGACTAGGGGTGTGCAGAAAACGTACCGACCCGCCAAACCCGACCCAACGGGTTGGGTCGGTTTTTAGGCCTTGGTGGGTTGGGTTGGGTTACAATTTTTTTTTTATAGCGGGTCGGGTTGGGTTTGGGTCATAAAATTACAAACCCGCCAAACCCGACCCGACCCACCGACCCACCCATATTTAATATATATTTAAAATATATTATATATTTAATAATTTTTTTTTTTAAAACCAGGGCACTTATATATATATTTAAATATATATATATATATATTATATTTAATAATTTTTTTAAAAAAAAACCAGCTGTAGAACAGTACTTCCTCAGTTCCTCCTACTAATACTAATTATATATATAATATGTATTATATAATTAATAAAATTTTTAAAATAACCAGCTCTTCCTATCCTATATAAAAACCAATTAGTTCACACAAACTCTAGTAAATTACTATTGTTGTTTAGTTATTGATATTGTTTGCCCTTAAGGAATTACATCGATACTAATCTTTGAGTTTTTTTAATATATTAATATTAATATTTTTTTTCTACTCAATTTAATAATAATTGTGGGGCCCGGGGGCCTGGAATTTTCGGCCCACCTCTAGACTGGCCCAAGGCCCATGCCGAGGATCAATGGCTGTCCCAGGCAGCTGTCTAGGGACTTTTCGGCCCTCCGGGCCGCGCCGAGGACAACCCTGTCCTCGGCATACCTATCCTGATCCCAGTACAGGCAGTCACATCCACACTTAATGCGTCTACCTAACTCCCCTGGCAATCTCAGTGTTGAGGGGACTCCTGAACGGCGGAACCTTGGGTGCCGCGATCCACAGTACGGTGGGAAACGTGGCTGATAGGACAAGTCCTTAAGCAGTGGTCTGGATGACTGACAGTTGGAAGGCTAGGATTGGCCAAAGAGGGTATATAAATGCAAGGAGCCCTTCAGAGTAGGGGCTCCTCGGCCATCCGAGGACCAACCCCCAAGACGATAAGAACAAAGAAAAAGCCCCCAGGAAGGAAGAACACTTCAGGCGAGCCGGTGGCGAGCCTGTTGGCGCCGAACCCTACGACCCACTCTCTAAACAAATTTATTGCTGGGGGATCTACGACAAAACGAGCCCCTACAATTGGCGCCGTCTGTGGGAAGGGTTAGTGCGCTGACCGGCGCAACCGGCGGTCGTTTCAAAGCAAATGCCATGCAAAAAGGTGGCGGTGCAAAAGAAAGAAGAAGAAAGAAAAAATTCTGCAACAAAAAAAAAAAAAAAAGAAAAAAAAAAAAAAAAAAAAAAACTCAACATCGAACGGAAAGGATTCTTTATCATTTCATAGAAAAGAGTTACAGATACAATCAGAGGCTCAGGCAGGCTTGTTTTACAAGCTTTATTACAAGCTAATCCTACAATCGGAGGCTCAGGCGGTCCGATCCTACAACTAGCTAGGGGAGAGGGAAGTGTCAACCCGTGCTTTTATTGGCATCAGCAGAACGGGAGAGCTTGACAATAAAAGCGGGGAAGGGGGGCTGAGGCTGGCTTGCTTCAAAGCGGAAGCTTGAACAAAGTGAGGAGCAGATGCAGGGGCACCGGAACGTCCTCCCCCGTGATGTTCCCTTGATGCTCTCCAATCCTCCCGAGCGCCGGCCGTTGGAGACGGCAACACTCGGGCGCCAGACACGACGTAAGTTCGCGTATCTTCTCCACCGAAGGTGCGCTCCGGGGAAAGATGTTAGGTACTCCAACAATGTCCCACCTGGCCACCGCGTGCAACACTGCTGGTGTTACGCCGAGGCTCAGCCGCACCAGAAACCCAGTGGGGGCTGCGGCCACGGCAGCCCTTAACTCCATATCTCCTAACTCCGGTCACAATCCCGACGGGGTTATTGAAGGGGCATGGGGAGTGGAAAGATGGTTTTCTTTCTGTTCGAGTTGGGAAGCTCATGGGGTATGAAGAAACCATCCCCCCAGAAAGCCTTATATAGAGGGGGAGAGTTGGTGACAGTCAATTCGCGCAGAATTCGAAGAGTGAGTTACCGAGGCGGCGGGCAATAATGAAGCCACCAAATTCCAAGGGAGCTGCAGACCGTTGTACTTCTGTCGATTTACGAGACCATTAATGAAGGCGCGTCTCGCGCACCGAAGCGTCAGGCGCAGAACACGAACGGCCAAGAAACGCTTCCCCGATAGAAGATGGGGAAACTAATTACTTCAGAAGACCAAGTGTTAGACAGAACCAAGGCTCTGCATGGTCCTCGGACTCAGGCCTATGGGGAAACTAGCCACTACTTATGAAGGCAGCACCTGTGCCTAGGTCTTGCATGGTCCTCGGACCCAAGCCTACGGAGAGCTAGCCACTACTTATGAAGGCAGCACCTGTGCCTGGGTCTTGCATGGTCCTCGGACCCAAGCCTACGGAGAGCTAGCCACTACTTATGAAGGCAGCACCTGTGCCTAGGTCTTGCATGGTCCTCGGACCCAAGCCTACGGTGAGCTTGTCACTATCTTTAAAAGCAGCAACAAGATCTTCCATAAAAGGCTAATCACTTGCCGGAGGATTGAAGCGCTGAGCTAACTATTTGGGAAAAACCAACCAGCGGAAGGCCTTGGGGAGAATGAGGGCTGTGGGTGTCAAAACCCTCCTCCCCGTTCAAGGGAACGTGCAGCAGGATTTTGAGGGGCTATTGTGGGGCCCGGGGGCCTGGAATTTTCGGCCCACCTCTAGACTGGCCCAAGGCCCATGCCGAGGATCAATGGCTGTCCCAGGCAGCTGTCTAGGGACTTTTCGGCCCTCCGGGCCGCGCCGAGGACAACCCTGTCCTCGGCATACCTATCCTGATCCCAGTACAGGTAGTCACATCCACACTTAATGCGTCTACCTAACTCCCCTGGCAATCTCAGTGTTGAGGGGACTCCTGAACGGCGGAACCTTGGGTGCCGCGATCCACAGTACGGTGGGAAACGTGGCTGATAGGACAAGTCCTTAAGCAGTGGTCTGGATGACTGACAGTTGGAAGGCTAGGATTGGCCAAAGAGGGTATATAAATGCAAGGAGCCCTTCAGAGTAGGGGCTCCTCGGCCATCCGAGGAGCAACCCCCAAGACGATAAGAACAAAGAAAAAGCCCCCAGGAAGGAAGAACACTTCAGGCGAGCCGGTGGCGAGCCTGTTGGCGCCGAACCCTACGACCCACTCTCTAAACAAATTTATTGCTGGGGGATCTACGACAAAACGAGCCCCTACAATAATAATAAAAAAATTTCAAACCCATGGGTTCAACCCGACCCAACCCGACCCATGTGGGTTGGGTTGGATTTATGTGATGGGTTGGGTTGGGTCGAATTTTTTTTGACCCACCATAGTGGGTCGGGTCAAAAAATTCCCTCAACCCGACCCATGCACACCCCTAATAAAGACACCAAAAACAACTCTGACATATAATAAAGAAGATAGTCACATGGTGCAAAAGAAGTAAAAAATGATAGAAGTAGAGAAAGAAAGAAGTCTTATAGAAATAATGCAAGAAGAAGATGACATAGAAAGATAAGAGAATAATAATAAGAAAGATGACATAGTAATGGAAAGAACAACACGTATGGAAGCCAAATGAAAGAATCCTAGTGCTATAGAAATAATACAAAAAAAGAACCTAGACATAATTGATAAAGACAAAGAAAAAGGAATGATAAGAAAAGGCATAGTAAAAGATGTTAGAAAAAATTGAAAGACAAAATGATGTAAAGATAGAAGCAATACGTATGAACTTAGATATAAAAGAAGAGATAGAAAAAGAAAGACAAAGTAGTACTTTAGTAGAACTCGTCAACAAAGGATGGACAAATAATAGTCCTAGGAATAATGATAGTTTAAAAGGATTTAATTCGTATAGTTTAAAAGAAGAGCCGAAGAGTGCTAGTTTTTCATATGTTTGTTTGCTAAAAGGATTTAAATACAATTTTTTGTTTTGAAAACCAAAAAATAGTAGGTTCCATACTAGAATGTTTTGAAGATACAAAAAATATTTTGAATGATATAGTTATAAATAAATTGAAAACATTGAACCTTATAGATTTGTCCAAACTTTTCTATTTCTTAAATTAAGGAATAAAGAGCTTATCTTTATAAAAAAAAAAAAAAAAAAACTCAAACTATATAAAAGATATATGAGATGAGCTCTTTTCTCTTATTATTATTCACAAAAAAAGTCTACACATTAATTATTGTAAAATTTAAGGAAAAAAAATAAATCAAACATCATGTTTTTTTCTCTAAAACGGGAGCCAAACATAATATATAAATTATTATTGAAAAATTAATTTCAAATTCAATTTTTTGAAAATTGTTTTTATACTCTCTTAAAAACAAAAACAAAAAAAAATCATCTTACTAAAAGCAGGCTCTCACTTCTAAAATGGCGTTAACAAGTAAATATATTCGCACGTGCGAGCCCTTGAACCGTGTTTTGGGTTCGGTTAGTCTGACACACTCTGAATCAACAAAAGAGAGCCAGTCCCATTTCTTAGCGAGGGTTTACCTTTATAATTTGGGTAAGCATTAGCAAAGTTCACTACTCTCTCTCTCTCTCTCTATGCGTCTGATCTGCCCGTCCTAGCTGTTTCCGGCACCGTGTCCGGAGAATTTCGGATCGGTTCTCCGATCAGGTAACCATTCGCGATCCTCTTCACTGTCGTACCTTCTTAGGTTCCGTTTGTTTCCCCTCAAAACATTTTCCCGGAAACCTTTTTCCCTAAGAAAGTAAATTCCCTAGTATTTCTCGCCTTATTAACCTGAATATGCGTCGTTTAGTTTTGGTAATGGTTGTATGCATCGTAGATTTCTTCTGTGTGTATTTATGTGAATGTATATTTTAGGGTTCGGAGAGTGGGGAATCATAGATTACTGATGAATTTGAAGTTTGATTAGAAAGTGAATGAAACTATATATATAATTGATAGCTTATTCTCAGTTTAGAAAATAAATTTATTAAAAAAAAAGAAGGAAAAGTATCGGCCACACCGGCGAACTCAATTGGTGCATTTGGTGTGTGGATTGTGGAGTTAAGGTTAACTTTCTTGCTTGTTTTGTTTGGATTCAGTATTTTATAACCTTTTCTGATTTTCATCACTTCAATTAATGTCTTTCTATTTCTATTTCACTTCAATTGAGTTGACTGACTCTCAATTGTTTATGCGTAATATGTATCTATATTGTTTTATCTTTTGAGTGTTACTTATAATAATATAGGGTTTTCTATGTATACGAAAGAGGTTGCCTTGAATTTCATGTTATAATCCAGCCAGGTTAGAGTTTGACTTTAGATTGCTGATGGGTTTATTTCTATTGCATTGTAGTTCGAATGAGATGGGGACTTCACAGAATGTTGAGTTGGAGGCAGCTAAATTTTTGCAGAAACTCATTCAAGATTCTAAAGATGAGCCTGCAAAATTGGCTACAAAACTTTACGTTGTGCGTATAGTTTTCTCTTAAATTATAGTTCTTAATTGCTTTTGTTACTTTTGCTTTGTATTTCTATAATCGTGCCAATGAGCTCTAGTTCAATTGGCACTTCATCCCTGTTAAGGATGAGGTAGATGGTAAGTTGTCGGTTCAAGACCCATTGGGTGTGTATAACTTACCAATAAGAAAAAATTAATGCCATTTTTGGAGATGTATTTTTATTTATTATCTTTGAGCCTTTCAGATTTTGCAACACATGAAATCAAGTGGGAAGGAGCATTCAATGCCATATCAAGTAATATCAAGGTAAGAAGTTTCCATTCATTAACATTTTTCTGGTATTTTCTCTTACATTAGATATGCACTAGTGAGGAAGAGTGATTTTGATTCAAGTTGAGGCTGCAAAGAAAGGTAGAGGAAGATCTAAAATAACATTACTAGAGGTAGTAAAGAAGAACATGTCAATGAAGGAGGTGACAAAGAGTATGGTTTTAGATAGGATAGAATGGCGAAGAAGAATATGTGACTAACCTTGATTAGTCTATTGAGGTTCCATTGTTGACCCAAAGTTTTGAGACTTGGGGTTTTATTGTTGTTGTTATTGTTGTCTTCTTGTACATTTGACAATCAGCTAGGTTGCTAATTTTTTTTAAAGATAGCCCATCAAACTATTTTGTTTTTTTGTTTTTTTTTTCTGTGGAAATTATTTTTTTTGGTGCCAATAGCCTTGTATCTCAATTGAGACTCATGGTGTTTCCAATGGGGACATCCAGGGTTCAAATCCCCCCTTCCCCATTGTAACTATTGAATTTATCCCCAAAAAAAAAACTATTTTGATATGTGTGAGAGTTGTTGACTGTTGCTGTTCTTCTTATCCTCTATAAAGTTGGTGAATTTACTAAGTCTTCCTTATTCAAAAGTATACTGAATTATTTAATGTTGATTGAGTTTATTAAGGATCGATGCTCCTTGCATACTTTACTTTTATATGGTATGTAAAAGGATGACTGGCCTGATCAGTGATGCTGCAGTGCAATGTCATTTTGACTATCAATATCCTCCCATTATGATTTTGGACACTGGTATGTGTCTGGTGGAAACTGAGATCTGTTCAGGATTCAGATTGATTAAATAACTTTGTGAGGTTCGGATGATGGCAATTTATTCTGGTCAGCTATTTTTCTAAATGCAACTGAGTCTGTTTCTGCTGCTTTACTGTAAAAGACATTCTGCTGTATTGGGTAATGAGTGTAAGCAGAACAATGCATGGAGCAGGGGAATTTTTCCCATACAAACATGTTAGATCTACTGTATGGTTAGATGATTACTTTAGTGTTGGGGGATGATACACGATAATCAACTTTAAGTAGCAGCATGATGGCACCGCATATTGGGCTTTCTAACATAGAACCTGCAAACTTTTGTTTGTGATACATATGCATATGAATGTATGTGTGTGTGTGTGTGTGTGTGTATTCTAAATTTGTCACTGGCTTAGTTGTTCTTAGCGCTTAACGTGTTCTTTTATTGCTAATGTGATAGTCGCTCTTTATTTTGTTCTGCATCTTTGTGGTAGCAGGTGGACACTGTAACTTGTTAACCTAAGTGCTTGATTTCTATTGGTTGACTCTTCAACGTGGTTCATTTTGTTTCTTCTAACTTAATTTCCTTTTTTCTAGGGCAATGGAGACTGTTATCAATCAACATGGTCTTGACATTGAAGCCTTGAGGTTGTCACGCCTTCCTTTGAGTGGTGGTAATCAAATAGGCGATTCTGCAACTGCTCAGTTTGCAGGTACATTGCTCTCAGTTAAACTGGAATTGATATTGAAAATTTCTTTCGTTGGAGTGTGTCATTTTGGATTAATCTATTAGATATGGGAATAATTTTATGCAGGTTCTTCACAGGCGGGTGGGGTTACAAATGATTCAAAAGTAGGCTTGGCCGAAAATGAGGTCTCAAAAGTTGATCCATTTGCTTCAAACAGGCCACCTGTTGGCCCAAGCAGTGCTGGACACGATTATTATCAAGGATCTTTAGCTCATAGGAGCAGTCAGTCATTTGATCATGAAAGTCCATCTAGTTTGGACTCTAGGTCTGCCAACTCACAATCACAAGAAAGGCAGCAAAAGGATGGTAAAAAAGCCACCACAAAGAGGAAGAGGGGAGAGACCTCCTTACCTATGGAACAACATATTGACAATACTCAGCAACTTGATACTCGGAATGCTGTAGTTAATCCAAGAAAGGGGAAGATGAACAAGGTTGAACCACAAGCAAGTCTTTCAGTTAAAGGGGGTGAGCGTACTAACTTCAATATGGTTCCAAGTAGTGGCCAGATGGAACACTTTGCATCTTTGTCTGGTAGCATGAGACCAATGCTTAGAGTCAAGCAAGAGGGTCAGCATACAATTGAAAGGCAGTTGGACTCATCAAACATTAGCAATTCGATGCTACGGGCCCCAAATCCAAAATTCCCTGAAGAAGTGGAAGTTTCCTCTGCTCATAATGCTTCTCAGCAAGGGGGTTCCCTACCTTCTCATGACATCAGGGGTGTATGGAATCAAAATAAAACAGGATTACCATTTGAAAAATCTCAAATTCCCAGGTTTCCTTCTAATGTTCCTGGTAATATGATGTCAGAGATTCCAACACAGCAGTCAACAACTCCGTCTCTTGGATTAGGTTAGGACATGGAAGATGTTTCAGCATTGAAGTTGTGGATTTGAAAATTATACACCTAATTTTTATGGGCTTGGAAATCTGTAAATGTTTCAACTTTAACCAGGATCAGAGTTGGCATAACAAACTATGGACTTTAAAGTTTAAACTATTTGAACTAAAGAATCTGTTTCTGATGAGATTTATTAATTTTGGGATGCACATCAGTATTGGTCCTAATTAGATTGTGTAAAAAATTCTTTATCCTGGGGTAATATCTTTTATTTTGATTATTTCCTGGGTCTGAGTTATGATTTTCTCATATGGGGTACTGCTGGAAAATTTTCAGGTGCTTTTGGCAAGGTTCACAGCGGGATGCCTGTTGCTTCTAGTTCTTATCCGGTAGTAGAACCTGGATTCTCAAGTCCAATGCAATTCAGTGGTTCTTTGGAGCATGAAGGAGGGTCAAATATGTTAGCTGATGCCAACAAGGTTGTTCAGGTACTTCCATTCTATTCATTATTTTGGCTTCCACTCTAGGATAAATTAAATGTGTGCTCATGCTCCTCAATCAGTCCACTTGCATTCTGTTGTGTCTCCCCCCCCCTTCTTCATATTTCATAGTAGACGTTCTTTTCATGCTTAATCTTCTTGTAGTCTGTGGTTACATCCTATGTGCATGGTTTAATCTTTGAGTTTTATTAATAAAACTTTTTACTTATAAAAAAAATACTAATAAATTACTAATTGTTCCAAAAGCTTAAGTTGAGCTTAATCACTCAACTACAATTCTAACACTCTCCCTTGCGTGTGGGTCTAAACTCCCCCTTAGTGAGTGGGGCCCAACATGTTGGATTTTTAACATTTTAAATGGGAGGAAAAGTGAAGACACGGATTGAACTTTGGATCTCTTGCTCTGATACCATGATAAATTACTGATTGTCTCAAAAGCTTAAGCGGTTAGGAACTCGTGATTAAATTTAATTGCTTAACTACATTTCTAACAATTACAGTAGACGAATTTGCTGCTTTAACTTTCTTCCCTGGATTTATGTGCCTTAATTGCAGTTTCTTTGCTTAAAGCCTTCAGCTAATAGTTTCTAAATATCAACTTAATCCATTCTGAGATTAGTTACTATCAAAATTTTACTAGGTCACTCTGAATTGAGGTTTCCTCCTTGAGAGTTTAATGGTTTGCTGGATGCTTTGTCTTGGATTGGAACTAATACTTTTGAAGCTCCTCATTTTATGACAGTAATTGCCCCCTACCTGGCCTGAATAAAAAAGTGGATTAAAATGCTACCAATCATGGTATGGTTACTATGATTTTAGGTGGCTGATAGCTGTAAAACATTCAATTGGGTTTGAATTGAATTACTGCATATATGGATTCATTGAATTTTGTATATTAAATTTAGTAAACATTTCAATGAGAATACTAGAAAAGATGACTATAAAAGCTTCTTTAACTCTAAGGTGATCTCGTCTTTTTTGTTGCATGTGTTTTGGGTTGTCCCCCCTTGGCATCTGTTTGAAAAGGAGAAGGAAAAAGGAAACTTGTAAAAAAAGTTGACTCAGGAGCAGTTTTGATTTTTTTTTTTTTGATGAGTAAAAAGATGTATATTCAAAGAGCTACCTCATGAAAAACAAAAGGTAGAGCAAGGAGTACAAAGAAGGAAACAAACAAAAAGAAAAGACAACAAAACAAACATAAACCAACAAAGAACTAAGTACAGAGCAGAGAATTAAGGAACAAAGGGAGAGAGTCACTAGAGGTGATTCCCCAAGCCCTAGTCCAATCAAAGAGGGAACCACTAAAGAAAGCGAGCAACTGGTCATCGGATTTGTCCGTATCCTCAAAGGTTCGCCAATTCCGCTCCCTCCAGATACACCACATTAGGCACAAAGGAGCTAAATTCCAAATGCTAGAAGAGTGCTTTCCAAACCAATTCCACCAACCAAAAAGCATATCTGCAACCGATCTTGGCAGAACCCAAGAGATCCCAAAAGATCTAAAAACCAAGCTCCACAGCTGAAAAGCTTTTTCACAATGGAGTAGCAAATGGTTCACCGTCTCCCCGTTACAACGGCACATAATGCACCGGTCAACAAAAACAACTCCTCTACGCCTCAGAATGTCCCCTGTAAGAATCTTCTCCCAAGTTGCAGTCCAAACAAAGAAAGAGACGCCCGGAGGAGCCTTAACCTTCCAAATACCTTTCCAAGGAAAGATAATAGGCAAAGGACAACGAAGCTTATTGTAGAAAGAGCGGATGTCAAAATCCCCCTTCTTCGTCAACTTCCACCTCATACGGTCTCCAAGCTCAGATCGAGGTAAATTTGAACCCAAGGTACGAAGGAGTTCATCCACCTCACCCATCTCCCAATCATTTGGATCCCTTAATAAACGAACATTCCAGCTTCTTCGAGCCTCCATCCCCAACCTTTCGAGAGACAAGGCCACCGATGCCTCTCTATTAGAAGCAATCCCATACACTATTGGGAAGGATAGATGGAGTGGTAAGTCCCCACACCACCTATCTGTCCAAAACTTCACTCTATCGCCCACCCCTACCTCAAATTGAATGCAATTACTAAACACCTCCCAACCTTTTCGAATACTTCTCCATAAACCACACCCATAGGCACCCTTACCCAGCTTGGAAGACCAACCCCCCCACTCTTCCCCGAACTTCGAAACTACAACCCTCCTCCAAAGACGAGTCTCCTCAACCCCAAACCGCCATAACCATTTTCCTAGTAAGGCTTTATTAAAAGTAGTTATTTTCCTTACTCCCAGACCACCGTTCGCCTTAGGAGCACACACCTTATCCCACCCCACCAAGTGAGCCTTCGAATCCCCCCACAAGAAGTCCCTTTGCATCTTCTCAATCTTATTAGCCACATGCGATGGGATGGTAAAAAGAGACAAATAATAAGTAGGAAGGCTAGCTAGCGTACTCTTAAGTAATGTCAGTCTTCCACCTTTCGACAAATACAGCTTCTTCCACCCAGCCAGCTTCCGCTTAATTTTCTCCAAAATAGGATTCCAAATAGAGGGAGACTTATGAGAAGCCCCCAACGGCATACCTAGATAGGTCATAGGCAAAGTCCCAATCCTACAACCCAGAATCTCTGCCAAGGCATGCACATTATTAACCTCTCCTATTGGAACCATCTCGCTTTTCAGGACATTAACCTTCAAACCTGTCACAGCCTGAAAACAAAGGAGAAGCATCCGAACGTGAAGGATCTGCTCCACTTCCGCATCACAAAAAAGAATAGTGTCATCCGCAAACAGAAGATGAGAGACACATTCCCCTTCCCCCTGTCTACCATCTGCCTTAAAACCCCTGATCAAGCCAGCACCTTCAACTCTTTTCAACATCCTGCTTAAAACCTCCATAATAACCAGAAACAACATAGGAGATAGCGGGTCCCATTGTCTCAGACCCCTCGTGCTCCTAAAAAAGTCAGCTGGAGTCCCATTAACCAAAATAGAGAATTGAACAGTTGAAATACAAGTACGGATCCATCTACACCACTTCTCCCCAAAGCCCATTCTCTTCAAGAGATCTAGCAAAGCCTCCCAATTCACGTGATCATAAGCTTTCTCAATATCTAGCTTACAAATAACCCCCGGAGTCTTGCTCTTAACTCGACTATCAACACACTCATTAGCAATAAGAACTGAGTCAAGAATCTGTCTACCTCCCACAAAACTATTCTGGGACTCAGAGATCAGTTGATCTAAAACCAGCTTCAAACGATTTGCCAAAACCTTAGACAAGATCTTGTACAAGCTCCCCACCAAGCTAATAGGCCTGAAATCTCGGATATTGGAAGCATCATTCTTCTTAGGAATTAAGGCTATGAAAGTAGCGTTCAGAGATTTTGAGTGAAGTATTTTAATCTTCCTGAGATTTTCTGAAGCATGCTTCATTTGTTGGGTTTTTATAACAATTTCTATCGCCTAAATTCAGAAATTTCTGATGGTCAATGAAGATTGTATGGCTATATTGTAGTGTATTGTATGTTGTCTATGAAAATGGTCGGTTACATTGTTAAAATATTTACTTCCCCCTCTGCCTGTGAGTTTACCATTTCAATGTACACATTTTATGGATCGGTGATTGGATTTCCTGTTTTTGTAGATACATTTTCTCTTGTTACATCTTTCTAAATAGTGTTATATCTTGTTGGATGGATATAAACACTCTTCATTAATTTATTTTTCCCATTTTTTGGTTACGTATTCCCAATAAAACTTGCATGAAGCAAGGAATTGGAAGTCCATATTGGCTGTATTGTTAAATTTCAAGTGTTTCAGCTGGTTTTACAGTTTCGGACTGGTACTGATTCTTATCCCATTTCTGAAACTTTTTGAACTTCAAAGGTTTTTTGGGGTACATTGGTATACCCATATTTTGAAATGGGATGATATGAATCTAATTCTTCAGGTACCAATGCTGAAATATTTTGCTTCAGTAAGCAAACTGAAATGGTTTTGCCTAAATGGTATTTATAACTTTGGTTAGAAAACCTTTTGGTTTTATTGTAAGTTGAACATTTTGTTTCCTTTTTTTTGTTTCCTATTATTAATTTCTTTGGGGATAAGAAATTAAATAGAAAGAAAGAGGTAAAAGATACTCCCTCTATCCCAAAATGTGTTCTACTTTCCATTTTTGGATGTCCGAAAATAAATGTCCACTTTCAAAAATTCAAAAGCATATTTATCTTCATCTTCCCATGTTAATCTTACCCATTAAGAAAACAACCAAGACACTTATTGAAAGCTGTGCCCACCTTTAGAAATTTTGATAAAGGCATTGCACTTATTCTACGATGCCAGTGAGCTGTAGCTCAAATGACACTTCTACCTTCCTTAAAAATGGCATGTAGGGTAAGGTCGTGAGTTCAAAACCCACTAGATGCTTGTGGAACTCACCAATAAAGAAAAGCATTGCACTTATTGTTCACTATTAAATTTCATGCTGTTTCAGACCAAGCTTCATTTTGGGATGGATGGTGTAGGAAAAAAAAAAAATTCTGGATGGGAAGCTTTCATCCAAAAAGTACTAGTTTCTAAAATATGATTACTATTTATGTCTTCTTATTCAATTATGTTAGTGCAAACATGTCAAACTAGATGTTTTTTTAATGTAAGTTTTATGTATGTTGATTTCTTATTATGCCATCTCCTTTCATTTTAGTTGGTTTTTGTGTTGTGAGCTTTTTGATTTAGATCATGTTTGAAGTTTGTTCTGCATGTTGCGTCGTCTCTAATTCTGCTATTTAAAGCTTTGTGTGTGTATCAACTGGCCAGCATAACATGTTGTTTTTGTCAATAGAGTGGAAGGCAAAATAGTGTTACAGAAATGAGTATGCCTAGGAGCATGGCTCCCAGAGATACAGGAAAAGCTCCACTTCCCCAGGCTCCAATGGCTTCTAGCATGCCTTTCAAGGAGCAACAGTTGAAACAGCTTAGAGCTCAGTGCCTTGTCTTTTTAGCTTTCAGGTTGGTAGCACTTCTTTAGCATCTGCAGTCATTTTTTGGTGTCGCAAAGTTTCTAATCTTTGATCAAGTCAGGTTGTTATGAGTGGTGTTTTCTATGTGCAGAAATGGTTTGTTGCCAAAGAAACTGCATCTTGAAATTGCACTTGGAAACATCTTTCCTAAAGAAGGTAACCAATAATTAATAATTTTTCTTCTTTGGTCTTCATGCATTAACTTGGAACTAATCAGGTAGCAATATAGATGGACCTCGCAAAGAGCTTATTGATCCAAAAGGGAAAGCACAGTCTTCTAATGAGCCAAGTGGCGACCTGGATGTTATGATGCCCTTCGGAAGACTGAACACTGCTAGGGACACTGATATAATCTCTCCAGTTGCTTCATCTACTGGAAAACTCCAGGAGGCTGACACCTTTCCAAAGGACGCTGAGAGCCCAAAAATGATGGAGGAAAAAAATGGCCCAACTTCTGATCTTTCTGTAATTGCAGATGAAAGGAAACATATTCTGGCTGGAAGAAAACCTGAGGCTGAGAGACAGTATCAGGAGATAACTTCACAGCAGCCCAATTCTTCAAATACAAGGGGTAATCCTGTGGAAGATATGGAAAATGGCCATCTGCAAGTTGGGAGGTCTAACCAAGCATCTTCTGTAATGGGCATAAATAAGCAGATGAACCCGGAGATAATTAGCTGGACTGGAATTGGAAGTCATAATGAGGTTTCTAGGGGTCCCCTACTAGGCTCTTCTCTTCCGCATGAGTTGGTGGTGGAAAGAAAAGATAGTAATCCTAGTCAGTTTCAAAATATCGGTAATAGTATTGGTTTGGGGAAACAACATGCAGATAGTCACCCTTCTTTTTCATTAAAAGAGCATTGGAAGCCTATTTCAGGAGTTGAAAATGATCATCAGACAGTAATTCCAATGAGGGATGCTAGTATGATGTCGAAATATGCATCTCAAGGTAAGAACCATGCCTTTAATCCAGACTACAAACCACTTGTTGTTGATGGCATGCTTAAAGTGGCATCTTGTTTATCACAGATCAAGAAGAGGAAAATAAGTCAGTATCTACTGATTTGCCACCTTCTCCAAAGTACACCATGTCAGAGAAATGGATTATGGATCAGCAGAAAAAGAAAAATTTAGTTGAGCAAAGTTGGAAACTAAAACAGCATAAGGCAAACCAAAGGATTTCTGCTTGTTATGCCAAGTTAAAGGTTTGTTACAGAACTTAATACTTCAGTGCTTGGCATATTACGTCGTTGTATCATTTACCAAAAGACTGCCAAATGTGTTCATCTGATGGTTATTATGGTTTTTAATTATCCTATTTATTTATGTTTTCTTGGGGATGTGGGGTTGGGGACTAAAAGTTGCTGCTCTAGTGTCAGAATTTTTGTTTTTGTTTGTTTGTTTTTGGATTGGTAAGTTTAACATGCAACTGGTGGTCCTAGAGCTTGTTGGCTTGCTCTGTATCAGAACTTTGTTATTTTTGATTTATTTATTTTTGGTTGTTTTGTTTTTTTTTTTTTATTTTTATTTTTTGGTTTTGTTTTGTCATTCTATAATATTGGATCATGGGCGATAGTACAGAGAAGGGAACTGACCATTGTCTATTCAAAATGGAGGTGATAAGTAATCCCTCTTGAATACAGCCCCTGTTTAGTGTCAAACTTCTGTTCAGTATTTTAAAAGGGTTTCCGACTTTTAGAAGACAGTGGATATATACACTTTTCAAAACTGAATGATGCTGATTTATTGGTTAAACTGATCCCTATGGATAAGAGGTTCACTGAGGAAGGAACGTTATAGAAACTCATGAAATGATGATTGTTTCTTGGTTACTTCTGAAAAGATGCCTCTGTTTTTCCCCCCGGTCTTCGAAATAATATTTAAGTTGATATTATAATTGTCATTATTGTTGCGAACATGGGATCTGTTGAGGATCTAAAATTTACTGATTGGGGTTCATACTGTTAGTTTTGGGCTTCCTTTATCACAGTGTGAGCGGCCTTTTTCAAGTGATGGGTTTCAGGCTTGTAGGCAATGTTTGATGCAATGTTACCTACCTTTGGAATTACCTGATTAATTGAGCTTTTGCTGAGAGGAAGGATTAACCTTTTCTGAAGAATTGGCATGCTTGACCTTGGTCTACCTTTTAAATGAGATTTGTATATGATTACCTGCTTGTAGGAAAGGGAAGGGGCTGAGAGTTGCAATGTGAATTTTTCAAATGATGAAAATCTTCATCCAAGGGGCTTCCATGATATTGTCTTAATTCACATATTGCACAATACTCATATAAGCAGGATGCATTGGAAAATGCTTTGTTTGTAGGTCTGTTTCTGTAAAGACCTATGATGATGCATGTATCATGTGTTACTTATGATGCAGGAAAATGTGAGCTCATCTGAAGATATATCTGCAAAAACCAAAAGTGTCATAGAATTGAAGAAACTTCAACTACTGGATCTTCAACGGCGCCTTAGAAGGCAATGGATATTCCTTATTTTACTTCAAATTTTTAGTTATACTCTTTTTCATTTTGACACTAAATTTCTTTTGTTTTGTGCAGTGATTTTTTGAATGATTTCTTTAAACCAATTACAACTGAAATGGATCGCTTGAAATCGTACAAGAAACATAAACATGGTAGGAGGATAAAACAAATTGAGAAGTTTGAGCAGAAAATGAAGGAAGAGCGACATAAGAGAATTCGTGAGAGGCAGAAGGAGTTCTTTAGTGAGATAGAAGTTCACAAGTACGTATTTTCTCCATCCAGTTCAGACCGTTAAGTATTCTCATTTTATCTTTTCAATGTATTTTTTTTTTTTTGTTTCTCAATAGTGATTTACTTTTGAGCACAATGATTACGCTTGTTGACTTACTTGATAACCTGAACTTTAGGGAAAGACTGGATGATGTGTTCAAAACTAAGAGGGAACGCTGGAAGGGTTTTAATAAGTATGTGAAAGAGTTCCACAAAAGGAAGGAACGTATTCATCGAGAAAAGATTGACAGAATCCAGCGTGAGAAGATTAATCTATTAAAGATCAATGACGTGGAGGGATATCTGCGAATGGTGCAGGTCTGATTTGTCTTACTAGATTTTTTACTGTGATAACAGTGGTATGGTTCTCTCATTCTTCTTGCATAACATTTGATAATTGTATTAGGATGCCAAATCAGATCGTGTTAAGCAACTTCTCAAGGAGACAGAGAAATATCTTCAAAAGCTTGCATCCAAGCTACAGGAGGCAAAGGCTACGTCAACACACTTTGAGCATGATATGGATGAGACAGGAGCTGTGGGTGTCATTGAGAAGGGTGAGAGTATTTTTGAAAATGAAGATGAAAGTGATCAGGCAAAGGCAAGTGTGTTCTTTGTTCACTTTATTGAATTTATATTAAATTAATCTTTACTAATTTTTGTTTTTGTATGTTCGCTGTGCAGCACTATATGGAAAGCAATGAGAAGTACTATATGATGGCTCATAGGTATTAGTGTTGTTAGATATATAATGCTTTGCACTGTCACTAGCTTAATACTCAATATTTGATTATATCAGTTGGCAATCTTCCTTCAGTCTCCTATTCATTTTTCCTTTTGTCTTAATGAAATCTGGATGACTTGAGGCCACTGATTTAGCAATTTATTTTCTAAATTAATTTTTATTTTTATGCTCTTGGCAAAAATCTGATAATGAATGTTGGTTGTTGCAGTATAAAAGAGAACATCGCTGAGCAGCCATGTTGCCTAAAGGGTGGAAAACTAAGGGAGTAAGTTGAATGTGCATTTATTTGAATTTCTCTAATTATCAATGTATCTTACATTGGCTTTTTTGGTAATTTTTTTAAAGGATGGTTGTTTCCTGTCATTTTTATTTGATATTATACACTTTTAGTGATTTATTGACTGGTATTATCCACTTTATCTTGTCAATGTGTGAGGACAAGTATGCTCTTTTCTGTCTTTCTTGGGTTTGAATTCTTAATGACTGCAGTTTTTGACTTTCAGGTATCAAATGAATGGCCTAAGGTGGTTGGTTTCACTATACAACAACCATTTGAACGGAATTCTGGCAGATGAAATGGGCCTTGGTAAAACCGTCCAGGTATGGCTTGCTTCTGAATCTGTCATACTCTGGCCGGAGTCTATATTCTAGTTTCTTGTTACACAGCCTCATATTTTTTTATGTTAACAATTTAACTTTTGGGTTCATAGGTTATTTCTCTAATTTGTTACCTTATGGAAACCAAAAACGATAGAGGGCCCTTTCTTGTGGTTGTGCCGTCTTCGGTTCTACCTGGATGGGAGTCGGAAATTAACTTCTGGGCCCCTGATATACTCAAAATTGTCTATTCTGGGCCTCCAGAGGAGCGGCGGAGACTATTTAAGTAATTACTTTTGAATACTGAACAGTGACTGGTGTTTTTCCTTTTACCCTTGGTTTTTTGTTTTTGTTTTTTGTTTTTTTGTTGTTGTTCACTTTATTTGATCTTTTGTTGTGCTATTTGTCGGCTCAGCTGTTCCTTCATATTGCAGGGAAAAAATTATTCATCAGAAATTTAACGTCCTTTTGACAACATATGAGTATCTGATGAATAAGCATGATAGGCCGAAACTAAGTAAATTACACTGGCATTACATTATAATTGATGAAGGCCATCGCATAAAAAATGCTTCTTGTAAATTGAATGCGGACTTGAAGCACTATCAGAGTTCACACAGATTGCTGTTAACTGGAACTCCACTACAGGTAAGAGGCTATTCTTTTTCATGCCTTTCTTTAATTTATTGTTCGTACTCTCATTTGTTCAATAATATAAGAAACATGCTTTATCTAATTTCTTATCTTCTTTTTTATGTAGAACAATCTTGAGGAATTGTGGGCACTACTTAATTTCTTGTTGCCTAATATTTTTAATTCATCTGAGGATTTTTCTCAATGGTTCAACAAACCGTTTCAGAGTAATGGTGATAATTCGGCTGATGAAGTAAGCATGAACTTGTTCTGTTATTAAGACATTGATGTTATTCTCTCTATTTTTAAAATTATAGTGTCATAACTCATTAATCTCTAAAAACTATAATTGCTGATGATGCATTGTGACTAGGCCTTGCTATCCGAGGAGGAGAATCTTTTGATCATAAACAGGCTTCATCAAGTTCTACGGCCATTTGTACTTCGGAGGCTGAAACACAAGGTGTTTAATACGATACTTTGTGCTCAGTAATCATATTTATGTATGCATATCTATATGTTTAGTTGTATGTATGTATGTGTGTGTGTGTGTATATTGCTTTTGGATTTATGGTTGGGATTTTTTCCTCTAGTGTCCTTGTCAACGTAATGCATTCTCCCAAAGATCTTTGTGGTTAGACCTTTTAACAAAAGCATTTTGCCATATCTAGGACACTGACATAAATGTGTAAAAAAAAAAAGCAGTGGTACTAGTTTTCAGTTTGTTCTGTTCTGATGTCTGTGGAGTCAGACCCAAACACTGTAAGTCTTTTTTACTATTATCTTTGTAACATTTTGTGATGGTATGATGATATGGTTGTTCAAAATTGATATATAAATTTGCCATATGATAGTGATCAATGTTATGATCTTCTTGATCAGTTAATATGAGTTATATTTCGAATTATAACTGGGCTTATTAGAATGTTTTTACCGTTTTCACTTAAAACTTATTACATATAAGGGCTTAGGAAAAAATTTTGAATAGTGTTTCCTTTTTTCGCTTTTTAGCCGTTAATTTAAAATTATTTAGTTAGGCCATTCTCATTTGGTAATGTTCTTGTGTCCTGAAATATGTGTTTTGGTAGGTTGAAAATCAACTGCCTGAAAAGATTGAGAGACTTATAAGATGTGAGGCTTCTGCGTATCAGAAGCTTTTGATGAAGAGGGTGGAAGACAATCTTGGTTCTATTGGAGCCTCAAAGGTTTCCTTTATAGTGCATTATATTCTCAATTCAATTCTTTCCATCCCCCCCACATTTTCATGTTGATTAAGAAACTCTTATTGACTAATTATTTTTAGGTTACTATAATTATGTACTCAACTTTGAAGGCTCAAATTTTTCAGGCTCGATCTGTGCACAACTCTGTTATGGAGCACCGTAATATATGCAATCATCCATATCTTAGCCAGCTTCATGCAGAGGAGGCAATGCTCTTTACTAATCCCTTGAAGTTCTGGCTTGTTCTCGGAAAGAATGAGGGAAGGGTGAAGAAAAAAGTTCAAGAAATGGCGTTTTTTGCCAATCTTTGTCTGCACTTCCCTTGCCTTCATTCTGAGAGGCCAACCAAGGGTTGAAGCCCTTAAATTTATTCTCTATTGTTCGCCTACATTGGTTTCGCCGTAATGTTAGCTTTCCTTTTGTAGGTTGATAATTGGATACCCAAGCATTATCTGCCACCGATTATTAGATTATGTGGGAAGCTTGAGATGCTAGATCGGTTACTACCCAAACTAAAAGCAACAGATCATCGGGTATGATATCTTAAAAATGTTTCTTGCTATATAAATTATAATAGCTGGGAGAATTTGATGTTTGATGAATTTTTATAATTGCTTTAAGGGATTGCAGTTTATATCTTACTACTGTTATTTTTAGAAGTTCAATAACCATTTTATATATTTCATGAGGCTCTTTCATCATGCTTTTGCTGTTAATTCCCCCCACCCCCCTCTTAAGCTCATTCTCAATATTCAGGATCATTTATATTTATGATGGTTAACTTTAAGGAGTGTTGACACTTGCATTTCTTGCCTCAGCATCAGTAATTTAGGCTTTTTGTGCCTTGAAACATATGCTTATAGATTGTTCTATTACGTTCTTTTTAAACCAGTCAGTTTGCTGTATTATGTGCACGCTTGGTTTCCTTTAATCTATCAAGTACTTTCTCTTTTTATTACAGTTGCTTATAAGTATTTAAAATTTTGAATATGATATTGTGCTAGAAATCAATGCTTTGGGATTTATGGCTCTGCCTGGAACTTGTAACATTGCAGGTTCTTTTCTTTTCCACAATGACTAGGCTGCTTGACGTTATGGAGGAGTATCTCCACTGGAAGCAATATCGGTACCTTAGGTTGGATGGGCATACATCTGGGGGTGACCGTGGTGCCCTTATAGACAATTTCAACCAACAAGATTCACCCTATTTTATATTTCTACTCAGGTAATATATGATGTTGGAACCTGTGAGAGCCTGCGTTTGATAGACCTCACTTGCAGGCCTCATGCCTGATTCAGTATGGCTGAAGCTTGTGATAGCAATTATGACTTAGATGATTATCAGTTGCCTCTAGAGTTGAGCCACCTATATTTATATAACAACAATAACAAAGCCTGACTCCCAAAACTTTGGGGGAGCCGCCTAAATATTCTTTCTATAAAATTTTGTTATTTTATACTTGTTTCATTCTTACTGTACCACTGATGAACAGTGTCACCAATAATGAATTTGAATTACATAAAAAGCTCTGATGTACTTGCATGTGTTGGTAGCTTGTGCATGTTTATATCGTCACTGACATTAATTGTGTGGTTTTAGCATTCGAGCTGGTGGTGTTGGAGTAAATCTTCAAGCTGCTGATACAGTGATCATATTCGACACCGACTGGAATCCACAGGCAACATATAAATACTGTTAATTGATTTATTTTGTTGAGATGGTACTGTATAGTGGTGATTCTAAAGCTGGTTACTTAGTCATTTATTTATTATTTTGATATGTTGTTAGGTTGATCTGCAAGCACAGGCAAGGGCTCATAGGATTGGCCAGAAGAGAGATGTGCTTGTTCTTCGATTTGAAACTGTAAGTAGTTTTCCCATTGTGTCATGTCGTTGAACTTGGAAATTTTTCAAGAAAGAACCAAAACTTGTTTTTTTGTTTGTTTTTGTTTTGGTTTTCTTTGGATGGGCCTGAGTGGTGGTAAGGGAGAGATCCGGATCACCAACTTTTGCCTTGTAAGGCATAGTCTCCTATCATTGTGCTACTCTTGGGGTTAAACTTCTTTTCTCTATCCTGAGCTATATATTTAAAGTTGTAGAGGCTGGATGCTTAATAAAAGCATGAGTTCGGATTAGCTATTTGCTGAAACTCTTATTTTCTATTTGCTGAAAGTTCAAAAGTATAGTTGTACCCAGAAAATGTGAGGCTTTAAAAAGCTGTACATAAACAAATAAGCTTATGGAAAGATGCTAAATGCACTATTACTAGTCTTTACATATTCAATTTCTGGATAAGTGATGAATGCCTTACTGAAATATAAATCTCTCATGACATAGTTAGGGTTAAAGACCCTTCCCCAAGTCATTAGCATGAATTCAACAAGGTTTTTATTCGCCTGTCTTAAACTTTACCCATAGGAGTACAGTAGTGTGCTTATATAGTCTACTAGGGACTAAACCCTAATCCTAATTGATTTGGGACAAAGCTCATTTTCTGAACTTGAAATAAACTTGGCTCGAGGAAATTACTTAAAATACTAATAAGTAATAACCTAATTAGCTAATAAGGCCTAAATTAAAATCCAATGAACCCAATACTTAAAATGCAATTGACTTCTAATATAAAATAAAATTGTCTTTGCGCTCTTTACATCGCTCTCCACTGGTTGGAGAAAACTCGGTCTTGAGTTTTGAAGTGTTAACAATGAAGCACGGGTGCGTTTCGGGACTCGGGTGCGGGTGCGGGTGCGGGACTCGGCAATTTTTGAGAAAGGTGGGTGCGGGTGCGACGGGACTTGGCGATTAAAAAATAATTAAAAATATTTTTATTTATATTTTTAATATATTGCTAAGCATACTTTTTCACATTATATAAACATATACCAAATTTAAGAACAATGTTAGATAATACCAGTACAAAGCAGTCAAACATTGTCACCAATCTACAATTAAAATTACAACCTGCAACTACAAAACCCTTTAACTCCCACAAGAATCGAAAAAAACAAGCAAAAAAAAAAACACAGCAAGCACACAAACAAGCACACAAACACAGCAAACACAGCAGACACAGAGAGAAATTGTAAAAAACAGAGAAAAGAGATGAGGGACGGAGTGAGAGAGAGCACACCTGAAGCCGAGCACACCGCAGACTCGCAAAGAGGGAGAGCACAGAGAAGAGAGATGAGGGACGGAGTGAGAGAGAGTATTTGGAGTCTTTGGACGAAGTGAGAGTGCGTGAGAGTCTTAGGGTTTTAGGTTAAGTCCAAACGGTGCGTTTTGCACCTCTTTTTTTTTTTTTTTTTGAATTTTGGCCTGAATCGGCCGTTTTGGCTTGAACCGGCCATTTTGGCAGTTTCGGCCGATACGGCCCGATTTGAGCCGTGTCGGCGTGAGTCGAGGACTCCACGTGGCAGGACGCGGGGTCAGCGGCGTCCCTCCAGCGTTGCCGCGTCCCGCCGAATCCGATGAGGGTGCGGCTCCTCCGGAGCCGCGTCCGTGCATTCCAGAGTGTTAAGGATAAGCTCTTGCACAAATTCTTGAAACATCTTTGGCAGCACTAAGAACAAAGAAGCTTTCTGGTCCAATGTAACAGTAAATTTCCACTTCATGCGTCGTGGAGGGTTGATTAGTATCCTATGAAGCACAGGTGCAGATTCGGGTTTGCGTGTGGGTGCGGGACTTGGCAATTTTTGAAAAATTAGGGTGCAGGTGCGGCGGGATACGTTTACTAATAAATTATTAAATATATTTTCATATAATGGTAAACATATACCAATAATGATCTTTTTAATTCTTTCTCTTGACTGAATCTTGACTTGCAAGGCTGAGGCCTTTTTTTCCCCCCTATAAATTGTTCCAGCTGGATTAGTTGTGCTTACTGCATCACTCTGGTTACATTATGGGTGGTGTTCGTAGTTTTTTTATTGAATCCAAACTTTTTCAACTGGTGGTAGAGGAAGGGGGACGGTATTTTTCTTTAAGGATTTTTGAGCGGAGTAGGTACTTCATGAAGTCGGTCTTCATGGGTAAGAAAGTGGCACAATGGCTGATGAAGAGTTTAGAGCAGATAGTGGTTGGGAGCTGTCCGAAGTCTTTTTATTCTTTCAGGGAAGGTGATTTAGCCTACACCCTCCAACGGTGCTCCAATTCTTTTGGCTTGTTCCTACTGTTGACTGAACTTAAAGTTGGTGGGTCTAGGAGGTCCATTATTATTCCAGTAGGCAGAGCAAAGAATGGATGGAGGGTTTTTGGGTTAGAGTTAAGGAAGTTGTTGGAACCTGAAAACTATGTGAATGGTGGGACTGGGCAGTGGAAGTTTGTGGCTCAGCCTCATAAGGTTAACTCAGGGGTTCAGCCTTTTAAATCCTTTGCCGATACGGTGCGTGGGCATGAGGGGCAGGTCAGGGGCAGAAATCAGTCAGGGAAGCAAAACCCAGCAAGTAAACAAAACCTGGTGAGCGAAGCGCCGGTGAGCTTACCATGTCCGGCAACTCTAGAAGGTAGAGTTGGGGGTTCTTGCAGCAGAGTAGAGGAGATTTACGTTGGTAAGACTAATCCGGTAAGTTATAATAGGAGATATCCGTTGTATTTCAAACCAAATAGGCTTGAACATGGTTTTGGAAATAAACGTGAACTGGGGAGTTCTGACTGGGCAGGAAATAGCTTGACCGTTGAAGTGAATGGGGAAGGAAAAAGGAGGGTGGCATGGAAAAAGGGTGGTCTGAGGAGTTCCTTATGGGTATCAAGGGATCAGAGGGAGCACGTGCCTAGTGGTTCACGGGCTCTCATATGTCCTATGGTGGGCTCAGGTTCTCAAGTGGGCCTTGTGATCTCTAGTCCAGAGCCCACCGGCCCAATGAGGTTAGAAGTGGGTGAAAGCCCAACTGTGGGGGACCCAATACCTTTAAGGCTGGAAGCCCATGCTCCGGTGATGTCAAAAGTTCCTCACGACGCTTCGGAGGCTCTGGACATCACGAATGCTGAGGTCGATCCCGTTTTAGAGTCACCGGTGCCACCGGTGAAGGCCGGAACATCGCGACATCAAGCTCCGGCGACGGCGGAGATCTCGGTGACCCAAACCGAGATGGATCGGTGTCCGGTGAAGGCACCGGAGATGGTTGGTGGTCTTTTTTCCGATGGGTCTCTCGCCGGGGCTTCACCAGTGACAGGGGACAGGGCCGATACTGCTCTCTTCCACACCACGAGGACAGATTTGGTGGCTATTCCTCCAACTGAGCCTCTGGGTTGCCTTGCGGAGACTTCGGCGGAGACTGAGAGTCTTACTTCTGGTGGGCTTTGTGCCGTGGAGCCTCCGTCCACTCTGGGAAAGGCAGAAACAGAGGGTGACAGGGCTCTATTAGGTCTTGAGCTGTCCAATTACGTTCTGAGCCCACCGAGAGTCGGGATTGAGGAATGGGGCGCTCTGGGTGGTGATGAAGGTGATCGGGTTGTGGACACAAGTGTTATTCAGGGGATAGACACCTCCTATCAGGCTAACCAGTCGATGTTGGCATTGACTGAGGTCGAAACAGCCTATACAATTGAGATCCTGGGTGATGTGGAAAGTTCTTCCCCCTTGGTGTCTATTAATCCCGTGGGGGTTGTGACGGCTGATTTGATTTGTAATACCGAGGTGAGGAGGTTGGATAACACTGTGAAGGTGTCTAATTGGGTGAAATATAGACTCCCTGGATTCAGTAAGATGATGGGGCTTTCCTTGGGTCGACATGAGAAGAGGTGTATTTTGCTTTTACAAAGACTTGAGACGGAGATTGAGGCAGCCAAGCTGGTGCATAGGAAAGATGCTGCCCACCAAAAAGCTGTCTCTAAGGTTAAAGGGAAGAGGGAGTTGAGGAATTTGATTTCCTCGGTAAATTATGAAGGGAGATAGTTTTCTTTTCTTTGGCTACTTGTCTGAGGTTGTAGTAGGGAGTTTACAGTTTCAATGAAGTTAAAAATGGTGTCTTGGAATGTTCGAGGTTTGAATGATTCGCGGAAACGTTTGGTCGTTAGAAATTTACTACGGGAGTGGAATTGTGATGTAGTCTGCCTTCAAGAAACAAAGCTTGCAGGCATGGATAGACAGTAGATTGGCAGCTTGTGGAGTTGCCCCTATGTTGATTGGGTAGCTTTGGATGCGGATCGGACAGCTGGTGGGGTTTTGATGATGTGGGATAGGAGGGTTTTAGAAAAATTGGAGGTAATGGTGGGTCTTTTTTCCGTATCAGTTCGGTGGCAGGGTTTGGGGGATGGTTTTATTTGGGCTTGTTCTGGGGTTTATGGCCCGAATGATAATAACTTGAGGGGGCAGTTGTGGGATGAGCTGATTGGAATTCAGCAACTTTGGGAAGTTCCGTGGTGTTACATAGGGGATTTCAACATTGTTCGCTTCCCTAGTGAACGGTTGGGGGGATCTCGTCTTACCCCGGCTATGGAGAATTTTTCTGAGTTCATTGAGGAGCTTAGCTTGATAGATTTGCCATTGGAAGGAGGGAGTTATACTTGGTCGAGTGGCTCGAATCAGCCTTCGATGTCTAGGATTGATAGGGTTCTGGTTTCTCATGATTGGGAGGATCACTATCCGGATGTGACCCAACGGGTTTTAACTCGTCCTATTTCAGACCACTTTCCCATTTTAGTGGAGGCAGGAGGGATATTAAGGGGGAAAAGTCCTTTTAGGTTCGAGAACATGTGGTTAAAGTCAGATGGGTTCAAAGATAGGGTGCTTTCTTGGTGGAATCGATATTCTTTCTCAGGTACCCCTAGTTTTGTTCTTGCCAAGAAGCTGAAGGCGTTGAAGGAAGATATTATTCAGTGGAACCGGAGTGAGTTTGGAAATGTCGTGCGTCAGAAAAAAGATCTGTTGGAGGCTTTGAGATTATTGGATGTTAAGGAAGGGGAGTTCGGCCTTTCTGAAGTGGAGTTAGGTGAGAGGGCTGTGTTGAGGTCTCAAATACAGAACCTTCTCTCTTCGGAAGAAGTCTTGTGGAGACAGAAGTCGAGGATGCTTTGCATTAAGGAAGGAGACAATAATACCAAATTTTTCCACAAGATGGCCAATTCTTGGAGAAGGCATAATCATATTAGTATGTTGGAGATGGATGGGGTTATCTATGAGGACGAATTCGAGATGGCCGACCAAGTTGTACAGTTTTAAAAAATTGTACAAGGAGAGTGAGGAGTGGAGGCCTTGTGTGGAAGGTTTGGAGTTTGATCAGATAGAGGGGTCGGAGAGAGACTGGCTTGAACGGAGGTTTGAACGGGAGGAGGTTCTTCGAGTTGTCAAAGAGATGGAAGGAGATAAAGCTCCAGGTCCTGATGGGTTCTCTTTGGCTTTCTATCACCATTGTTGGGAAGTTGTGGAAAGAGATGTCTTAGCCGTGTTTGAAGAGTTTTATCAACACAGTAAGTTTGAAAAATCTCTTAATGCAACTTTCATAGCCTTAATCCCTAAGAAGAATGGTGCTTCGAATATTCGAGATTTTAGACCTATTAGTTTGGTGGGGAGTGTATACAAGATTTTGGCTAAGGTGTTGGCAAACCGCCTGAAAGAGGTTTTGGATCAGCTAATATCGGAGTCTCAGAACAGTTTTGTGGGTGGTAGACAGATACTTGATTCAGTTCTCATTGCTAATGAGTGTGTTGATAGTAGGGTGAAGAGTAAGATTCCGGGGATTATTTGTAAATTAGATATTGAGAAAGCTTATGATCATGTGAATTGGGAGGCTCTTCTTGATTTGTTGAAGAGAATGGGTTTTGGGGTGAGGTGGTGTAGGTGGATCCGCACTTGTATTTCCACAGCCCAATTCTCTGTCCTGTTTAATGGGTCTCTAGCTGATTTCTTTGGGAGCTCGAGGGGATTGAGACAAGGGGATCCGCTATCCCCCATGTTGTTTCTGGTTATGATGGAGGTCTTCAGTAAGATGATGAAAAGAGTTGAAGGGGCGGGTTTGTTTCGAGGTTTTAGGGCTGATGGTAGATGGGGTGGAGGAGTATGTGTCTCGCATCTTCTGTTCGCGGATGATACGATTCTGTTTTGCGACGCTGATGAGGAGCAGATTCTACATGTTAGGATGCTTCTTCTTTGTTTCCAGGCAGTGACAGGTTTAAAGGTTAATGCGCTGAAGAGTGAGATGGTTCCCATTGGGGAGGTTCCTAATGTCCAGGTCTTGGCAGAGATTTTGGGATGCCGGATTGGGTCTTTGCCTATGATCTATCTTGGTATGCCTTTAGGGGCATCCCATAAGTCCCCTACTATTTGGAATCCTATCTTGGAGAAAATTGAGCGTAAGTTGGCCGGTTGGAAGAAGATATATTTGTCAAAAGGTGGAAGACTAACGTTGCTTAAAAGCACATTATCTAGTCTCCCCACTTATTACTTGTCACTTTTCACCATCCCTACGCATGTGGCCAATAAAATTGAGAGGTTGCAAAGGGATTTCTTGTGGGGGGACTCCAAGTTACACTTGGTGGGATGGGACAAGGTGTGTGCACCTCTGCAAAATGGTGGGTTAGGAGTAAGGAAATTAACTACTTTCAATAAAGCCTTACTTGGGAAGTGGTTATGGAGGTTTGGAAATGAGGAGACAAGGCTTTGGAGAAGGGTTGTAGCGCTCAAGTTTGGGGAAGATTGGGGGGGATGGACTTCCAAGCTCGGTAGAGGGGTTCATGGGTGTGGCTTGTGGAGAAGTATCCGCATGGGATGGGAGGATTTTAGCAAGAATATTCGCTTTGAGGTAGGGGTGGGGGATAGAGTGAAGCTTTGGACTGATCAATGGTGTGGGGATTCTCCACTTCATTTGACTTTTCCGAGTGTGTATGGGATTGCCTCTGATAAAGGGGCATCAGTGGCCTCTTCTCTCGATTGGTTGGGGATTGAGGGGCGAAGAAGCTGGGATGTTCATTTCACTAGGAGACCAAATGATTGGGAAATGGGCGGGGTGGATGATTTTCTCCGTACCTTGGGCGCAAACCTACCTCCCACTGAAAACGGAGATCGTATTCGATGGAAGTTGACAAACAATGGGGACTTTAATATTCGATCGTTCTACATTAAGTTAAGAAGCCCCTTGCCCATTATTTTCCCTTGGAAAGGTATTTGGAAGGTTAAGGCTCCTCGGCGTGTTTCCTTCTTTGTGTGGACTGCTGTATGGGATAGGATCCTTACAGGTAATAATTTGAGGGGTAGGAGGGATTTTGTCGACTGATGAATCATGTGCCGCAGTAATGGGGAGACGGTGGATCATTTGTTACTACACTGTGGAAAGGCTTATCGGTTGTGGAGTTTGGTGTTTAGATCTTTTGGGTTCTCTTGGGTTTTGCCAAGATCGGTTGCGGATACTCTTTTTGGTTGGTGGAATTGGCCTGGAAAGCATTTGTCTAGCATTTGGAATTTAGCCCCCTTATGTGTGATGTGGTGTCTTTGGAGGGAGCGAAATAGGAGGACATTTGAGGACATGGATAGTTCGGATGACCAGCTTTTAGCCTCTTTCAGTGGCACTTTGTTTGACTGGTCTAGGGCTTGGAGACTCACCTCTAGTGATTCTCTCCCTATGTTCCTTAGCTCTCTTCTGTGTACTTAGTTTCTTTTCATTTCTTTCCCTTTTACACTCTTTCTTCTCCCTTTGTATTTTTCTCTCCGCCTTATGTTTTTTGCATAAGGTGGTGTTCTTGAATGTAAATCTTTTTTACCTATCAAAAAAAAATCTAAGAGCAATAATAACTACAAATAATTCAGTAATTTCAATTTAAGTTGTTTAATCTACAAATAATTTGATAAATATATAATAAGTTAATAACTAAATAAGAAATCAACTCAAGTTTTTATTTTATTTTATTTTTTAACATGTATTTTGGCCGATTTCGGCCTGAATCGGTGCCGATCGGGAAAAAAAAAAAAAGACTGGCGAATCGGCGCATTGAGTGCGAATCAGCGCGTTGCTGAGTGTCGGGTGCGGGTGCGGCGGCCTTGGAGCTGCACCCGTGCTTTCTTGTTAGTATCAGATACATTAAACTCAGAACATATGCACTGTCTAATTCTTTGCTCTCTTGTTGAGCTTTCTCTTGATCAAGCAATGAGAAATCTTCCTTCTCTGTGATAAGTAATATTCCTGACTCTTCAAAAGATTGTATTAAGTCTGCTACACATGGTTCAAGTATTCTAATTCACTGTTTAGACTTGCGGTTTGTTCTTCTTCTACTCTATTGTTTTAGTAACATTATTGGCACTTGTACTTCTATTTGAGCACTAGGTTTTGAGATTCTTGATGTTTCTTCATCTCTAATGTCTCGTTTCCAACATTATTGTCTCCTGTGTGTGAAGTTGTTGTTTCCTTAATCCATTTCTTGATGACCATCGAATGTAGTTGCCTCCAATATCGCCATTGTGCACCCGAATAATAAGTTTCAATAAAGAACTGTGACAAGAACTTGTGCTTGCTAACTAGCATGCAAGTTATTATTGGAACTCTTTGGACATGCGGCCATGTGGGTCTAGATGGTCTTGAAGTGGGTGAAGGGTCTGCAATGACTTGAAGACCTAAGGAAAGTAAGTGTCCACACGTCATAATAGAGAGGCATGGCTCAGTTTGAAATCATAAAGCTTAACCAGAATGAGAAATTGGTCTTCATTTTTTTTACTTAAAAAAAAAAAAGCTTTAAAAAAAAAAAACTTGGAAAGCTTGACCAAAACGACATCAATCTTTACTTATATTTTACATTCCTTGTTTTTAATTTAACTTGGAAATTAAAACAAAACACAAGTGTACAACATTATAATGGGTGTAAAATCCGACATGCAGTCAACCTTGACTTGGATAGGGACATGGCGGCACTGCATGTCGGCAGTTGTGGTGGCACAACCAGGTCCTGGTGTTGATGAGGTGAGTCCCCAATGTGATTGGACAGTACTCGCTTACTGAATCCATCCATAAACTTAGAACCTGGTAAACTTAGTAACAAAAGCGTCACAAGGACAAGGTCAGTGGCAATGAAGTGATCTCTCTGGTATGGGCTTTGCAGCAGCACGACTCACAAGGATTGGGGTAAGGATGGTGAGGGGTGTGCAGCAGTTAGGGATCCAAATCCCGATGGCATCATTTGCGATGGAGTGGCAGTGTTCACTTGGACTGTGGGTCATCCCAAATTGAGGTGGCATCGCTGATCTTGGTGGCCTTTAGTTAATCAAGGCGGTCTTGGTGTTTGTGTGTGACTTGCAATGGGCTAGGCAGCAGAACATCGATTCCTTTTTTGTTTTAAATAAATGGTTGATTGTGTGGTTTCAAGTTTTGGATGGGTGGGTTCACAGTTGCGGTGATTGAAGGTTTTGATGGGGTTGGGTTCAAAAGTTGCTTGCAAATATTTTGGTTCTGAGTTTTGGAATAGATTGAATTTTGCTCTAATACCAAAATTGATGCAAGAAAATGAACTCTTAAGGACTTAGCAATTTTTAAAAATTCTTTTGCAGGAAACAAATAGAAGAAACCTAAAAATCAACACGAAGCAGGAATATAAAACCTAGAAATTAACATTTAGAGTTGTCTCGAATCAAAACCAAGCCAGTGGCATAATTTTTTTTAATTGTCCGTCATAAACTCTCTCCATTTTGGTACAATGGCGTGCTTGTATAGGCTATTACCATTAGGACTAAACCATAATCCTAATCGACTTGGGCCAAAACACAATTATTGAGATTTGAAGATAACCTAAAAAATCTACGAAATAAAATAAAATAATAATAACCTAATTAGATGATAAGATCTAAAATAAAATTTAATGGACCAATAGTAAAAATATGAAATAAAACTAGATTAAAATATAGGGAAAGTAAAATGTAGGGGTCAAATGTTGCAATTGAAAGTTTGTGGACTAAATTGTAATACAGTCAAACCACAAAGTTTGTGAACTCTTCTTTGTGCTTCCTGCATCACTTTCTTGTTGCAGTAGAACCTCTAGCCTTACATCATTGAGCTCTTTTACATCTGTTGATACACTTTTTATGCTGCACGTGATGGTTGTCTTTTGGATTATAAATTTATTCATTGTTTTGGGGATTTGTGGAATATACTTTTTCTTGTAACTACTATTGTTGTTACTCTTTGTTAGGAGGCTAGGTAGTACATAATTTTGGGCACGGCCTGCGGATACTATCATCATAAACAGTCCTGATGAGATCTCTAGGACACTGTAGTACTAAATAATATATATATAAAATTTGAATGACCCAATCTAGCCGATTAATCATTTGCTTTTTTCTCCAAGAGCCTTGTAACTTGACTGGCACTTCCTGGTGTTTCCAATTGAGACATCCACGGTTCGAATGCCCCCCCGCCCTTTTTTCCCTTTAACTTGGCCAAGGTGGAGTGTTGTCCTGGACAAATGAATATTTTGTTCTCATACTGGCATGCAGATTCCTGCATTGCTTATATTTTAAAATTTTTCTTTGCCCTAGGGTTTTTTTTCCCCTCATTTGAACTTTCTATTCCTAATGGCCCAAACTTATAACCTGAACTTATCGCATTGACTTAAGTGTGTTACAAATTTGGAAATATTCTGATTGCAAAAAGTTTTATCTATTCCAAACTTTTACTATCTCCTTGTGGAATATCTTTGGCCCTTCTTCCCCCTTTCCTATAAGTGGATAATTTTTTTTTTTTGATAAGTAAGAATGTTATATATACGAATGTCTACTCTATGCATGAAAAACATAGAGCAAACCTAGAAAATACAAGAAGAAGAAAACTGAAAAAACAAAAAAGAAAACCAAACAACAGAAAAATTACAAAAGAGAAAGAGAGCTAAGAAAAGAGGGGAGAGAGTCACTATTCGTGAGTCCCCAAGCCCGAGACCAATCAAAAAGAGTCCCACTAAAAGAGGCAATCATCTGAACACCGGAACTATCCAAATCTTCAAAAGTCCTCCGATTCCGTTCCTTCCAAATACACCATAGGATACACAGCGGAACTAAGTTCCAAATCTGAGACGAATGCTTCCCCAACCAATTCCACCAGCCAAAAAGCAAATCTGAGATCGATCTAGGCATAACCCAAGACAAACCAAAAGTTATTAAGACAAAGCTCCACAACCGATAAACCAAAAGTGGATAATATGTCTGTAACGTTACACCTGCATCGCTTGTTACTTGAAGTATCTGAATATGGAAAAGCGGTTAATGATCTGATTATTTTTTACCTGAGAGACTTTAATTTTGAACTCCATAGCCATCACTGGATTCTAATAATTTCTTGGTTATTCTGTTATGTTTTTCTGTGCATTTGTGAGTGGGAAAGGAAACAGAACTGCAGTATAAGCCTGGGTGGATGTCAAATAATTTCTGTTTTCATTTAATTGGCTATATATTATATTTTTTGTTTTGAAAATGGGATGATATGGATTGTGGAACTAAATACTAAGTTAGAAAGGAGATATGAAGTTTTCAATGCTAGAATTATACATAAAATATGGTTTCTTCTAACTTTTTCTACATTTAGGTCCCTGAATTTGCAAGTTTCTTTTAGGATATGCTATTTTTTCCCAACATATTATTTGCTAAATTATCTTGAAAAACCACTTTTTCTGTATTTAGGTCCAAACTGTTGAAGAACAAGTCAGAGCTGCAGCTGAGCACAAACTGGGAGTTGCTAATCAAAGCATCACGGCTGGTTTCTTTGACAATAATACAAGGTAATTGGGACATTTTTAAGCTGAAGTTTGCCGCATGGCTTTCTGAGCAGTTCAAATTTGTTCATGACAATTTTTTTTTATCATAGTGCTGAGGATCGAAGGGAATACTTGGAGTCCCTCCTGCGGGAGTGCAAGAAAGAGGAAGCTGCACCTGTATTAGATGATGATGCCCTAAATGATCTCATAGCCCGCAGGTAAATCTTTTTTGCCGTTAAGTGTTAGTTCTCTGTCTGCACTTGATTTTGATGTAACTTGTTACTGATGATGAGACAGTGGGGCTCTCAGGAGCTGTTATTTCTGCATTACCATCTATCTGGAACATGTCTATCATGGTTGAAAATGACCGGCGGTTGTGGCTGGAATTGCTTTCGATAAGGGTTCTTGATAGATGAATGTATCTTTCCCATTATTTAGTTACCCTCTTCAAAAGAAGAACCCTTATACCAATGCACTGCTGGTATTTCACCATTGTATTCCATCCTAGCATGATATACCTTTAAATTGCAAGCCGCCAGGGTCTATTATGGAAATAGCTTGCACATCAACTTAGTTTTGGAAGCTTGGCAAGTGTAACAGAGTATTATGTTGGATTTGAATTTTAATGGGCTTAATAAGTTCTGTATGCTGTGTTTTTGCATAATGGATTTGACTCTTCTGTCCTGCTTTTGAAATTATAATAGCCATCCATTTAAATTTGTTCTAACTGTTACCCCCCCCCCCCCCCCTACCTCTCTCTCTCTCTCTCTCCTGAGTCTCCTTACATCAGTAAAATCCTAGTCCCTGTGAATGATTTAACATTATCTTGTATTGGCAGCGAGTCAGAGATTGATGTATTTGAATCTGTTGACAAACGAAGGCGGGAACAAGAGATGGTACGCACATATGCATTTGCATTAAGGCTGTCTGTGTCTTTGATTTTGAATTGCATATGAATGCTTGGATATTAGAATGGCTGCCTGTCTGTAGTGACTTACTAGAACTTCTAAATTTCTGCAGGCAACATGGAAGAAGTTGATATGTGAACAGGGGATGGATGTTTTGGATCCTGTACCTCTGCTGCCTTCTCGCCTTGTAACAGATGATGACTTGAAAGATTTTTATGAAGCAATGAAGGTATATGAAGTGCCAAAGGCTGGGGAAGTATCTAATGTGGGGCTAAAGCGGAAAAGTGGGCATCTTGGGGGCCTTGATACTCAACATTATGGAAGAGGCAAACGGGCAAGAGAGGTTTGTTGGTTGTTTGATATGTATTATTTGAGCATGTGCTCCTTGCAGTTTCCTGCCTGCTTTTTCTTTTATGTGTCTATCCAATTGATTGAAGATTTTCATTTTTAAAAATTGGTTTTGATGTTGTAGGTGCGTTCATATGAAGAACAATGGACAGAAGAGGAATTTGAGAAGATGTGTCAGGTCGAATCCCCTGATTCTCCCAAACCAAAGGAAGAAGGAAAGGAGACAAAGTTGCCCATAGAGGCTAGTAGATTTGTGGGGCCTGTTGGTAATGATGAACCTGCTCCAACCCCAACCCCAACCCCAACCCCGACCCCGACCCCGACCCCGACCCCGACCCTGACCCCAACTCCAACTCCAACTCCAATCCCAACTCCAACCCCAACCCCAACCACACTGCCCCCACCACCCCCACCACCGCCCGCTGTGGAGCCTCCACCTCTGCAACAAAGCAAAGAGGTAACACCACCTTCTAAGCGGGGCCGAGGAAGGCCAAAAAGAGCAACATCTGATAAACCGCCAGCTGCCACGGTGCCTCTAGCACCTTCCGGACCTGGCAAAGCGGATATGGGGTTACAGAAAGGGACAGTGTCTACCAATGCTACATCTGGTCCTGATTCTTTACCCAGTCCTATTAATGTGAAGAGTGTCAGTGGAACTTTGCATCAGATTGGTGTAGGGATTGCACCTAGCTCTCAGCCTGCCACCATTTTACCTTCTGTTACTTCTGGCTCTGAGTCGACTTTTGCTTCCCCTTCTGTACCCATTAAAGCAAAAGGACAAGGTCGGAAAACTAAAAGTGAAGTGGAAGCACCCCGGCGTAGGGGAAAGAAACAGGGAGTGGAATCACCTGCTGTTCCTGGTGGTTTAGTTGGCCCTGATTTAAAACTAAATGAGCAATCACAGAATAAACCCGTGAATCCATCTGGGAGTCAAGCCATTGCCATGAGTGGAAGTGTTTCTGACATTCCCACTGCCCATACTCCAGATTCTTTGCCAGGTTCTGCTGCTTTAAAATGTACCACTGTAACTGATCAGCATTCTGGTATAGGGATTGCTTTGAATCCTCAGCCAACCCCTCCTATCCCTTCTGCTTCTCTGGTTTCTCAATCCACCCCTCCTTGTGCTTCTGTACCAATGCCAACTAAAGGGCAAACTCGAAAGACTCAGAGTGGAGGGCCCCGGCGTAGGGGAAGGAAACAGGCAACAGTATCGCTTGCTGCTCCAGATATGCTGGCTGGTCAGGATTTAAAACCAAATATGCATTCACAGGATAATTCTGGTGATTTAGAGCAGAGTAGAAAGGAGAATGATACTCTGGAAATGACAAATGTTGTCCAGGAGCAAGTATGTCATGCACCCAATGGTGTACCTGGTCAAGGTAAAAAATCAAATGAACAATCAGATAATTTAGCCCAAGGCCCACAGACAATAAATTCATCAACAACGCAAGAAAGTGCTGCCAGATCCCCAGGTAATTTCAACACGTTCAAAAGTTGATGAAATTGTTGCACCACTAATATTATAGGATGAATTTTTGTCTACAGAAATTGAGGAATTTCAAACTTGTACAGGGCCTGCCTTGGGACCAATTCAAGATGCTGTTGCATGTGAGAAGCAATCTGTGACAGTGGAGTTTTCACCTGAAAATGCCTCATCAAAACCGAAAATTAGTGAGCTTTCAAGGAATGAAGCTGAGGTTGTCCCGAGTGTACCTGTATTAAGTAAGACTGTCATTGAAGCGATAAAAAGCCATGGTTCACAGGATGAAATTCATCCAGTTGTGTCAACCTCAAATGCTGCAGCTCCTGTTTTATGTCCACCTGATTCATTTTCTGGCTCTTCTCCTGTGGAAGGCATCAGTAAGACTCTGCCTAATGTTGCTGCCAAGATTGCTCCTAGCTCTCAGTCAACTCATCCCAACTCTTCAGTTGCCCCAGTCTCTCAAGCTATCCCTCCTTGCCCTTCTGAACCTATTCAAGTCAAAAGGCAAGGTCGTAAGACTCCAGCCAGAGCAGAGGCACCCCGGCGTAGGGGAAGGAAACAGGCTGCAGTAATACCTGCTGTTCCTGATGTTTCAGCTGGTCAGGATCCAAAACCTAGTCTTCAATCACAGAACAGATCCGGGGATTCATTGG
Organism: Quercus aquifolioides; assembly: GCA_019022515.1. Lineage (NCBI taxonomy): Eukaryota > Viridiplantae > Streptophyta > Magnoliopsida > Fagales > Fagaceae > Quercus > Quercus aquifolioides. The sequence continues at coordinate 7,272,114 of CM032334.1, read as the reverse complement.
GGACTAAAACCATTGGCCTTAGAACTAAGCAAGGGACTGATGCACAGGAACTGACAAATGTTATTCAAGCTCCAGCAGCCGATGCCCATTTACCTGGTGGTTTAGCCGGTCATGATCCAAAAAGAAAAGAGCGATCGGCCAATGCCGCCCAAAATAAGCAGCCAACCAGCTCGTTAACAAAGCTTGATGGTGGTGCTGGAACTTCAGATAAGACTTCTGCTTTAGGCCGAATTCAAACTGCTAATATAAATGACGTTGCTCGTGTGATGAAGGAGGTCTTTTCTGGAACTTGTACATCAAAAACTAGAATTGTTGAATCTATTGGAAGTGAAGGAAGGGATGCCCCAACAGCAGCTGTATCAGTTAAAACCTTCGTCGAGGTGGCCAAAATCCAGAGTTCGGAGGATAAAGCATGTTCAGCTCTGCAAACTATGGAAACAGCAGCTCCAGCTTTTGGTGAAAAACAATCAGAGAGTAGAGCCGATGCCAAAATAGAACATGACAGTGCTCCTATTCTGAGTGAACCCCTTGTTCCCGTGACTAATATAGGCAAACCTGAAAGTAACTACGCTGCTGACTCTGTTGAAAAGGTGGAGGATTCAGGTCAGATTTCTAATGAATTCACGCCAAGTAAAATGGAGAACATTTCTACAGTTTCTCTCATTGGTGGCGAAAAAGATGTTGATCCTTGCCAGAAAGCACCTCTGGATGGTGGCCCCCCTGGATTTAACACACGGGCATCTTGTTATCAGGTAGGTTCATTGTTGGTATGTCCAGTTGAAGTGGGGCTTGCTGTTGTATTTGATACTAATTATGTAAACAAATCTGAGTCGTCTTTAAAAGATGCTCCAAAACCATGTTTATGTCTCAAATTTTCCACTAAGACTGATGTTTCTCTTAATCCTGGAACTACTGGGCAGGTTTCTAATGAAGACTCAACCATGCCAAGTAAAATGGAGAGCATCAGTACAGCTCCTATAAATGCTGGCCAGGAAGATACTGACCCCTGCAATAGAGGACCTGCAGATGCTGGTGAAAATCCTGGAACTACATTCATTCCAACAAGTCCAGAACATTCAGACATGAAGTCTCCTGTTAGGAGTGAGAGTGGTTCTAGAAACAAAGCAGAGCCATCTGTTAAAGAGCCTTTGGGATCTTCTAATGGTATTAACAGCCCTGAAGGTGTTTTAACAAAAGCAGATGATGTTGGTGATCATCCTAGAGTGACCTTACCTATTCTGCAAGCTCCAGATCATTCTGGCTTAGTAGTAGCTCCTGATGGGGTTGAGACTGGGATTCATTCTGGGAACAAAACGGAGTGCGCTCTAAAAGGGTATTCAGAATCTTCTCCATATAATATCAGAAGCATTGGAGGTACCACAAGTTCTATAACAGCTGATGATATTGGTGATCATCCTAGAGAGGCTACATCAATGTCTGTCTCAACAGATAATTCCGGTGTGGTCAAGTCTCCTGGTGTGACTCAGAAGAATTCTGAAGTTAAAATAGAGTCCTCCCCAAAAGAGTCTCCAAAATCTTCTCCTCTTGATATTGAAAGCCTTGAAGGTCCCGCAGCTCTTCCTGGAAGTCTAGAATCTTCAGGTGTTCATAATTGCATGGGGTTAAAATTAGACATGCCTTCTGTGGAAGCTAACGCTACTAAATGCTCAAGTGAAGCTATTGCTGAGGGCTTGGAAATTTCCCAAAAAGACATCAATTGTGGAGCTGTTGTTGGCCCAGCTGATACTGCCACTAGGTGTGATTCTATCACTTCAGATGAGACTCCTGAGAAGGGCCAATTGGCTGCTTCATGTGTTGGCAGTGAAGATAAAGAGGACCCTATGTTGGAAACTGTGAACTCAGTTGTTGCTGAATCTAGTAATGCTGACAATCTAAAAGATCATGATGAAATGCCACTGCCACCCGAAATTCAAAGTTCTGAGGGTGGTGTTGAGGTTCACAATATGGAAGTAGACCCATCTGAGGGTCCTGAGAAGGTTCCAGTCAGCAGCTCTGTACCATTGGAGGATTCAAAGTGTCCTGAAGCTGAGATGGGTGATGCAATTGACGCTTCTGAGGTTGGTGGAATTCTGCCAGTTTTAGACCTATAAATCAAAACTTTAAATTCTTGAAAAATCGGTCTGTACTTGGTACCTTGACTTTGAATGCCACTAGTCTTGTCAAATTTAAAATTATGGGAGTGGAATTATTTTAAGAAATCCAAGTCACTCCACAAAAATATAGTAACTCATGTCATAATGAAGAGAGAAACCATTTTAGAGAATGAAAATTAAGTGTCAAAATTATGTTATATATTGCTTTTACTTTTAATACAACTAGTGTGTAACCTTGTGCATATGCACGGGTATATATAAAAACAATTACAATTACATGTATATATATATATAGGTAAAAGCAGAAATAATAACTATTTTTTAACAGAAAAGTTCAGCAACCAATATCTTTGCTGCAATTTCTACATATAAACTTTTAATATCATAATTTCCAAGCGAATAATAAAGCAATAAATATTAATATATAATAAAAATCAAAGGCCTTATGATATATTTAAAAATTTTATTTTTGTTAGGGATTTCTTTTAATGATTGGAAGAGATTTGAGCCCTAATATCTATGCTATCCCTGACCCATTCATTGTTCTCCTAAGCCCCTTGGTGCGTTTATGTCACTGACTGGTTTATTGTTATTAACATCATGTCAGGCTGGTGGGATTTTGCCAGAAGAAAATATATCAGAAAACATTGATCTGTCTTCATCATCCATAGCAATAGAGGAAACAGAGGTTGACACTTTCAATTTGGGTCCAGTTGGCAGCTCAGTTGCTCTGGAGGACTCGAAACAATCTGAAGCTCAAATGGATGCTGAAATGAATGTTTCTCAGGATTGTGGGATTGTGCCTGAAAATCTTTCTGAAGATATGGATGTTCTTCATTGTCCCTCAACAACTAAGGGTGAAAATATTGAGGGCTTATCTGAGAAGGGTCCAGTTAACAGCATAGTAGCAATGGGGGAATCAAATTGTTCTAAACCTGAAATGGATGATCAAATGGATGCTGTTGATAGCTCAGAAGCAGTGGATGAATCAAAAGGGTCTGAAGCTGAAGTGTACAAAAAGCTTGACGGATTATCTGACAAGGGTTCAATTAGTGGCTCAGCACCAGTGGTGGAATCCAAAGATTCTGAAACTGAAATGGGTGATCAAATGGTTGCATTTCAGGCTGGTCTGACCATTTCAGGAAATGCTGTATCAGAACATATGGATCTGCCTTCATCTTCTTTAGGGATGGAGGCAGAGGGTCTGCCTGAGAAGGGCCCAATTAGCAGCTCAGTCCCACTCGAGGAATCAAATTCTCCTAAAGCTGAGATGGGTGAGAAGGGCCCAATTAGCAGCTCAATCCCACTCGAGGAATCAAAATCTGGCAGCTCAGTCCCACTCGAGGAATCAAAATTTCCTAAAGCTGAGATGGGTGAGAATGGCCCATTTGGCAGCTCAGTCCCACTCGAGGAATCAAAATCTCCTAAAGCTGAGATGGGTGAGAAGGGCCCATTTGGCAGCTCAGTCCCACTCGAGGAATCAAAATCTCCTAAAGCTGAGATGGGTGAGAAGGGCCCAATTAGCAGCTCAGTCACACTCGAGGAATCAAAATCTCCTAAAGCTGAGATGGGTGATAGTATTGATGCATCTCAGGTTGGTGGGCTACTGCCAGATATTAATGTAATTTATAACTAAATTCTTCGAAAGTTTGTCTGATCTTTGTATCTTGATTTTAAAAGCCAGTAGGATTTGTCTGTCCAAGTTATTGGAGTAGACCCGGTAACTGGTTCTGACAGGTGGAATTAGTTGTCCGTAGGTTTTACTAGTTGAGGCGAGAGCAAAGGTACATTTAAAGGTGTTCCCTTATGTTATCCTATATATTATATATTGGGGTAGGTTATGGTAACTAATCCAAATCAGCTCACAAAAAAAAAAGAAAATATAACTCCTATAAAAATGGAGAGCTAAATTGTTTCAGAGGGTGAAAATTAAGCTTCAAATTTTACTATGTATTGCTTCAATTTTTAACACATCTAGTATTTTTTTTTCTTTTCTTTTTTCCTTCCATTTTTAGAAAAGAAGTTCTTGCCTTAGCATCTTCTTTTTATGCATAAACTATCAGTATCTTACATTTACAAGGGAAGAAAATGAGAAATAAATATTCACTCATGATAAAATGCCTAAACGTACACAAGAAAAGAGATCATTATTTATTGCTTTTGTTACTTGAATTTCTATTTTATAAATTTTCTCCCTATTAATCTTGATAAGATTTGGACCTAATATCCTCAACCACATTCACTCAGGTTCCTTTTTTTCAAATTCTGATTTGTTTTGACTAATAATCTCAGGTTGGAGGGATTTTGCCACAAGATATATCAGAAGACATTGATCTGCCTTCGTCTTCCACGGTTGCCGAAAAAAATGTTGAGGACTCCTCTGATATGGGTCCAGTTGGAAGCTCAATAGCACTGGAGGAATCAAAAGGATCAGAGGCTGAAATAGTTGATCAAATGAATGTTTCTCAGGTTGGTGAGATTGAGTCAGGAAATGCTTTAGAGAACATGGATTTGCCTCAATGTTCCTCAGCAACAGAGGGTGAAAACAGTGAGGGCTTGTCTGAGAAGGAACCAGTTGGCAGCTCAGTAGCAATGGAAGAATCAAATAATTGAATAAATGGTTCTCAGGTATGAGGGATTGCGCGAGAAGAAAATATATCAGAACTCAGAAGACATTCATTTGCCGGTGTGCTTATCAGTGACGGAAATTGAAAATGTTAGAAGACTGATCCGGGAAGCTTTCTGCTGATAGCTCAACTGTGGATGTGAATCAAAAGGGTCTGAAGCTTTAGCATGTATAGATGTAGAATCTTCTTGTACAGTTTTGTTATAATTTCCTGATAATGGTAACTGGTTCTAGAACAGCTGGATTACACAAAATGGTAATTAAGAATTGTATTGACCAGTATCTTAGTTATGACTTGCTCTCCGGTTATATATTAAATCGAGCATTGCTATATATATAAAGGAAATTTAGCTACTCTTCAGGGCATTTATATGAGTTCTCTGCATATATCTGTTTGCTTTTTTCTGAATATTTCAATGGGACACTTCGTTGGACCTGATGTACTCACAATCGACCGCTCTTGCTTGAAACACAACATTTGCCTTGAAATCAAGCCCAATTTACCTCTGAATGATGTTTGCATGGCAATGCCCATCTGAATGGGTTTTCTTACAAGCCCAATTTACCTCTGAATAATGTTTGCATGGCAATGCCCATCTGAATGGGTTTTCTTAATTGGGTCCACCGTTGCACACCCACCCCCCTCCATTTTATTATTCAAGGTTTGAGTATAATACATCTGCTGAGACGTTACAATCCGTTGATGGCATTAAAGAGGGTGAGGCGCTAGAGAGTAGTTGTGTGGACGTGGAAGCTGAGTTACAACCGTTTCAGGGAATCCAACAAATCTTGGACTCTTTATCATCATTATCTCCTCCTATTAATGCTCCTAATGATGGGGGAGTTAATATGGAGACCGAAAATTCAATTCCTATTTCGGTTTTAGAGGCTGATTTATTTGATATACAAATAAGGGAGAGTGATGAGGCTGTACAGACGTATGGGAATAATGCTAAATTTAAGGGATTTCAATCTGACGTAATTAATTTTCAGTCAACTTCTCCAGACAAGGAAAAAAGCGCAGCAACAACAATGAAGGGTAATGAGCCAGATCAGTCCAATCAGCCTCCACACCGTGCTATTTGGAAACCACCTCCATAGGGTGAACTCTGATGATGCGATTTTCCGAGAACAAAATTCTGTGGATGTTGTTTTGGATATGGGAGGTGGATTAGTGTTGTTTTGGAGATCGACTATTGATGTAATTGTGGAGGGTTCAGGTACAAATTATATTGATATAATGTTTCAAGAAGAAGATAGGGCAGGGATTGGAGTGATCATCCTAGAATGCCAAGGAAAAGGCTTGGCACACATGGTCGGAATCATCCCTCTCCCCCTAACTGTCATAGAGCTTGAAACTTTGGCTATATCAAAGACTTTACAGTTTGATGCTGATCTGAGTTTGGAAGATGTCACCCCAGAGGGAGTTTCAGAGATTGCAATGAACGCTTTGAATGCAAATTCCCAGTCTTTGGAATCCTTTGGTTTACTTAGTCGTGATGTTAAATGTTTTGCAAGTTTATTTCATTGTATTAGGTTTTCACATGTTCGTAGAAAAGGATTGTTGTATTTTCACATTAAGAGAAACAACAATAGGGTTGCTCATAGTCTGGCTAAAAATGCATTATACATACCAGATTTTCAAGTATGGATGGAAGATGTCCCATCTCATATTGGTTCGATTTTACAATTGGATGTAGTTGAATTTTATTAATAAAATCCATCAGTTTCTTTCTCAAAAAAAAAAAAAAAAAAAACAATAACAAGAGAGGCTCAAAGAAAGTCGAAGACTGAAGGGTCCTCCATCATTCCTAATTATTACATAATTTAACTTCTTTGGTCTGGGCTTATCTTGTCACTTTCCCTAGCCATAGTTTCTGAGATGGCTTCTTGCCTTATCTAGGGTATGACTCACTATATAGAAATTAGAATTTTTTTTTTCCTTGCTAACTTGGGTGTTTAGAGCTCTTCGAACTGACTATTCTTTTGGGTGTGTGTAGTCCTTTTATCTTATACACACATCATACATACATTAGGTAATTATAGAGAGTAATCTCCTAATCCTAAGATGCTAGTTAGAAGTTTTGAATCATGTTCCTTTTGGATCTAAGATCTTGGGAACCTTAGATCAGCCTCTTGGAGTTGAGAAGTCTGGTGTTGTTGAAAGTACCTGGAACATTGCCAATGAATCCTCCCTCTAGTATTACTTTCATGTTTCCTATATATATATATATATATATATATATATATATATATTTTATCAAAATGACAACTCAAAGAGTTACTAGAGCTTCTATTTCATTTGTCTCATGACTCTAATAGCTGGTCGCCTCCTTTAACTCATTGCCTCTTTCATATCTCAAAGGGTAAAATACTATTTTGGTCCAATTTTAGCAAAATTTTGTTTGTCTCTAAACTTTAAAAAAGTTATTTTTTCATCCTTAAACTTTGTAAAGAGATTTTTTAATAGTTTGAAGACAAAAATAGGGATGAAAAAAAAATTTCAAGGACATAAAATAAAACAAATTCACTAGTTTAGAGATGAAAAACAAAATTTTCAATATTTTAGGGACAAAAAATGAATTTCTTAAAGCTGATTTTTTTTTTTTGGTAAAGTTTCATAATTTAGGGATAAAAAAAGAACTTTTTCAATAATTTATGAATGAAAAAAAAAATTTCAAGGACAAAGTAAAACATTTTCAGTAGTTTAGGAATGAAAGACAAACTTTTCAATATTTTAGGGATAAAAAATGAACTTCTTAAAACTTAAGGATAAAAAAAAACTTTTGGTAAAGTTTAAAGACTAGAATAATATTTTACCCTATCTCAAAACAACTTCGTCTTAATTGATTTTGAACGTTAACCTCTTGGTAACTGCCAATTTGCCGTTATCACCTACTCGTCATTCTTATTGATTATGGATGCCCCTTGAAAGGAAGAGGTATATATACCGTGTATCGACTACATGTATTCTCTCTCTCTCTCTCTCTCTCATAGCATATGGGTCCCACTTCCCGTGAAAGTGAGACTATTTGTAACTGAAACATGATATAATGGTTCTCAAAGTATATAGAGATAGATTGTCACGAGAGGACAAAACATATAGAGATAGATTGTCACAAGAGAGACTACACATTGGTGCTAATCTTGTGTTCCACGACAGGACAAAACATATATAAATAGATTGTCACATTGTTAGAGATAAAGTATTGGATGGAGTAATAAGACTATTACATATCATAACCCAATCATAGCTTACAGACTTACTAACAAAGGCACTCAGTTGTTCATTAATTCTCTATTCTTTTGTCCAAGATGAATTTGGTTAATATTCATGCCCCTCTTCATCTTGAGGGGGAGTGTCAAAGTAATATTGGCCAGTTAAAAAAAGAAGAGAAGAAGAAGCAGGAAGAAAGAGAGTACAGAGGCACTAAACGACATTGTTCAGTTTCCATAAGCTACAAGTCGTATAGTTTAATTGTTTTTTAGTATTTAGTAAGTTGTCACGTGTTGAACACGTGGTAGGTTTTGTTTAATTAAGAGCGGGAAAAACTGTTAGTTTTCTGTCTCAGTTCCTCTCTCTCTCTCTCTCTATATATATATATATATATATATATATATATTGTGCAGAGCACATTGTATAAATTCAATTACTGCAATTTACAATCTAGAATTCCCAATTCTCTCTAGATTGTGATAAGTGGCAGAGAGTGAGAGGAAAAGGGGGTGAGGGAGAGAGGTGTCTATTGAGATTGGAGGCAGATATCATTGAGGTGTCTATCGAGATTGGAGGCAGATATCATTAAGGGCACACATCGATGACGTGGCTATTAGTTCTTTTTTTACCATTAATACTTAAACTCAGTTTGTTTTACTGTAAAATATTTTATAAAAATTATTTTTAGCATTTTATCCTGTTTGTGTCATTGTAAAATTTGGTTAAACCTAAAAATGTTTTTCGTTGATTGGAAAATATTTTGTAAAATGTTGTAAAGGGTAAAAACTAAATAAAATATTTTTTAAAAACACATTGTAACTCTTATCTCCATCTAGCAATGCATGTGGTCTGATCACCAAACCTGTGGCACCAACAGCTTCAGTGGCTGAGCCACCAATTTTGATGGTTATACTTGAAAATTTTTACGTATCACACCAAACACCTAAAAATGTTTTACAACGAAACAAACGAAACATAAATCTAATAAAATCTAATGCAATTTGCTTTAGTTTCAATCTAGCTGTGTGCTTTTTTAATTATATATTTGTTATTATTTTTGTTAATCGAATCCACATATTTTGTATTTTACTGTCACCAATCTTATTCTCTGTCTCTCTTTTTCTTTTGTTATTCTTAATTTGCTTTGCGTAAAATTTTGAACTTCAGATTTTTTTTTTCCTCTTTTCATTTAAAGAAATTATTGACTATGTTAAATATGGCATGGGGATTAAAACCAGGGAATGGCTTAAAAGACTCTTGGCTTCTCTATTGCTATTCCATATGCACTTTTTTGTGTTCTAAAAAGCTTGTTTGAGGTCCCCATATCTTCACTTTCATTTCAATTGCTGCCTTTTCTTTATTTCACTAGGCTCTCTTTCAAATAGACATGAAGAATGCACTTTTTAATGGAGATCCAATAATGAAAGTACATATGCGGCCACCTCTAGGATTTCCTCATTCTCCTAACAAAGAGTCGAGTAGTCGACTATGCCAAGCACTATACGAAATTTGACAAGCCTCACGTGCCTGATTTGTAAAATTTAGTTCCAGTACTATCTCACAAATTGAATATTCAACTACATTCTATAACTCAACATTTTTAATTTGTTTGACGTACAAACCATGCATGCATTGCATGGTATCATTCAAAAGTGATGATTTACAGGCTATTCAGGAGCTCAAGCAATTTCTCAATCAACAATTCGAAGAATCAAAATGAAGGATTTGGGTCTATTCAACTACTTCCTTGGCTCTTGAGAGCGGGTAGGGTGCCACAATGGTCACGCTCAGGTAGGGAAGCCACACTGATCACCCATTTTACCCAGTTTTTGTTCACCAAAAAAAAAAAAAAATTGAAACCTGACATTGATTTTTTTGGATGAAGAGGCAGAGGGTTTGGCAGATTAAAGGGTGGAACTTGAAGAAAAATGGTTTGAACTTTGAACATGAAAATTATATAGGCGACAAAAAAAAGAAGCAAATAAGAGCATCTTCAACAGATGCTCTATCTTTATTTTTTGGAGAAAAAAGCTCACTGTTCACACTCCAATAGGTTCTCTAAACACGAAACTTTTTCAAATTTTTTTTGAAGTTGCTACAGTAGTTCTCTTAATCTAGAGAACACTGTAGCAACTCAAAATGAATTTTTTTTCCTTAAAAAATTTAAACAACTGAATAAAAAACAATTCTTTCTCTCTCCTCTCATCTCTTTGTTTTAGTCTCTTTGCTTCACTCTCAAAAAACGTCTCACATAATCCAAACACAAAACACAAAACAAAATCCAATTCTTACAATAAAGTTGAATCAGAACAAGCAAATATGAAAAAAGAAAAAGAAAAAGAACAAGCCGATCTGACCCAGCTTGGTGGTGGGGAGGAGGACAAGCGGCGGGCAGCAGACGTGGTAGTGCTGCATGGTAAATGCCGATCTCCACAGGCTTTGTCCTTTCGGTGACCTCGATCTCCACCAGCCTTCTATCTGTGCAGCACTCTCTCTCTCTCTCTCTCTCTCTCTCTCTCTCTCTGATGTGAAGTAAATGTGAGGTTGCTGGAATGTTTTTGAGGAGAAACAGAAAATAAAAAAAGGGGGATAGAGATAGGACACTGGACACTTGTGTGGAGGAGAAAAACAAGAAAAAAGAAAAAGAAAATAAAGAAATGAAACGTATGGATGAAAATGAAATGAAAGAAAGAAAAATAATGTAAAAAATAAAAAATCCTAATTGAGAAATACTACCACAATATTTTCACAATAAATTTTAAGTAACAGATTGTTATTAGTTAATATTGGCGAGTAAAAAAATAATTTCAGTGGTGGGTTCAAATTAGAACTAGTAACAACTTTCCACATAATTGTTAAAAAAAGAATAAATGATGATTAAAAAAGAATAAACAATGAATAACAAAATAATATTTAAATGAGATAGAGAATGGAATAGAGAATCTGTTAGAAAGTATATTTAAAAAAGTGGGTAATTAAAAGGTAAAAGTCACTGTTTATTCTCTAAACAGTACAAATATTTGAAAAATCTGGTTGGAGATGCTCTGAGAGACGGCTGGGATCAAACTTCAAAGGAAAAGAAATAAAAAGAAAGAAGGAAAAAAGAGCTGGGTTTGACAAACCCACCACTTTTTTCATTCTTTCTCTATCCTCACTCATGTCCAGCACCTTTCGTGGAAAGATGCTCGTCGTAAGCTCACGTATAGGAACGCGCGTTTATGAAAATTTTATCGTAAAATCTCACGTAGCTTTCAACCACCTGGCATATTCCTTGATTGCCATACCAAAACCAGACCGACCACCTTGTGCTAATATCACACGCGCGGATGTGAATTTTCGTCTTGAATGTGGAATTTTGAGACAGCCTTTTACAAAACCAGGTCCCATAGCCACCCCGTTGGCACACGCCTAGTAATCTCAAATCTTACATTGAAAGCCACGCGCTGACGCGCATATGTGAATTCTCGTTATGGATATGAATATGATATTTGAGTCTTTGCACTCTTATCACGTTTTTGGATATAAAGTCATGAGCAAACGTTGTGATTATTTTGTTGTAAAATGTTTAAAAAAAATAAATAAATAATCTTAGCATTTTTTAATGATTGTTTCATTGTAAAACCTCAGTCAAATAAGGAAATATTTTCTGTTAACTATAAAACGAAAAAATTGTAAAATGTTTTACCAATAAATTAACAATAAAATATTTTTCAAAATAGAAACGAAGTCCTTTTTTTATCTTCACACACACACAAACCTCTCTCTCTTATCTCTTTTCACACAATAAAGTGCATACAAACATTTAAATCTAAATAATAAAAACCTTTCATTTAAGTTCCTACCAAATGCCCAAGAATATTCTTATGAACATCCAAAATTCCAAATGTCAAAAATATAATGTTTTCCTCACCAATGAAACAAATTAATCCAAACTAACAATTAGGGGTGTATAGCTAACCCGCCAAAACCGACCCGATCCAACCCAATTTGTTGGGTTGGGTCAGGTTTTAAGGGTTGTTGGGTTGGATTATGAAGTTTTTTTTCTACATTGGGTCAAGTTGGGTTCAAATTATAAGATTTACAAATCCGTCTAATTCGACTCAACCCGATCCGACCTACCAATATTTAATATATATTTAAATTTTAAAAAATATATTATACAAATTTTTATTTACTTTTTAGTCCCTCTTCCTAAATAAAATCCAAACCCTAAATTCTCCTTATATAGTTTGTGTTGGTTTGATGTTATTCTCATGATTATTTGGTTATAAATTTGCTCTTATTTGTGTTAATGTTGTTTTAATGCTCAATTTAATACTAATAATAGTAATTAAAAAAAAAAAAAAAACTATCCAACTCATTGTCCAACTTGATTCACGTGGGTTGGGTTGGATTTTTTTTTAATCCACCATGGTGAGTTAGGTTGAAAAAAAAATCTCTCAACCCAACTCATGCATATCCCTACTAACAACCATTTAGCAAGGCCATTGTGGGGGTACCAATCAACAAACAAAGTTTCTCTCCAAACTAGTTGGAGAGAAACTCTTCAAACTTCTTATATATCTTATTTCTGGTTGTGAATTTTGAAAATCTAACAGTTGAATTTCATGTTCCTTATGTTCTTAACATGTGTGGGGCCATAATAAGTCAGCAACCCCGGCCCATTCCAAACCAGGCCCAGAGGCCCACGCCGAGGACGCCTCCAATGTCCGAGGTCCGAGAACGAAAGTTTAGAGCCTAGGGCCCAAGTAGCATTGCCGAGGATGGTTATATCCTCGGGTGACCGAGGTCAGAGAGTGGGCAAACAACATACCTTTAAAGGGAGCTTTCCTAAGCATCCAATGAGCAAATAGCAAGAACCAAGCACCGGATATTGAAGCATGGTGGAGGAACAAGTCCTAGGTGAACTGTCACCTCCACATTAAATGCCCTCAACTAACGCCCTGGCCGCATTAATGAGGATAGGACCTCTGAACAGTGCCGTCTGGGGCGCTGCAACCCACTGGAGGTATGGGAATGCGGCTGATGGGACAGGCTCTCAAGTGGAAACCGGGTTGATCAACAAATGTAGGGTTAGGATCAACTGAAAGAGAAGTATATAATGTAAAAAGTCCCTCTTGTGAAGGGGACGGACGGAAAACCAGAGAAAAAAGGAATACTGTAGCAGAGTATTTTCTCTCAACCATTGTAACCTCACTTGAAAGAAATAAGAACAACTTGAACCTCTATAAACCCGTCCGAGGAGCCCTATTAGGCATTCCGACCAACGTTTAGCTTAGCACAATCCACGAACAACCATGCATGGCCGTTGCATTCTTTACTAGGGCCTAGCTCTTGAGCCCATACTCTATAAATTTATTGGAGGGTTAGCTGGGCTTGGGTCCACTCTCTCAGTCTGTAGAGAGCGCTCGAAACCGGTCCCTACAATTGGCGCCGTCTGTGGGAAGAGCTTGTGCGTTAGTAAGGACAACAGTCGAACATGGTAGGATCAGGCCCTCACCAAAGAACTCCCAATCGACCAGAACCGGCGAAGTCACGGCCTCAAGGTCACTATGGCGACCCCGGGGGCGGTCAGAACGACAACAGATGATTTCGAGAAGGAAGCGTGCGTACCTCAACGGCGAGCGAAAGCCAAGGGGAAGGGCACGTTCCCCAGAAGCGCGGCGATGGCCAGGCCACGCGATCGGAAGAGGCCCATAGCCACACTTCCCAGAGGAAGGATGGTAAGGTGGCCATGCAACGCGAGATAGACGATCTGAAGAGGAAGCTACGCCGTGCGCAGCGGAGACAGTCCGAACTCAGCCCTGACCTGCCCTCCGACGACGAGAGCGATGATGAATACAGGCAGAGGTCAAGAACGCCCCCCAGCGAGACTTTCTCCCACGAGGAGGAGCGCTACCAGAGGCGTAGGCGTGCCAACCCAACCCCTAGGGGCTTAGGAGGCGACGCTATGAGCAAGGCGCTGGACCAGCTCTCCAGGTCGCCCTTCACGCGTCGTATAGAAGAGGCAGAGCTTCCTCGGCAGTTCCAGCAGCCAACCTTCATTGCTTACAATGGCAAGACGGACCCCGTGGAGCACGTGAGCCAGTTCAACCAGAGGATGGCTGTCCACTCCAAGAATGAGGCGCTGATGTGCAAAGTCTTCCCATCCAGCTTGGGACCCGTGGCGATGAGGTGGTTCAACGGTCTAAGGACGAATTCCATAGACTCGTACAGATAGCTGACCCAGGCCTTTGGTTCCCGCTTTGTCACGAACAGCAGGTCTCCTCGGCCCATGAGTGCATTGCTGTCCCTATCTATGCGTGACGGGGAGACCCTCAAGGATTATTCGGACAAGTACTGGGAGATCTACAATGAGCTGGACGACAAGTATGACGCCGTCGCCATCAGTACATTCCAGAATGGGCTACCAATGGGGCACGACCTGAGGAAGTCCCTGACCGGAACGCCCGTCACCAGCGTGCGGCAGCTGATGGATCGGATCGACACGTACAAGCGGGTGGAGGAAGATATGCTGCAAGGCAAGGACAAGGAGAAGGTTATCCCTCAGGAGAGGAGGGATTTCAGGTCAGGCAGGTACAACAACGCCCGTCCGAGGAGGGATTTCGGTGGGCAATCCGGGGCGACCAATGCCCAGACTGTCAGCGCAGTATTCCGAGAACCCGTGCACAAGGTTCTGGAAAGGATAAAGGACGAGCCATACTTCAGGTGGCCGGCTAAGATGATGGGGGAGCCTGGTAGGCGCAACCAGGATCGTTACTGCCAATACCACCAAGACCACAGACATGCCACGGAGGATTGCAGGAACCTCTGGGACCACCTGGACCAACTAGTCCAGGATGGAAGGTTGAAGCACCTTCTGTACCATTCCAGCGACCAACGAGGCCGAGCCTACCAAGAGCCTCGGAGGGACGCTGCCATGGGGCAACCCGCCGGGACGATCAATATAATCCTGGCCGCGCCAGGAAGGACAGGCACACCACCTTTGCGAGTGTTGTCTGTGGCCCAACTGCCCGCCGAGGACCCTCGGACGAGGCCAAAGAGGTCTAGGAGGAATCCTCCCCCAGCCCTGAGTTTCTCGGAGGAGGACAAGATTGGGACCATCCAACCACACGAGGACGCCCTAATCGTCACCCTCAGAATAGGGGGCTATGACGTGAAAAGGGTGATGGTGGACGGTGGCAGCGCAGCCGAGGTCATGTGTCCAGACCTCTACAAGGGGCTAGGGCTAAAACAGGAAGACCTCACACCCTATAGCTCCCCCCTAATGAGCTTCGACGGAAAGCTCGTCATCCCAAAGGGCATGATCAGACTGCCCGTACAGACAGGCCCAGTGGTGGTGGAGGCGAACTTCATAGTGGTGGACACATACTCCCCCTACACGGCCATAGTAGGAAGGCCCTGGCTACACGCCCTGGATGGCGTAGCCTCCACCTTGCACCAGAAGGTGAAATTCCCATCAGGGGACCAGGTTCTGGAGATCCGAGGTTGCCAATCCACGGCTAGGCAGTGCACGGTGGCTGCCATATCCTATCGGATTGATGCACAATCCTCAGCCTCAGCCGAGGAAAATTCATAGCAGTCAAAGACCCAGGTGGCGCCTCCGGATGCACCTGCCGAGGATGCTAAATGCGAAAACCTGGAGAAGGTGGTAATTGGCGATGATTCGGAGAAGTTCTTCCAGGTCGGAACCCAGCTGCCTCCACAGGAGAAGGAGGAGTTACTTGAGTTCCTCAAGAGGAACCTTGACGTGTTCGCATGGGACCCCTGCGATGCCCCTGGGATTGATCCATCTTTCATCTGTCACCACCTTAACGTCAACCCATCTGCGATCCCCAAGCAGCAGCCACCTCGGCGCCCGTCGAAGGAGCACGCTGATGCGATCAGGGAAGAGGTCGATAAGCTTAAGCACGCGGGGGCTATCAAGGAGATCTTTTACCCCAAATGGTTGGCCAACACTGTGGTGGTCAAGAAGAAAAGTGGGAAGTGGAGGGTTTGTGTAGACTTCACAGACCTGAACAAAGCATGCCCAAAAGACCATTTCCCAATGCCACGAATAGACCAACTAGTAGATGCAACGGCAGGCCATCCTCGGATGAGCTTCCTGGATGCCTTTCAGGGTTATCACCAAATCCCACTAGCCTTGGAGGACCAAGAGAAGACAGCATTTGTGACACCCATAGGGAACTACCACTACAAGGTTATGCCCTTTGGCCTGAAAAACGCCGGATCCACCTACCAGAGGATGATGACGAGAATGTTTGAGCCGATGTTGGGCAAGAGCATCGAGGTCTATGTTGACGATATGGTGGTGAAGAGCAAGCTGGTGTCCAAGCACTTGGAGGACTTCGGCCGCACATTTGGCGTCCTGAGAGAGCATAAGCTCCGCCTTAATGCCTCAAAATGCTCGTTCGGCATAAGCTCTGGCAAATTCTTGGGGTACATGATCACCCATCGTGGGATCGAAGTCAACCCTGACCAGATCAAGGCCATTCACAATTTGAAGCCTCCGCAGAACCCCAAGGAGATCCAAAAGCTTACTGGGATGATCGCGGCGCTGAACCGATTCATTTCCAGGTCGGCTGACAGATGCATGCCCTTTTATCTCCTGATCAACAAATGGAAAGGATTTGAGTGGTCCGAGGATTGTGCCATAGCTTTCCAGCAACTCAAGGAGTATCTATCCCGGCCGCCTATCATGTCCAATCCTGAGCCCGACGAGGTCCTATACGCCTACCTGGCGGTGGCGCTCCACGCAGTGAGCCTAGTACTGATACGGGAAGACAGTGGCGTTCAAAAGCCAGTTTACTACGTCAGCAAGTCGCTGCACGAAGCAGAGGTCAGATACCTACCCCTAGAGAAAGCCATACTGGCGGTGGTCCACGCCACGAGAAAGCTCCCCCATTACTTCCAAGCTCACACGGTGGTTGTCCTAACCCAATTGCCCTTGAAGGCTGTACTCCGGGCTGCTGATTACACAGGTTGAGTCGCGAAGTGGAACACAATTCTGGGGGCTTTTGACGTCAAGTACATGCCCCGGACTTCCATAAAAGGCCAGGTTTTGGCGGATTTGACGGCTGAGTTCGCTGAACCAGTCGTAGAAGTGACAGCCGAGGATAAGAGCCGTAATGAGAAATCAGTTGGGGCAATCTCCATCCCGAAGTCACCATGTTGGAAAGTATATGTGGATGGCGCGGCAAACCAAAGGGGGTCCGGAGTGGGGCTGGTCCTAGTATCCCCTGAAGATCATGTCATTGAGAAATCCCTGAGGCTCGGATTCATGGCCACAAACAACGAGGCCGAGTATGAGGCATTACTGCAAGGGATGATCATGGTGCAAAAGATGGGAGGAAAGTCGATAGAGATGTTCTCAGACTCCAGATTGGTGGTAGGGCAGGTGAAGGGGGAGATGGAAGCCAGGGATTCGAGAATGCAGGAATACCTTAGCCAAGTCAAGCACTTGCAGTCAGAGTTTCGCCCCTTCAGCTTGTCCCATATTCCTAGGAGTGGGAACAGTCATGCCGATTCACTTGCCACACTCGCAACCTCCTCGGCAGGGGCTCTGCCTCGGATCATACTTGTGGAGCACCTGGAGAGGGCAAGTGAAGTGCCAAAGGGAGTAATCCCCGTCCATCAAATTGTGATGGGTCCCAGCTGGATGGACCCCATAGTGAGATTCCTCAAAGATGACGTCCTGCCTGAGGAGAGGTCAGAGGCAGAAAAGATACGAAGGAAAGCTCCTCGATTCTGGTTGTCCGAGGATCACAAGCTATACAGGCGGTCCTACTCTGGGCCATACCTTCTATGCGTCCACCTCGAGACGTCAGAATCCTTACTCGAAGAGCTACACGAAGGAATTTGTGGGAGCCATACAGGGGGGAGATCCCTGGCTCACCGAGCCGTCACTCAAGGATACTGGTGGCCGGGAATGCAGCAAGAGGCCCTGGAGTATGTCAAGAAGTGTGACCAATGCCAAAGGTTCGCCCCAAACATCCACCAGCCAGGAGGGGTCCTCAATCCATTATCCAGTCCATGGCCATTCGCCCAATGGGGCTTGGACATTGTGGGACCTTTCCCCAAGGCACCAGGGAACAAGAGGTATCTGTTGGTGGCCACGGACTACTTCACCAAGTGGGTCGAGGCCGAACCACTAGCCAACATCAGGGATGTAGACTTGAAAAAATTCCTTTGGAGGAACATAGTTACACGGTTCGGGGTCCCTCATACCCTCATCTCGGATAATGGGCTCCAGTTCGATAGCAAAGCCTTCAGGAGGTACTGTTGTGAACTTGGGATCACAAACAGGTACTCAACGCCAGCCTACCCTCAGGGGAACGGACAGGCTGAGGCTGTCAACAAGGTCATCGTCAACGGGCTTAAGAAGAGGCTGGATGATGCCAAGGGGAGATGGGTAGAAGAGCTGCCCCACGTCCTCTGGACGTACCGGACTACGCCCCGGCGCTCAACGGGAGAAACACCTTTTGCCATGACTTATGGTGCGGAGGCAGTAATCCCCCTGGAAACCAACTTCCCAACGCTAAGGACGAGCTCCTTCACTCCAGGCAGCAATGATGAACTGCTGGGGCGGAGCCTGGACATGGTAGACGAACGAAGAGAGCAAGCAATGATCCAGCTGGCCCACTACCAGCAAAAGCTCAAGCAGGGATATGACACCAATGTAAAGCTCAGACCACTAGCACTGGGAGACCTGGTGCTGAGAAAAGTCGTGGGAGCTGCCAAGAACCCTTCTTGGGGAAAGCTCGGACCCAACTGGGAGGGCCCCTACTGAATCACCTCAGTGGCAAGGATAGGAGCATACTATTTAGAAGATTTAGATGATAAACCTGTACCTCGTCCATGGAATGTAAATAACCTGAAAAGGTATTACTATTAATAAAGAAGTCCTTTTTGATTCAGATGTTCTGCCTGTCATTATCACACGTCTCGCGTCCCAACGCCACTTACATCTGGGTGCTAGACAGAACCTAGGTCTTGCATGGTCCAAGGACTCAAGCCTATGGGGAAACTAGTTACTTACAGCCCATTGAAGGCAGCAACTGTACCTGGGTCTTGCATGGTCCTCGGACCCAAGCCTATGGGGAGCTAGCCACTTATCTTGAAGGCAGCAACTGTACCTGGGTCTTGCATGGTCCAAGGACTCAAGCCTATGGGGAGCTAGCCACTTATCTTGAAGGCAGCAACTGTACCTGGGTCTTGCATGGTCCTCGGACCCAAGCCTATGGGGAGCTAGCCACTTATCTTGAAGGCAGCAACTGTACCTGGGTCTTGCATGGTCCTCGGACTCAAGCCTATGGGGAGCTAGCCACTTATCTTGAAGGCAGCAACTGTACCTAGGTCTTGCATGGTCCAAGGACTCAAGCCTATGGGGAGCTAGCCACTTATCTTGAAGGCAGCAACTGTACCTGGGTCTTGCATGGTCCTCGGACCCAAGCCTATGGGGAGCTAGCCACTTATCTTGAAGGCAGCAACTGTACCTGGGTCTTGCATGGTCCTCGGACTCAAGCCTATGGGGAGCTAGCCACTTATCTTGAAGGCATCAACTGTACCTGGGTCTTGCATGGTCCAAGGACTCAAGCCTATGGGGAGCTAGCCACTTATCTTGAAGGCAGCAACTGTACCTGGGTCTTGCATGGTCCTCGGACTCAAGCCTATGGGGAGCTAGCCACTTATCTTGAAGGCAGCAACTGTACCTAGGTCTTGCATGGTCCAAGGACTCAAGCCTATGGGGAGCTAGCCACTTACCTTGAAGGCAGCAACTGTACCTAGGTCTTGCATGGTCCAAGGACTCAAGCCTATGGGGAGCTAGTCACTTATCTTGAAGGCAGCAACTGCACCTAGGTCTTGCATGGTCCTCAGACTCAAGCCTACGGGGAGCTAGCCACTTATCTTGAAGGTAGCAACTGTACCTAGGTCTTGTATGGTCCAAGGACTCAAGCCTATGGGGAGCTAACCACTTATATCTGGGTGCTAGACAGAACCTAGGTCTTGCATGGTCCAAGGACTCAAACCTATGGGGAAACTAGTTACTTACAGCCAAACTCAAGTGTCATGCAGGACCAAGGCTCTGTATTGTCCTCGGACTCAGGCCTGTGGGAACACTATTTACCTCAAGAAGCTAAGTATCATGCAGGACCAAGGCTTTGTATGGTCCTCGGACTCAGGCCTGTGGAGAAGTTAACTACATTGAAGAAACACTAAGTGTCTACTCGAAGAAATTCTATCTGGTCCTTAGGAAATGAAAAGTGCATCAGAGCATACATGCCCTCTCATTATAGTGACTGATGCCACGATTGGCCGAGATGCAACTGAAGCTAAAATCGTGCAAGTAAAGGAAAAGAAGATAATGTGCAAATAAACAAACAGCCACAACAAACAGAAAAGGAAATGAAGCTCTCGTTTCATTAAGTTCAAGGGAATTACACCAAGGAAGTCACATTACAAATAAAGCAAAAAGGAAGGAAAAGATGCAAAAATGAAGTGCAGCAGGCAGAAGCGCCAAGGAGCCTAGTTGCCTGCTTCGGTGGTGGTTGGCCCGCAGCTGCCTCAGGGTCCTCCGAGCCCTGACCGAGGGGGATGGCCTGCAGAGGCACGGCAGGAATAGCTGCCCCCTCGGCAGGAGAAACCTGGGCATCGAGGGAAGGCTTTGCAGCCTGCTGAGGCACATCCTCGTTGGAGCCATCACTCAATTCAATCACCAAGGAGGGATTACTCCCTTGGACTGGCTCATCAGTGGCCCCAGCATCCGAGGCCCCCTCGCCTGGAGTGGCAGCAGTTTCCGCAGCAGCCTCCTCGGCCTCAGAGCCATCTGGGGCAGCCTCGCGGATAACAGGAGGGTAGTACACGTTCTCCTCCTTCCACAAGTCAGAAGAGGCCTCCACCCCAGCCTGTCTGAGGGCTTCACTCCAAGTTTCGGAGCAGTAGCGCCTACATACCCCAGGGACTTGGGATTTGTAGGCAGCTGCTGTCTCAGTTGCCCCGGCAGTGTAGGCTGCCTCCTCGGCTTCCTGCTTGGTGGCCCAGGCTTCCTCCCTGCCCTGCACTGCCTCAAACTTGGCCCTCTCAGCCTCCCCTTTGGCCCATTCAGCCACCCTCTTAGCCTCCTCAGCATCGGCCACTTTCTTCGTCAAGCCAGCTATCTGCTCCTCGGCAAGCTTCAGCAGCTTCTCTGCTTCGCCCAGACGCTTTGTCTGAGTTTCGGCCTGCCTTTGGGCACCCTCAAGGCCTGACATTGCACTGTCCCTAGCCTGAGTCATTACCTTCAGCTCCTCCCTGGCCTTGGCAAGGTCCTCCTTGGATGTCTTGAGGGTCCGAGTGGCCACCAAGCGTCTCTCGCGCTCCTCATCCATGGCCTTCCCATGTTCATTGGCCGCCTCTTCCAGCCTGAAAGTGGCCTGTACAGCCTGCCAAACGAAACAGATAAGTCATAATTAGCCGAGCTCAAAAAAGAAAGGAAAGCAGAAAAAACTGAAGCAAGAAAAAGCACAAGTGTTAAGGGTCTTACCATCCCCAAGTATCGCTTGAGGCAGAGGAAGACGTCCCTACTCCTCATGGTCCCCAGCTCCGCCATGTCCGCGGGAAGGAGCAGGCATCTCTCCACAGCGTCGGCCACATACGCGCCTTCGCCATCCTTAAAGTCCCTGAGGGAGGAGTCATCCCTCAGAGGTGCCCCACGGAGCATTGGGGCGGGGAGCCAGGCCTGGACCTCGGGCGGGGGAGTGACCTGTTTATCCTGCGTTGAGGAGCCTATCCTCAGTTGCTTTGATGGCCGCCGAGTGCCATCGCCCTCCCGCGTGGGCCCAGTTTTGTCCTCAAGGGTCCTCTTGCCCTTATCTTTCTTCTGCTTAGGGTCAGCAGGCTCGTGCCTAGACGGCGGGCTCGCTTGAGGCGGAGGAGGAGGAAGCTTGGGCTGTGTTGAGGCCGACCTGGTCTGAGCAGGACGAGCCTTTGGAGGAGGGGGAGGAAGCTTCGGTTTGGACTTCCTCGGCTGACCTTCGATTAGGTCGAGTAGGGAGGGTTGGGCTTTCTTCTTGTAGCCCATCTCGAGCCGAGAAGATGTATCCGACGCTAAAAAGTCTGCCTCGGTTAGACGAGGATCACCCAAGTCTCCAGAAGGGTCCTCGGACTGATGGAGTTGCTCGAAAACGCTAAAATCGTCATCGGCAGGACCAAAATCTGCAGCGTCCCCTTCCCTCTCTAAGTCCTCTTCCGCAGCCTCTGGGAATGTATGGGAAGACGAAGGGACTGCTACTGTGACGTCCTCTGAAGTGGAGGTGTCCTCGGGAAACTCGAAACCGTCCTCGGTCACTTTTATTTTCGACAGCCGAGGATCCTTAGCTTTGATCACGTGCTTTGGGGCCGCGAATGACTTTTGGAGTGGAGTGTACCCCAAAATCTTGTGCGCGGCTCTGACTTGGTGGTCTACTTCGTTCTCAAATTCCGCAGACCTGAGCACCTTCTGCAAGTCTTCCCTGTTGACCAAGCTGAAGTGGCGCGCGAAAGAGTGCGGATCTGCAGAAAGAAAACACACCCACGGTTAGAAACCAAACAGTGCAAAAAGAAATAATGCAGAAAAGAAGTCAGAATATGTGAATCCCCTCCTATTCCCACTGTCCCACTTGGTGTTCCCTCTGTCGTCGGGCAATGAAGGCCATCGTGCCACGCTCCAGACACGATGAGGAAATCCTCATTCATCCCCTTGTTGGACTCAGGGAGGCACTGGATAAGCCGGACCCTGTCGTCCCTCGTCCTCATGTAGTAGGACTTGTTCTTCAAATGTTGAAGATTGTAGCAGTAGTTGACATCATGATAGGTCAGCCTCAGACCCATCTTTTCATTAAGGGCGTCCACACTGCCCAGAATTCTGAACATGTTAGAGGCGCATTGGGTGGGGGTTAACCGAAAGTAGGTGAGGTAACCCCTCATCACCGGCCCCATGGGGATCCTCATCCCCTCTTCAAGGAAAGCGATGACGGGAATCACCACCTCGCCCTCCTGCCTCCGGAGGTGCCACTCCCCCTCCTCACAATACCTTAGGCCCACGTTGGCCGGTATCTTGTAATCGGCGATGAATTTCTCTATCGCCTCCTCAGAGCCAACATACTTCTTAAGTCTACCCATCCCAAATGACGCCTAAGCGAACTAAAAGAGGAGCGAATGAAAGAGAAGGGCGAGTAGAGAGGAAAAAAGCTCAGAGAGGGATAGAGTGACTTACAGAAATGAGGAGGAGCTCCTCGGACTGGCTTTTTGTGCTAGAGATGGAGATGGAAATTTGGCTGGACTCTGAATGGAGGCGCAGGAGCTCTTGATTGTAAATGAAAAAGGAGGAGGCGGTTCTAATGGGTATTTATACCCTAGATGGAAGAGCCGCGCGAGTTTTCCTGCCCATAAATGCCAGACGCATCCCCACCGTTAGATTGTCATCTGCCCGTTGAACGTGGGGAGCATAAAGCCGCCCGAATTTAATGCAGGACACGTTACGCGCACCGAAGTGCCAGTAACGCACCTTGGGCAGTTGAAAAGGCTCCAA
This sequence comes from Quercus aquifolioides, assembly GCA_019022515.1. Classification (NCBI taxonomy): domain Eukaryota; kingdom Viridiplantae; phylum Streptophyta; class Magnoliopsida; order Fagales; family Fagaceae; genus Quercus; species Quercus aquifolioides. Next base: position 7,248,610 of record CM032334.1, on the reverse strand, counting down.
TGCTAACGAGGAACAAGACTCAATTGGACACGAAGCAGGTCCGAGGATATCAAAATCCTCCTTTTCGCCCGAGGATGCGGACAGCAAGATTTTGAGGGGCTATTGTGGGGCCAGAATAAGTCAGCAACCCCGGCCCACTCCAAACCAGGCCCAGAGGCCCACGCCGAGGACGCCTCCAAGGTCCGAGGTCCGAGGACGAAAGTTTAGAGCCCAGGGCCCAAGGAGCATTGCCGAGGATGGTTACATCCTCGGGAGACCGAGGTCAGAAAGTGGGCAAACAGCATACCTTTAAGGGGAGTCTCCCTAAGCATCCAAGGAGCAAATAGCAAGAACCAAGCACCGGACATTGAAGCATGGTGGAGGAACAAGTCCCAGGTGAACTGTCACCTCCACATTAAATGCCCTCAACTAACGCCCTGGCCGCATTAATGAGGATAGGACCTCTGAACAGTGCCGTCTGGGGCGCTGCAACCCACTGGAGGTATGGGAATGCGGCTGATGGGACAGGCTCTCAAGTGGAAACCGGGTTGATCAACAAGTGTAGGGCTAGGATCAACTGAGAGAGGAGTATATAATGTAAAAAGTCCCTCATGTGAAGGGGACGGACGAAAACCAGAGAAAGAAAGAATACTGTAGCAGAGTATTTTCTCTCAACCATTGTAACCTCACTTGAAAGAAAGAAGAACAACTTGTACCTCTATAATCCCGTCCGAGGAGACCTATTAGGCAGTCCGACCCACGTTTAGCTTAGCACAATCCACGAACAACCATGCATGACCGTTGCATTCTTTACTAGGGCCTAGCTCTTGAGCCCATACTCTATAAATTTATTGGAGGGTTAGCTGGGATTGGGTTCACTCTCTCAGTCTGTAGAGAGCGCTCGAAACCGGTCCCTACAACATGCATATCAAATTTCGTTTAAATCGGTTATTATTTACTATTCGATCAATAAACTTATTTTTTATACATAATTTTAGATCACAAAAACATGAAATTTTAGTATTTCTTGATGACATAGCAATTAATTTTTGATCTTCTTGAAAATTTTCAAGTATGAAGGATATAATAAGAACATGCAATCCAACTATTAGATTTTCAAAATTCACCCTCAATCTAAAGAGATATGAAAAGTTTAGAGGGTTTATATTCAAACTAATTTAGAAAGAAACTTTGTTCCCAATCAACTTGATTAACATTTTTCTCTTATCAAAAAGAAAAAGAAAAAAGACTTGATTAACTTCTTATAGCGTTATATGGAAAAGTAACCAATCAAGATGGACAAGTAATCATAATTAGTCAACAACAACATCGACGACTCTTTATGATTACTTGTCCATATAACGGTATGTGCATAAGTAAGAGGCTGTTTGGTATGGTGTTTTGAGCAACAATTTTAAATGTTTAAACATTATACATATTTTCACATACTTTTTTATTTACACGTATTTTCAAAAATATAACCCCCCTAATTTTTAAAGAGCTTCTGCAGTCTACGCCAACCGGTCCACCTCGACTAGTGCTGTACTGCTACGTACTCTCACATATGCAGCCACGCAAGGATCTGGATTCGCATACTTTGGGTAATCTCACGTGTAGGCTGCGCGCGGACATGAATATGTGGACAGAACTATCAGTCTTTATTAATTATTATGCCTTTCAGTTTTTGCATGAATATGTGGACTTAATATGCAGGTGTAAAGGCAAGCGCCTACATGAATTGAGGAAAATATTGAGATAGTATATGTCGTGTTTGGTTCGCTGTGAACAATGCACCTTATCTAAATTCAAAATATATGTCGTGTTTGGTTTACAAACATATGCCATTAGGGTATACGTTAGTATCTAAATTCAAAATATATCACATTATCTTAATCTCTTCACATTTCTAAACAATGTAATGTTGTATTCTTGTATTGAGATTATATTAATGTAAGATTACAATAATTTAATATTACGGTGTAATGTAACATCACGGTGAACCAAGCTCCCCCTACATGTTAGTATTACGTAAATCTTCCGGATTGACATGTTAATAGTTAACTTTTAAATACAAAATTTTAAAAATTATTTATTATGTTATTGATGTTTATTAATCTCATTCATTATCACCTTAATTTATAATTTTTGTGTAACAAAGTAAATAATAGCCTTAAATTTTGTTTTTAATCATTGATATAAAATTTCAAATTTGAGAAAAAACCTTCTTCTCAATTTATTTTATTTTTTTTAGAAAGCCCTTTGTAAATTTTATGGTATCCACCACTCTTGTAAAGTTGTAGTAGGGGTGACTATTTGTGTTAGCAATTTAGCATATTGTTTCGAGATAAGAGTATCCGACTACATAAGTCAATCGTAATACAACTCATTTTCTTAATCATGTTAAAACCTCTCAACCCTAACACGGTTCATTTATTAAGGAGCTTCACATGATATGACGTTTTATATATAGGTTGTATTGGGTCTAGAAAGACAACTAAATTCAACTCATTTTATAAACATATTTGGCTGGGATGAGATTCTCTCTAATTTTTATTTAGATGTAAGACACGTGACATTTTAAAATCAAATAAATGACATGTGTCGCATATCCAGCTAAAATATGAAAGAATTAGAGGATTTTAGAGGGAACCCTTTCCCAATGTGTATCGGCTTAACATAGAGATGACATATTTTAGCCCTTTTTAAAAAAGAAAAAGAAAAAGACCCAAAATGAAGTATTTATTAATATAATAATTAAAATTCTTTTAGTTACTCAGTTCTATATTATCAAACTCAAAATGTTGTTGGATAAAAATGACAATTTATTAATATAAATCGAGTCAATTTTTTGTGGATAAAAAAAACTAGTTCTCTCTTTTGAATAATAAGCGTGAGAATCCCTACCCGTTACAGAATTTAAACATGTTCTCTTGCATTGATAACAAAATTTGATGTCCAAAAAAAATGATGTAACATTAAAATTAAAGACTAGAAAAATAAAAATAACATAATAATCAACACTTAGACTTACTTGTAATAATTACAAACTAAGATAATAAAAACTAGGAATCAGCAATTAGAGATGAGTAGAGTCGACAATAAACCGTTGAAAAATTTCAATAGCAATTTTATTAATTAGAAAAACGGTAAAAAATACTGAAACTCGGTACCTTTTTTTTGTTTTGAAATTACTAAAACTCGGTGCCTTAATTAAAAGAAAATGAATCCACTAACCTGGTCGGAAACTAAACCAAAGTAGGAAAAGAAGAGCTTTTAACCGAAATACATACGACAAGAAATAGTAGATATTAATTAAGTAATTAGGAATTAACCTTCTCAAAAAAAAAAAAAAAAAAAAAAATAGACCTTAGGCCCAACATTAGCAGACCGGTTACGTCCAAAAGGCCACTGATATTTTCTTCTTCTTTTTTATTAAGAATTTATTGAATGAAAAAGGGAATTACAACAGATCAACACGATATGGAACTATTTACCCAAAAAAAAAAAAAAAAAAAAAAAAAAAAAACACGATATAGAACTAAAATAAAAAAGGAGCACTCAAAAAAAAAAATTAAAAACACAATATAGAACAAGCAGAAAAGCTGTAAACTTCACACCTCAGACAGTTTAACCAAGTAAAATCCACAAAAACATAATATAACCAACAAAAACAGAGCATGGACCACTACGTGTGATAAGAGACCTAAACTATGCCAAGACACACTCGATTAAATGCTTAAATTCACAACGAGCTTAAGTGTCACTTCTAGCAAGTACATATAATGTGTTAACATGTAAATATGCGGTGAAATTGGAGTATAAATTTGACTATGTATACACGGACAGTCGAGACTTTGCTTTATGCATGAACTAATTAAACATTCTGTCAAATCAAAAAGAAAAAAAAAAATTCTGTACATGCATGTACAGTACATGTTGGTCATTATCAGACCAAGGCTATGCCAGAGTCCGGAGTATTCGGAGCTGGAAGTTGAACTTGTAAAACGACGTCACCACCAGTACTTGTAACGCTGCTGCCAACAACTGTTTGGCCTCCACTGCTGGAAAAATTACTCCAATACTTGTACAGTGCAGCAATGAGGATCAGGAGGCTAATTATTGCTGCAAAGATCTTCACGCCCAAAAGAAATTCTTCTTCCCTGTTAAAAGAAAAAGAAAAATATTAGAGAGATTTATCATTCAGAAAAAAGTCGAACAACAACTTTAGTAGATAACTAGAGATTGTTAATTAGTACACGGTAAGAGGCGGAGGGTCTATGACTGTGACACTAGTGAAAGTGGTGGAAGGAGGTGGAACTGGAAAGTTTGAAAATGGTTTGGCCATGAAACCTGTCGCATAAATTTGTAATGAAGAGGAGGAAGGTTGGGGCGACGTGGTGGAAATAGATTCGAACTTGCAGATGATTTGGACTTATATAAATGGAGGCGGGGGGACTGAAAGTATTATTCTTATAAAAAAAAAAATAGTTTTTTTATTTTTCATTTTTTTTTTTGGATGATTTTTGAGGAGCTAATGGCTGACCAGCGGAGGGTTTTGACCAAAAATTATTTTTAAAAAAAAAGTAAAAAGAATTGGATGATTAGTTGGATTGGGGGTCCTATATTGACTTTGATTGAACGCTAATGATTTTAGTTTTAAATGCGTAGGGTCCATCTCTCTGTTGCTAACCCAATTACACAAATTTGAAGGTTGCAAGATAACTTGCTTCACAGTCTTTCATTTTGTAAGACATTTTGTTAAATTTGTGGAAATTAAGAGGCTGTTTGGATTGGGTGTTTTCATGACTCAATTCTCAGTTTTCATAACTCAATTCTCAAAAATGGTGGGACCCATAGCAAAATACTCGTTTGCCTGCACCAATACTCTATTTCCATAACTCTGTTTCCAATACTCAATTCTCTACTTTTTGAGTTATGAGTTATGGAAACTGAAAACAACTTTTGGCTGTTTTCAATTTTCAGTTTTCAGTTTTCAATGGCAAACTTGTAAATAACATCACATAGCTGGGCCCACAGTCAGATTTTTGCTCCCTCTTTATCTTCTTTTCTCTTTTTTTTTTTCTTTTCTTTTTTGTCTTTTGGGTTCTTCCTTCTTTCTTTCTTTTTTTCCTTTTTTTTTTCTTTTTTTTTTCACCTGGGTTCACCGTCACCGTCCCTGTTCTTCCTCTTTTTTTTTTTTCTTTTTTTTTTTTTTTCACCTGGGTTCACCGTCCCTGGGTTTCTTCCTCTTTCATTTTTTTTTTTTTTTTTTTTCACTGGTTCACCGTCCCTGGGTTTCTTCCTCTTTCAATTTTTTTTTTTTTTTTTCACTGGGAAACTCACAGAACCCAGTGGAAAAAAAAAAAAAAAAAAAAAAAAAAAAAAAAAAAAAAAAAAAAGCTGCAGTGGGTGACAGAGCTGGGCCCACAAAATAGTGTGAAAAATATTGAGTGATTGCATTTTAGTGCTGTGCCAAGGCCCAAACGGGTATTAAGTGATGGGTAATGGGTGATGAGTGATGAGTATTGAGTGATGAGTGATGAGTATTGAGTGATGAGTGATGAGTGATGAGTGACGGAAATTGAATGACGAAAATTGAGTGACCAAAAAAAGCTGGCCAAACAGCGATTCGAACTTGCAGATGATTTGGACTTGGCGTTATACTTATATATATAGGCGGGTACGTAACGCGCGTGAGTCTATTACAAAGTTTTGCAAATAAATACCTGTTACACACTTTTAGCGAAAAAGATACCTGTTACACACTTTTCGCGAAAAAGATTGCACCTTCGTGGAAACTGGAAAGAGCTTTGCCGTTTGGACTAGATTTTATTTTTTAGGAACTTTTGGACTAGAATTTTACAGACGACTTTGGTGATGCATATCCATCCTACTCGCAAACCTAAAGTCACACGCGCGGATGTTAGTTTTTGTTAAAAGAAATAATATATTAAAACGTTGAGGTTGTGTTTGGTATTAGCTTAAAAAGTCAATTTTTTTTACTATTTAGTTTATTTTTGTTACTATATTTATAAGTTTCATTATATTATTTTAGCTATATTTCAGCTTTATCTATATTACTTTCAGCAAAAAGTTTTCAATTTCAGTTAAATAAGTTGTTTCCAAACAGACTCTCAATATATATTAATTTTTGTCTAGGATCTGAATTTTTAAGACAAACCTTTCTTCCAAAAGCTACACCCACCATAGGTTTACTGTTGGTAATCTCACATGTAAGCCACGCGTGGATGTAAATTCTTATTTGGATATGAACTTTTGTTTTGTTTTTGTATTTTTTTGAAATCATTGAGGATATGAAGTTTGAGACAGAGCTTTGCAAAAAAATGACAATACCACAACTTGTCACATGGTGAGTTGTGAGTGATGGGTCTATGAGGGTTCACATCTCTATCACGTTGCGAGTTGTGACAAAATTTTTGTAATAAGTAAGGTTGTCCACAACTCGTCACATGACCTGACCATTTCGGGTGGCAGAAGAAGTGACCTGTCGCTGACCCCAATAACAACAGGTCGACTCGATTTCGATTCGCGTGGTTGGTTTCAGTCAAAACCAACGAAGGAGTAGCAAAGATACGGTTGTCAAGATCTCGCCAGATTTGAGTCTAAGAGAGAGGAAGGGGCAATGGTCAACGTGATCTCATCAAATTTGACTAAAACTAACTGGAGAACGACGAAATTTCAGTGTGGAGATCGATTAGGTCAGTTGGAATTGCATTTTCATGTGAAGAATTGCCAATCAATCGCCGATATCGATTTTAGGAGGCAGAGACCCGCCACTAAACATTATCAACGTTGGGTTGGCCTAGATGACTTGAGCGGGTGGGCCAATTAGCAAGACAGGTTGGATACCAGTCCGTTTGGGAACAACTTATTTATTTGAAACTGAAATTTTTTTACTGAAAGTACTATAGATAAAGTTAAAAAGTAACTGAAATAGTATATTGAGGCCCATAAATAATACCTAAAAGTAACTTATAAATAGTACTAAAAATAAGCTGAATAGTAAATAAAACTTACTTTTTAAGCCAATGTCAAACACAACTTATTAAACTGAGCTTTGCACTCACCAATCACACCACCTTAAACCATTTCGATTTTGGTGCGCGATTTTACGTTTGAAGGGTATGACACCGCCTCTTGCGAATAATAATAATAAAGTCCAGACTTTAGACATCACACAACTTTACAAAACTTAGAAGTGATCATGAATCTCAAAAATGTTGTAAGTTGTGTCAATCACTTGTCCCTACCGACTCAATTCTTACGGACATAGAGAGCCACGCGCAAATGTGAATTCTCGTTTTACGTTTTATTATTACTAAACTGAGCTTTGCATTCACCAATCACGCCACCCTGTGCAATTTTACGTTTGAAGCGGATGTGAAATTGGGTACGATACCGCCTCTTGCTAATAATAATAATAAAGTCCAGACTTTAGACACCACACAACTTTTCAAAACTTAAAAGGGATAATGAATCTCAATATTGTTAACCAGCAAGTTGTGTCAATCACTTGTCCCTACCATTATCGATTTGCAAGACCATAGCCACGTTGGTATACCTGCCGTAGTCTCAACTCAATTCTTACGGACATAGAGAGCCACGCGCAAATGTGAATTCTCGTTTTATTCATGTCGTTTGCAAAACAGCTTAGCCACTACCTTGGTGATCTCACACTCGCGGATGCGAATTTGCGGAGAGCTTCATTCAATGGATTCCATCTCTTGGTCTTGGACTTTTTTTTTTTTTTTTTTTTTCTTTTTCGAGAAGGATCTCTTTCAGCTCTTGGTAGTTTAAGGTAGAGAAGTTGAGGTAGACTGAAAGTTTTCTCACCACCGATTCCAAATTTCTCATCGTCTCCACTCTCCATCTGCTTATTTATTTTTTATTTTTTAATTCCACTGAATGTTTTGAGTCGGTTTGCAAAGCCGGAGTGGGATCCACTTTGACTTTCGACACGTATGTAAAGCCATGAGCAGATGTATGAAAAATAATACTGCGGACATCCAAATTTATTCCTAAAAGCAATTCTAGGACAAGAAACTATTCTATAATTTTTTGCTAAACTTTAACAGAGTAGATAATGAGTAATGGTTTATCACTTATACATGTACTTTTTTATTATTATTTATTTACACTTTATCATGTTATATATAATTGTGACAAAAAGATGGTGTAATAGTTTCTAGTATTAGGTTTTTTCTATACGTAATTCCATAGTAGGTTTATATTACTTACAAACTGTTTACTTGATAAAAATATCAATCACAGTTTTACAACATATTTAAATGTCAATCTATTTAAAAAAAAAAAAAAAAAAAGCCAATTTATGATTAGACCATACTACTTAGACTTGTATTCATTATTGATGCATATACTTGGTGAAAAAATAAACTTATTGTGTATCAATTGCAATCTTACAACATGCTTGAGTATCTATTTATATTTATAATTAGATAATATCATTTACATAGATCATCATTAATGTTTGGTGGAAAAATGAAATTATTCAATATCAGTTATAAATTGACATCGATCTAAGCATAATATAAAAATGGGCATAGGTTTATATGGCTGATTATGAGTGGTGTAAAAAAAAAATTCATATAAAAATGACAAATGATTAATCATATTCTAATACATAGAATAATAAGAAAAAGTGTTAAGTCCGCAAAAATTTTCACAACTTTTTATTACAACTGTAATGTGACAGAGTGCAATTGGTGAAAAAAAATAATTAGTTCATGTGTAAGTAATAACTAACCACTCATAATCTGTCACATTAAAATTGTGATAAAAAAATTATGAAATAATTTATGATTTTAGAATAACTCAAATAATAACAGTGAGAAATAATACAGTAAGAGCATCCGCATCAGATGTGCCAAATGCCAAATATTTGGCACATTTGGCACACCAAACACAAAAAAAGCCCCTTTATCAGATGTGTTAAATGTGCCAAACTTTTGCAACATGCTACAGTACCCTCACAATTTTGACACGGTACGGACAACAATTGCATAATATATATTATTATTTTATTCCCGTTTTCTCTCTCCTCATCACAGATATCTCTCTCTCTCTCTGTCTTCTCATCTCTGTCTTCTCTATTCGTCTTCCACAGCACGCCGATCACCAATGGCCACCACTCAATGCTGCTGATCACACCAAAGACCACCACTCGACGCCGTCGACCATCTGTCTTCTCTATTCCGCTTTGGGTTCTTTTTTTTTTTTTTTTTTTTTTCCTTTTTTCTTTTTTCCATTCACTTTTTCTGGCTGTGGTTTGATGCGTGGGTTCGGATGGGCAAATCGGCAGTGGATGGGTTTGGGTTTTAGGTTATGGCAGTGGGTGGGTTGAGTTTCATGGGTTGTGGGTTATGGCGGTGGGTGGGTTGAGATGGTGATGGGCGGGTCAGTGGTGGTGCATGGGTCGGCTGGTGATGGGTGAATTGGTGATGGCGAATCGGTGGTGGTGCCAATCTCTGTTCTGATCTGTTTTTGTCTTTGTTTTCTGTTTTGGTGGTGGATTCAGCGGCGCTTGTGGGTTGATTTTGGTGGTTGTGGTTATTTATTTATTTTTTTTCCTGGTGATTGTGGCCGCAACAATTTTTTTTGTTTTTCTGGTGATTGTGGCCGCAACAATTTTTCTGGTTGTTGTTGTAGTTGTTGTTGTTGTTGTGGTGGTGGTTGATGATAATGATGATGATGGGGGAGGAATTTAATATATTATTTTAATGTGTTGTAAATATTATTTTAATGTATAAAATTGAAGAATAAAACATTTGATAAATGAGATATTGTAAAATGATATGGTAAAATAATAAAGTAAGCTTTTGATGTGTCAAAATGACATTTTTTTTTTGCAACATCTTATGCGGATGCTCTAAGGGTTGTATTTCCAAAACAACTCAATTTTTTATTTTTCGAAAACAAAACAAACAACGCTTTTGTCTTTTGCAAAGCAGTGATGGCTCCAGGAATTTTGTTCAAGAGGAACACTACACAATTTTAATAAAAAGAGAATTTGAATATATTGAATTATAAAAAAAAAAATACATACATAAAGTTTTACAATTTTATTCTACAAGTTTTCAAATTTTGAATGTTACATAATAATTCATTATGAATATCTATTAATAATGTGGGTAGCTATGAGTCTATGATCATTTTATTTTGTTCAATTTGTCTAATATTTTTATCTTTATACAGTTGTTATTATCTATTTGACTTTGTTTTCATAAAAATATTTTAGACTAAATGACTAATTTCATCTCATTGGCTTCGTATTAATTATTAACGTACACAATCACACTTATTCATACATAAATTATACATTACGTGTCTATTTAACCAATTAAATGCTTGAATAATCATTTATTTTTTTATACAAGACAAAAATTCTATTCTAGCCTAATCTAAGTGTATATATATGTACGAAACTCTTTCCTAGAGACTTGAACCTCGACCCTTATCCCTACACTCCACAAGTACTTATACTTGTGAAATGACTATCGCATCAAGGGTGCGCGGTGGTAATACTTGAACAATTATTAACTTTACAATTATTTTCTTGAATTTTACTAACTTTATTACAAAAAGTTTTTATAATATGATAACAATACACACACATATAAAAAAACTCTCTTTATTTCTTAATTATTAAATTATATAAAATTATATTATATTTATATTGTACATACAAACATCCACACACATTATAATTTACACAAATACGTAACATTATAATAAAAAGTAATGTACACAATTAATATTAAACACACTCATACACATATAATATAAATTTATAAAAAAAAAAAAAATTACATTTACAATTCACAAACACTTACTCTTTATCCGGTTTCTCAAAAAAAAAAATACTCTTTATTCTTAAAGTCGAAAATACATTTTTATTTTTGATAAAAAAGTCAAAAATACTTGTAATAAAGATGTGTAAAATTTAAGTCAAAAGTGTAAAAAAAAAATATTTTTAAAAATAAATTAAAGTATTAAGCTAAATTTTTTATTATTTTTTTTTATATTATAGTTTTTTATTTTGAAGTCAGGGGGTTCATTTGAACCCCCTGAGTTTGCTTTGGCGTAGCCCCTGTTGCAAAGCGTTGTGGCACCCACCAATACCATCTTGGTTTCTGGGTGAATCCCACATTCCGGTTACTTGTCATACTCTCATCTCTCATGTATAACGCCACGCGCGAGGGTGTGAATTTTCGAAGAGCTTCCAACAGTATACATCTATGCACAGACAGGCGGGCCACGATGCCACCTTCAACAAGAATCACTGTTACTCTCACAGTCTCACATATTCGGCCACGCGCGGATGTGAATTTTCAATTTTTGGAGTACTCCTGCAAAATGATGGAGATGTGTGGATTTTTGAGACAGCCTTTTTCAAAGCCGTTGTGGCCCGCACCACATTGGTATACTTTAAATACTCTCATGGCTAAAGCCACGCGCTGATATGAATATTTGGACTAATTAAAATACTAGAATCAATTCTAATGTCATTTTAACACATCAAAATCTACTTAATATATTTTAACATACTATTTTTTAATACACCATATATCATATATTCTATTTTAACATTCAAGTATTCAACCCATTAAAAAAATCTTAAAATTACCTCAGTTGTATTAAAAAATTATAGACAAAAATAAAAATGAAACGAAGCACAATAGTAGCACTAAGCACCACCGTCCTTCCACCCCCACAACCCTCCACCAACACTAGGGACACCAAGACCACCACATTAACACCACAAAATTCATCCCAAAACCAAAAACCACCACCCAAAATTTCCAAACCCAGCCACAACACTACCACTGCCATAATCAACAACCATTGCCCAAAATCATTCCAAACCCAACCACAAAACCACCACCTCCACAACCAACAACCACCAGTCAAAATCACCACCACCACAACTCCTACCCACCACAACCCAATTCCAACTGCCAAAACCAAATAAGAAAAAGCAATCCTCCTTTCTCTATGGCTATCATTGTCCATGCCAAGCTAGGTTCCAACCCAACCGACGCACAATGTTGCCGCTTGAGAGAGAGAAAATATAGGGTCCTAAGAGGATTGGCAAGTTTGAGTGGATCGGCGAGAGGCGGTGGCGATGAATGATAAAACAAACGGTGGCGGTGATGAGGGTGGGAAATGAATGGTAGAGGTTTGTTTGAGAGAGAGAGAGAGAGAGTTTGAGCCGAAGAGAGAAAGGAGAAGGAAAATTCTAAGGAGAGAGAGAGAGAGAGAGAGAGAGAGAGAGAGGAGTTTGGGCGATTAAAAAAATATTTTTTTATTTTTATCATTCGGTTTGTACCATTCTATTAGTAGAATGGTTTAGTCACAAATGCTACAAATTTTAGCATTTGAGGTATCTCATGTGGCTTGCATTTTGGTGTTTGGTGATAAATGTTAAAAATTTAGCATTTAGCACACTTGATACTAGTGCTCTTATAGATTGAAAAAATTACATTTTACCTCCCTAAATTATACTTCTTTTATACTTATCTCAAAAATTATGAGAATGCACATTTTACCCTATAGCCTATAATTTTTTTTTACACACATCCCTATGAATTATTTGAATACACACTTTAGAACATTCACATAAGCTTATGCAAAAAATATTGTCTTATTTAGCATAAGAACACACTTTTTATATTTTACATATTTCTTTTCAAAACACCTCATAGTAGGTTATTTATTTTACATTACATTTCATTAAAAATATATTTTTTTAATTGTTTTTTTTTTCATACACAACAACCATCATTTACTCTCTTCTTTCATCATCGGGATATGTAAAGAAATTATTTAAAAACTAAATGCAAAATGAATAGTGTCGGTATAAATTTACATGGCTACTATAACAAACATGGATTTTTACAAAACTTTGCATGTCTGATGTAGGTGAATTTTGAACTTGGTTGGCTAAAATGTGATACTTTTTATATTATATAAGCACCAATGTGGGCTCCTACCCCCCTAAACTATTAGAATGTACACTCACTTCCATAAACTACTACTTGTGAGATGGGATGCAAAGCGTTACACGGGTGATAGTTTAGGGGGTAAGTGTGCATTCTCATAGTTTAGGAGAGTAAATATATAAGTTTGTATAGTTTGGGGGGTAAAGTATAATTTTTCCTTATACATTAGAGTTGGGATAGAATAAATATCATTACATAATTTTTACAAATTGATGCATTAATAGTCAATTTTTATTTATAAAATAAAAACCAAAATAATGATTTATTTTCTTGTTGATGTTTACTAATCTTATTAATTATCATGTATATTTATAATTTTTTAAGCAAAATAGATAATAGCATTAGCAATTTTTTTAACCACGGATATGAAATCTCAAATTGAGAAAAGCTGTTTGCAAATTTATTGTGATTTTTATCACCTTCGTAAAATTGTAGTCAGAGAGACTATTTGTGTTAGCACGTCGTGTTCATTTCATGTTAAACCTCTCAACCTTAGTACAAGCCGTTTATTAATCAAGTTGACATGACATGATCCAAAATGAATAATTTATTAATGTGACCATTATTATTCTTTCAGTTACTCAACTCCACACATAAAATTCTTCTTTTTTTTTGGGGAAAAATATTATGAACAAGATTATTTCCAATTGATTAAGAGTTAAGTATATCAATACAAAATGAATCCACTTATTAATCTTGTCAAAGCGATGATCCATTTTTTTTTTTTACATGAATCTATTTATACTAAACAATATCTAGTAAAAATCATGTCGGATATTTGTCATGTTTGCGGGTTGTATCAAACATCGCAACCCTTAAGTTTTAGTACTCTCACATACAAAGCTACACGTGTGAATTTTTGTACTACTTGTCATGTATTAGAAATTTAGAATCACGAATACTAATCTTCCTACATGATTTTTTCCTGTTTTATAGACATCTCATTTTGTAACTTTTGTTTAACCTTATTCTAAAATCATCATTCACGACATTAGGAAAAATTCATAATTTTGATCGTTAGAGTTTCCAATAATTCATTGGAAATGAATCTTAAAGTTCTAAGGATCAAAACAACGTATCATATCCTTAAATTGGACCATCAGATAAAATGTTATAACCTATCAAGATTTCAACTGTTGATGTGCATTATTGCAATTGGGTTGATTTTGTGCAATAATAATTTATTAATTATGATTGGTTTTTCAAAAAAAAAAAAAAAATGTGTCATAGTTTTATTTTTGGAGAAGACGTCATAGTTTAATTGGTTAAATTTTAATACGATATTGCATGTTGAACAAATTTAATAATAATAATCAAGCAAACCCTAAGCAATACTAAAAATTGGTACCTTAAAAGAAAATAAATCCACTAACCCATTCGGGAGCTAAACTGAAGTAGGAGAAGAAAAGCTTTTAAAGAAGACAACAAATCTTAATATTAAGTAATAGACAAAACTTAAGTATAGTATTTAGGTGCTATTTTTTAGATGCAGTCATGTGATTTTTTTTTTTTTTTTTTTTTTTTTTTTTTTCATGTGATAAAAGTGTATTTTTAGTTAAGTACAACTATATAACTAAATTTTAAGAGAAAAATTTTAAAAATAATACATAAATATTGTACCTAAATTTTATCTCAAGTAATTAGGCCTTAACTCAGCCAAAAAAAATAAGAGAGGTGCTACGTCTACAACAATTTTACAACAAATTACAGGTGGTTAGTTGTTATTGGTTCAAATTTGAAACTAATACTAAGATTACTTTTTTGCCTAACAATAACAACCGGTAACAACTTGTCACTTAGGATTTGTTGTAAAAATGTTATAAAAATGTTGTAGACATATCATTTCTCAAAAAATAAACAAAGAATGGAATTAGGCCATAGGTCCAACCAATGGCACACTACAAAAAAACGGGGCTATCCCAGCATTTTCAAAACCGCTGGGATAGCCCCAAAAAGCGCCGGGATAGGGTCAAAATTCCTATCCCGATGTTTTTTTTCCTAGCGCTTCAAACCGCTGGTTTTTGATTGTCGGGATAGGGTCGCCGAACCTATCCCGGCACTTTTCAAAAGCGCTGGGAGAGGTCCCGGCGCTTTTAGACCCTGTTCCGGCGTTTCTACTTGTGTCGAGACAGCCTTTATGAAAAAGTGAATATAACATATGCCAGCGCTTTTGAAAGCGCTGGTATAGGTTATGAATGAATAAATTTTAAAAGGCCTATGCCAGCGCTTTTGAAATCGCTGGAATAGGTATACCTATGCCAGCGCTTTTGAAAGCGCTAGTATAGGTTATGAATGAATAAATTTTAAAAGGCCTATGCCAGCGCTTTTTAACATTAAATATATTTGTCCATATCACCTCAAGTTCTTGTTTGCGTACTTCCTCCTTTCTGGCTTCTGATCTAGCACTTCTTTGCACCTCAAAGATCACAGCAACTCCTGCAACCTATATAGGCAGAAATTAGATCATGAAGCAACAACAAAGCCTTAGTCCCAAAATAATCTATATCTTTTTTGATAAGCAAAAAAATTATTTCTGATAACTGAATAATATATCTCTAGATATATAATTGGCTTTTTGTGAGATGAGCATTCAATTTGTATATGTTAAATATATGTATGTATGCATCAGATAATTGACATTCATGTCCCCTATACGTACAAATTATATATTAAATACAATGCATGCAAAAGTGGTGTTTTTTTCCCCATGGTCAGATAGATACCACCTTGGATGGGTAGAAAACAAATGCTTTACAATTAAGAATCATGAAATTGTAGGCAGTAACCAATCATAGTGCATCATTTCAATTTTACAAGTCAGTATAAAAACTATTTTACCCAAAAGAAAGATGAATTTGATATAAAATGTAATAAATTTTTATTTATTTTTGGTCAATCTTAGTTATGTTCCAGAGGGTCTGCCTTAAGGAAGTGGGAAAAAAGAAAAAGAAAAAGGAAAGGCTAAGTGGAAAAAAATTAAGAAAGAGAAGGGTGTAATCCAGATAAATGGAAGTACTTAAATTCTTTTCGTTACCTCTAATGTATATCATGCAAGTTTAATTGTTCTTTACTACCTCAAAGTTCAAAATATTTATATGTACAAACAAATGTGTTCCAATAGTATTTGAGAAAATGAATAAGGTAAACTACTTTTAGGGTCATTCACACTAAAGACATAAAGCAAAGCTGACTTTTGTTCTGATAAGTAAGAGAATAGCTTATTAGAAAGAAGGTTCACTCAAATGTACGGAAAGTATTTAATTCCTAGACTGTTAATTACAAGAGTCTAGGTGAAGAGAACCCAATAAACATTATGACAATAAAAATAAAAATATCAAAGTTAATGGTTGTACTAGAAATACCCAATAACAAAGGGGACCAAGTTATAAAAAAGTAACCCCCAAAAATGAGAAAAAGAAGACTTCAAACAAATACCTTTTTAAAAGAGATGCATGTACTGCAGCCAATAGATTCAATCCCACGGGATACCAAAACAGCCAGTGGTCTTATAAACAATTCTAATTATGCCCACAAGGCCATAATTTTTACCAAGAACTTTTTTTCTGCTACATTATGAACCACAAATTGAGTATCTATTTCCAGCTAATCAAATCATAATATAAGGTTCTAATTGGTGCAGACCACCAATCTAGAGTGGTCCTTTGAAGCACTAGATTGTACCAAGTCAAGACAACAAAGTCTTTATATACATGCTCATTTTGCCTACCACTCTCCTCTTCCCCATGCAATCATGTCTTTATATAATGCTTTGTAAGTGATGATTTTTTTTTTTTACGTGAAATAGATAAGCTTTTCTTTAACATGTAACATTAATCCAATTATGATCCTGTTTGGCCTTCATGAGTCCTTAAATTTTTATTCTTGCACTTGCACTTGCCTTGCATGTTCATATTTTCTAGTGTAATCCTACACTTACCAATGTTTACTCCTACATATTTCCAATTCTTTAAAATCCTTTCCACTCATTTTCTAACGTCCATGTATGTATGTTCAGCATTCTGCAATCCAAAGAGGTTAAACAAAATTGTCTGAACTCTAAACTCTGAAGTTGTAAAGGGCATTTAGTGTGGGTTTCTTACAGTATTTTAAGATATACAATTTAAGAGATGCAAAACTAGGGGGGAAAAGAAAGGGCACCAAAAAAAAGGTTAACTGCATAAAACATTATGTTACAATTTAAAAAAAAAAAAAAAAAACACACACACACAAACACAAACACAGATATACAAAACTCCTCTAACTTCAAATAAGGCTTCTTGGGTGGCTTTAGCATCTAGGTCAGTCATAACTAAATCAAAACAGAATCATGCTGAAATTGATGTCAGTGACTATATTCATATTTCATAGTCAGAAAAGACCAAAATTTTGTCCAACTCCAACATCATGAAGTGCTTCCTAATATAAATAATAGAACAAATTGCAATTTTTTTTCCCCGAGTAAACACAGAACAGATTGCAATTACTCCAAATAAAAATACAACCAAAAGAAGAAACTCATCATATTACAAACTAAAAATCCAGTCATCATGAGTATCTTGACACTTGACTGCCTTGGAACAGAGAGACATAAATGAAGAACCATAGCTTAATGTCTTGGTGCAGTCATAAGTTAAAAAGTCCTCACAGTGGTTTAGATAGCTCCTCCTTCATCAACAGACCATCCTTAACAAGCTCTTCGAGAGATATTAGCAGAGTGTTACCACAGTTTGTATCCTGAAAGTAATCATGTCAAGGATAACTGCCTACAATTAAAATGACACTTACAAAATGACATTGGAACTAGATATGCTAACACTTATAAATGGAGAGTCAAATAACGTGGATCATTTAATTTCTATACAATATGCAAGTAATCATGTCATGCATTGATTTTAATACAGCACAGTGACACTAGAGACCATTGATTTTAATTGTTGCTGTTGTCTTCAAAGCCCACAATTTTCGTACTTTTCGATGGGTTAGTTTTAAATTTCCACAGCATTCTAATCAACCAAACAGAAAAACCAAAAACCCAAGACAAATATTTTATGAAAAAACCAAAAAAAAAAAAAAAAAGTGCTAAATAAATAAAGTGTGGAAGGTATACCGTCGGGGGTGTGTCAAGCGGCTGAGGGAGGGAAGGAGACTGAGGATGGCCGCGGTGGCTGTGTTGTTGGAGGTGGTGGTCTCGGCGGCAGAAGGCAAGGCCGACGGAGTGTGAGGGAGAGTGAGGGAGGGAGTGAGGGAGAATGAGGTTGTCCCTCTCTAGATCGGAGGACTGTTGGACCGGCGGCGGAGAGGACAGTGGTGGCTCGGCAGTCCGATCGGCGAGGGTAGAGTGATGAGAGTGAAGGAGAATGAGGTAGAGAGTGTTTGGGAGTCCGATGGTTTGATTTGAGTGAGAAAGAGACCCCAATTTTTTACTAAGTGTTTTGGTGGGAACCAAAGAGTTTTAGAGGGAATTCAGTAGATTTTTATTGTGACAACATTTTGACCTATTATAGCGGACTTAAAGCTGCTGCAATAAAGAAAGAGCAAGCGAAGGTTTATTATGACGGGAATATAACTTATTGTGGCGAAAATCAAGCCCGCCTTAATAGCTCTTTAGGATTTTTTTAATAAAATAATATTTAATACTTCAAATTAATAAAATATAATTTAATAATTAAAAAAAATATAATTTAATCCTACAAATTAACAAATATATAATTTAATACTTCAAATTACTAAAATTAAATTTAATACTACAATTGTCAATAAAATATAATTTACTAATTAATAACAATATAATTAATACTTCCAATTATGTAAATATATTTTAATACTACAAATTAATTGAGTATAATTTAATAAGTAATAAGATTTAATATAATACTTCAAATTAATAAAATATAATTTAACAATACAAATTAATAAAATAAACCCATTTAACTAATTACTTCTAACCCAAACCCAACCCAACCCAATTATTATGGGTAAACCCCAACCCAACCAATTACCCAATTATCAAAATTACGAAAATGCCCCTAAAGTGTAAATGACCAAAGTACTCTAAAATCTTCAAAAATGACCAAAATACATCATCATCCTCAAAATTACCAAAATGACCAAAATATCCCCAAAACCCAAAAAATGACCAAAATACCCCCAAAACCAAAAAATTACCAAAATACCCCTGAAACGCATAAAATGACCGAAATACCCCTGAAACCTAAAATGACCAAAATACCCCAAAACCTACAAAATGACCAAAATACTCCCGAAACCCAAAAAAAATGTCCAAAATATCCCCAAAACCCAAAAAATGACCAAAATACCCCCAAAACTAAAAAATGACCAAAATACCCTCGAAACCTTAAATAACCCCAAAACCTTAAAATGACCAAAATACCCCCCCCCCCAAAACCAAAAAAGAAAGACCAAAATACCCCTGAAACCTAAAAATTACCAAAATACCCCTGAAACCAATAAAATGACCAAAACACCCCAAGACCTAAAAATTACCAAAATACTCCCGAAACATAAATAATGACCAAAACACCCTTGAAACCTAAAAAAATGACCAAAATACCTCTGGAACCTAAAAAAAATGGCCAAAATAACCTCGAAGCCTAAAAATTAACCAAAATCCCTCCTAAAACTAAGAAATGACCAAAATACTCCCTAAACATAACAAATGGCCAAAATACCCCCTAAACCCCTATTTTGGTAATTTTAGAGGCTTTGGGTGTATTTTGTTCATCTTATAGGATTAGTGGTATGTTGGTCATTTTGGATATTTTGAGGGGTATTTTGGTCGTTTTATTGGTTTAGAGGTATTTTGGTCGTTTTAAGGGTTTTAGGGTAATTTTGGTAATTTTAGAGGTTTCAGGCTGTTTGTGGCCATTTTTGAGGTTTTGGGTTTATTTGGGTCATTTCAAAGGTTTAGGGGTATTTTCGGCACTTTATACGTTTGAGGGTAGTTTGATCATTTTTTTAGGTTTCAAGGGTATTCTAGTCATTTTTTAGGTTTAGGGGTGTATTTTGGTCATTTTATAGTTTTAGGGGGATATTTTGGTCATTTTAAGGTTTCGGGATTATTTTCCTCAACTTTTAGGCTTCGAGGTCAATTTTTAGGTTCCAAGGTTATTTTGGTCATTTTTTAGGTCTTAGGGGGTATTTTGGTAATTTTTTAGATTTCAGGGGAATTTCATTAATTTTTAGGTTTCGGGGGTATTTTGGTCATCTTTTATGTTTCAAGAGTAATTTAGTCATTTTTTGGATTTTATCGGTTTCAGGGGTATTTCGATCATTTTTTTTGTGTTTTGGGGGTATTTTGGTAATTTTTAGGTTTTGAGGGTATTTTGGTCATTTTTTGGACTTTGGGGGTATTTTGGTCATTTTCTTGGTTTCAGGGGGTATTTCAGTCATTTGTTATGTTTCGGGGAGATTTTGGTAATTTTCAGGTTTCGAGGGTATTTTGGTAATTTTTTTGTATTCGGGCGATATTTTGGTCATTTGATAATTAACAAATCCCTATAGATGATTTTTACAGGTTTCGGGGGTATTTTGGTCATTTTCAAGGGTTCAGGGGTATTTTGGTCATTATTTTGGGTTTTGGGGGTATTTTAGTCATTTTTAGGTTTCGAGGGTATTTTGGTCATTTTTTTGGGGTCTTGGGGATATTTGGGGAATTTTTAGGTTTTTGGGGTATTTTAGTCAATTTTTGGGCTTTGGGGGTATTTTTGTAATTTTTAGGTTTTGAGGGTATTTCGGTCATTTTTTGGGTTTCAGGGGTATTTTGGTCATTTTATGATTTTGGGGGTATTTTGGTCATTTTTTAAGTTTCAGAGGTATTTTGGTCATTTTCTAGAAACTTAGATTTTATGTTGTTTATTTAAATTTTAGATGGGTTGCAGTGGGTTTATCCATTAAGACCCATATAATTAAATAACCAAAAATACACTATAGGTGACCTGTCCCAGCGTTTTTAGTAGCGCCGGAATAGGTCTTTTCCAGTAAGGGAATGGATGCACCTATCCCAGCGCTTTTAAAAGCGCCGGGACAGGTCTTTTCCCACAAGGGAATGGATGGACCTATCCCGGCGCTTTTGAAAGCACCGGGACAGGTCTTTTCCTATAAGGAAATGGATGCACCTGTCCCAGCGCTTTTAGAAGCGCCGGGACAGGTCTTTTCTCAAAAGGGAATGGATGGACCTGTCCCAGCGCTTTTAAAAGCGCCGGGACAGGTCTTTTCCCACAAGGGAATGGATGGACTTGTCCCAGCGCTTTTAAAAGCGCCGGGATAGGTCTTTTCCCATAAGGGAATGGATGGACCTGTACCAGCGCTTTTAAAAGCGCCGGGACAGGTCTTTTCCCATAACGGAATGGATGGACCTGTCCCAGCGCTTTTAGAAGCGCCGGGACAGGTCTTTTTTCAAAAGGGAATGGATGGACCTGTTCCAGCGCTTTCAAAAGCGCTGGGACAGGTCTTTTCCCATAACGGAATGGATGGACCTGTCCCAGCGCTTTAAAAAGCGCCGGGACAGGTCTTTTCCCATAAGGCAATTGATGGACCTGTCACAGCGCTTTCAAAAGTGCCGGGACAAGTCTTTTCCCATGAGGTAATTGGGGGACCTATCCCAGCGGTTTTGACTTCCTATACCAGCGTTTTTAGAAAACGCCGTTATAGGCCTCCTATTGCAGCGCTTTTTAAAGCGCCGGTTTTGAGCCGCCGTAATAGGATTTCCTATACCAGCGTTTTCAAAAAGCGCTGGTACAAGCTTATCTATTACGGCGGTTTGGAAAAACGCTGGGAAAAAAATCGCCGGTACAGCCCGATTTTTTTGTAGCGCAGGTTACATCCAAAAGGTCACTGATTGGGCCATTTTGTTTTTTATATTTACATCTACAATATTTTTTTTGAAAAACAGAAGGGCTATCCTCTACCTCTAGAAGAATAAATGGATTTTGCTGCATATCTAGCTGGTACTTGCTTGGTTGCCATCCCGACGTGTTATGTGACAGTTTGAAGTGTTGGGAACTTTGCAGTGACATCGAGCTTCATGAACCAAATTAATTCCCATAACACGAAAAATCCTCCTGACTTGACTGAAGTGCAGAGAAATAAGATTTTTTTTTTAATAAGAATTTATTCAATGAAAAAGGGAATTACAACAAATCAACACAATTTATAACAAGTAGAAAATCTGCAAAGCTAACACCTTAGACACTAGACAGTTCAATAGTTCAGGCATGCTTGATTTCAACAGTACAACAGTTTGAAGCTCATGTCAATGTTTAGGTTGTTATGTGTAATTTAAGTCGGAGACTACTACGACTCTGGAGCTGAGTTCTCTGTTTTACTAAGAGAAAATTTAATGCAAAGCACACATTCATGATGCATAGTGACCTGTCTTTTCTTGGTAATCTTTCTTTAATTAAAAAAAAACTTAATATTCAAATGAGTGGGGGAATGTTGTAGTATTATAATATTATGTAATTAAAATGAATAAATATAATAATATAAATGTAAAGATATGAGAGTTAAAATGGAAGATAATGAGTTAGTGAAATGTTTAATCTTACACTGAAAAGAAAAATGACTCCGTTTTTATTTTTAAGTGTGGTGATCAATGGGTTGATATGTATTGGAGCTTTGGGCTTCAACAACTTGTGCAGGCTTGAATCTCCTTAAAGAAAGCAAGTACCATGTGTATCTCTTTGCAATTAAAAACGCTTTCAAATGAGAGTGTATACAAAGTGTGCAATAACAAATGCATCATCCATTAGTGAGATGAGAAAATTTTCCTTTGCAAAATTTTCTTTTCTAACCACTAAAGCCATTTAGGTTTATTTTTCACTCATTCCCCATATATGTCTTTCTCTTAAATCCTAATTTCGCATGTTCAAAAAACTAGTCTTTACAAAACCCTAAATATTAAAAAAAAAACCCCTTTTCAAAAACCATAATCTTTGTATTTGTTTGGCATGATTAATTTTGCCAACTTATTTTTGATACTATTTATGGGTTCCACTACACTTTTTGGTACTATTCATAGGTAGCTATACTATTTTAGCTAACTTTTACTTTTATCTACAGTATTTCCAGTAAAAAGCTTTCAGTTTCAGCAAAATAAGCAGATCCCAAATAAATCATTTCAATACATTTTCCATAAAATAACATGTTATTTTCTTGTTTGTGACATCTCTCTCTCTCTCTCTCTCTCTCTCTCTCTCTCTCTCTCTCTCTCTCTCTCTCTCTCTATATATATATATATATATATATATATATTATAGAGAATATCTGCTAGCGTTAGTCAAACTCAAACAAAGCAAAGTAATGGACTCTACAAAGTAAAGATGAAAAGAATAATAGTGAGAAAAATATTATAGTTGCTGTGATTGCTGAAGAAGTTGTGGTGCTCTCTATTGAAGAGCAAAAGTGTGAGCATGTAATGTTGAGTGGGTTGTTGATTTGGCAGCCTCCCACCATGGCATCCCTACGAAGGGTTATTTACCATGTACAAAGTAGGAGCACAGTGAAGATGCGTAATTCTAGTCATTCAAAGATTGTGGGAATTGGTGATGTCTGCATTAAAACCAATGTTGGTAGTACCATGATGTTGAAGGATGTGTGACATGTTTCAAATTTAAGGATGAATGTGTTTTTTACATTGGTTATAGATCAAGCGGGTTATTGTAACCACCTTGGGAATGGCCGATGGAAACTTATAAAGGGATCATTGGTTGTTGCGAGTTGCGGTATGTATAGGACTCATGTGAAGACCTATAAGAAGAAATTCAATGAGATTAAAGATTTTGAGAAGACTCCACAAATGAGAGCTTGGATTAATGGTGTTGATACCAAGTGAGTAAAATTCTCTTTGCCTGATAGTGATTCAAATGAAGAAGTGATAGGTAATGAAGAATATGAAGATACTAAGGCTACATGGGATGATGATGAAGTGAAAGACCTTAGAGGTCTTGAGCAGGGGGAGTAGTATCCACTACTAGAGATTATTGAATCTTGTGAGAAGAGGACTACTAGAGAACATCAAATTGTTAGCTTTGAGAATATTTGGGATTCTGATGAGGGAGAGCCAAGAGATTGGATTAAGGATATTCACGATGAGATTAATTCGTTGAGAATGAAAGGTATTGACATTGATGAGGTGTTCTCAGTGCTAGTGAAGATAATGAAGAAGGTCAAGCCTTGTGTTGGCTTGACTGGCATGGAATTGAATTGAAGAGATAGAATGAAGATCTCCTCCCATCGGTGGGCTGGAGGGGGAGATTGCTTGGGCGCGTGGGCACCATGGTCCAGCCCACATATGATTATGGCTATAATAAGGCAAGGGTGGTAGTAAAGCCATATATCACTTCGTGTTTGAGTAGGAGTTGTGTTGAATAATTAATACTTGTGAGAATCCTTGTTCAATAAGGATTAGAAATTGTAGGTGGCTATGCATGTAATATAAAAAGACAATATCTGTGTGTGTGTGTGGGGTTTTAAGTGTAAAAGAGAAAACAGAAAAAGGATGCCCCACTAGAGAAAAGAGAGAGCAGCCAAGAAAGAGCCACATAGAAGATTGCCAAGAGAGAGAGCTATGTGTGGAGAAGAAAATAGAGAGGAGAGAGTAAAATATTGCTGCCTTTGAGAGAAATAATTAATGTGTGTGAGAGTAAAGAAAACAAGAAAATTTTTTCTTTAACCGTGAGACACAAAGAGTGTGTGTGTGAGAGCAAAGAAAAATAAGGAAATTTTTCTTTAACCTTGAGACACACACGAGGATTTGTTATTGTATTTGATGGATCTCAAGTTAGACCTAAACTTGAGAGATATTGTAATTAATTTGATAATAGTGAATTGATTCATAGTTTCTCCCTTGGTTTTTCCCTTCAAGGAAAAAATGTTTTCCACATAAATATTTGTATTCTTCTGTGTGATTGCTATTTGAAATTGATAATATTAGTGATAATATTATTTAGGACCCAACATAAAGCAGGTTACATCCAAAAGGGCCATTTTCTTTTTATATTTACATCTACAAATTTGTATATATCTTGCACCAAAGTTATAAGATTTTTTTTAATAAGAATTTATTCAACGAAAAAGGAATTACAACATATCAACGCCATATATATAGAACAAGTATACAAGTTCCTATCAAAAAAAAAAAAAAAAAAAACAATCCCACCTCAGACAGTTCATGCATGTTACCCTAATTAACTAAGAATATAAGAGATGTACATGAGTACATGTGCAGTATATTGGTTCGTTATCAGAATATCAGACCGGGGCTAAGCCAGAGTCGATCATGTTTGGAGCTGGAAGTTGAACTTGGACAACGACATCACAACCAGTACTGGTAAAGCTACTGCCAGCAACTGTTTGGCAACCAGTATTGCTGGAATAATCACTCCAATATTTGCATAATGTAACAGTGAGGATAATGAGGCTAATTATTGCTGCAGCAGCGATTTTGACACCCAAAAGAAATTGTTCTTCCCTGTTATAAAAAATATATATATATATATATATTAGAGATTTATCATTTTAAATTAATACAATTGTTTGATTAACAGATACCTTAAGGCAATTGTAAATGACCATTCTATAAAAGTTTTAATATTATTTTCATGAGAAATATAAAAAATTATTAAAAAAATTAAATTTTTTTTTTTTTTGTTACCATAAAAAGTTTCTAAAAATACTTTCTAAATCAATGCGCTTAGGCTATCCAATAACATTTTCTATGAAAAAATTTGAACAACTTTAGTAAATACTATTAGTACGTACATGATCAAAGGCAGAGGGTTTGCGACTGTGACAATGAAAGTGGTGGAAGCACTGGAAGGAGGCAGAACCGGAGGGGTAGAAAATGGTGATTTGGGCATGAAACCTGTCATTGATAATTTGATATGATCAGAGGTGTAGAGTGGAAGTGAAACTTGAAAGGAAATGGTTAGGACATGATGACTTGATACTTATGTAGACGTTAGAGCACTCACAGCAGTGATGCTATATTGCTAAATTTTAGCTCCACAGACACTAAATTCTTGCTACAGTAGTGGAGCTAAATCTATAATTTTTAGCTCCACTGCTACAGTGCACATCTATCTATAGATGTGCACTGTTCATGAGAGCTAAAAATAAAAACCATTATTTTATTTCGGCTGGGATTAAAAAATGCCACTTGCTATTTTTTTTTTCTTTCTTTTATCGTCGTGCCTCTCTCTCTCTCTCATTCACTCTCATCTCATCTCTGAACCTCATCTCTCTCAATCTCACTCTCTCAACTCCGGCATCTCACTCTCTCAACTACGATATCTCTCTCAATCTCACTCTCTCAACTCCGGTATCTCTCTCAACTCCAATCTCTCAAGCTCACGTTTACCGCCGCCGGCCCGACTCATCGTCAACATCGCTGCCACCGAAGCTCAACGTCACTGACCCACCAGTCGTCCCAAGCCGCCGATCAACCTTAGACCCACGCTGCCATCCGCCTTAGACCCACGCCGCCGATCACCTCAGACCCACTTCTCTTCCACTGATCCACTTCAGGTCAGTTATCTCTATCATTTTGTAGTGGATGCTTGGGATTTTTGATTTGGGTATAACATCAAAAATTTATTATTTTAGACCCAATGATTTTGTAGTCGCCTCAGACCCAATGATTTATTATTTATTATTTATCATTTTGTAGTCGCCTCAGACCCAATGATTTCTTTTTCTTGTTCTTTCAGTTTATTATTTTAGATGCAATAATTGTTTTACTGTATGAATAGAATGTATTTGTATTGGAATGAATTGGGAATTTTCTGTTTTGACTCAGAGCATCCATTCGTTTTGATTCAGAGCTTCCATGAATGGACAGAATGTATTTGTATTGGAATGTATTGGGAATTTTCTGTTTGCAGGAATTTGTTGTGTGGTATTCTCGTAATAGAAGTTCTTGTCTTAGTTTTATGTTCTGTTGCACAAAACCATAAACAGAAGCACACAAAAAGGATTTCTTGTGGTCATTTTAATGAGATTAAGCTACATGTCAAATTAAGTATTTATGCATAATCATGTACTATTGTTATAAATCTAAGTATTTTAAGTTTTGATATATATGTTAGTTTGGGAATTTTCTATGTGCAGGGAAGTTTACATTTTTTTTTTCTCTAATTTTATGGAGTCACGTAGAGAGACAGAGTTACATAGAGACCTAAAATATTTCACGAATATCATGAATGGGGATATAGAAATTGACTCACAACTTTTGGGAATGTGTCAATATACTCCTGTGTCAGTTTCTGATTCTCCACCTCCACCTCCACCTCCACCTCAAGTTGAAAATGCCTCTTCTACAAAAGGAAAACGGGGCTCTAACTTTAGTGTAGAGGAAGATAAACTCCTAGTAGTAGCATGGCTCAATACTAGTGTTGATGCCATAAACAGTAATGAACAAACACAAAATACATTTCGTCAAAAAGTTTGGGAATACTTCATGCAGTACAATAAATCCGGTACCACACGTACTATTATCTCTTTGGTAAGTCGTTGGGGAGCGATTAGTGAAAAGACAAATAAGTTTGTTGGGTGTATGGCTCAAGTTAACGCACATCCTCAAAGTGGTATAACCGAAGAAGATAAAGTATAAATTATATTGTAATAGTGTTAACATGTCCATTCACCAATAGTTTGAAGATATTAATCATGTTATATTTCTTTTAATTTTTTTAGATTACCAATGCGAAGGCTTTGTATTTAGAGAAGCACAAGAAACCCTTTCTTCTTGACCATTGTTGGCTCATGTTAAAGGACCAACCAAAGTTTGCCGATCCTAACAATACTAAATCAAGATCATCCGTGCCTCCAACTCCGGAGTCAATATCTATTGGCGAAGGGGATTGTGGGTCTGGACTTGGTGACACTTCCAATTTTGAGAGACCTATTGGTAGGAAGGCCGAAAAGGCCATCCGAAAGAACAAAGCCACCGGAAAAGATGTAGGGGAATATTTGACCAAGAAATTGAAATTGATTGAGGATGTAACTCAATTGGAAGAGGAAAAAATATTTATTGAGAGGGAAAATTTTGCGATTGAGAAGGGAAGAAGTGAAGAAAAACTTAAGCTTGAGAAGAAAAAGTCATGATTGAGAAGAAAAAATTTGAGATGACAGAAAGGTTAGAGAATGAGAGAATCATGACGAAAGATATAAGTGGCTTGACGGGAGCACAAAAAGCTTTTTATGAACAACTCCAAGAGGAAATCATGGCAAGACGAAGTTCACGTAATTAATGGGTTTGATTGTATTTTGGATGTAGCTTAGGCTTTTATGTATTTTGTAGTGGCTTATGTAGGCCTTTATGTATTTTGGTAGTAAAACTTTTGTATTTTGTAGTGGCTTATGTCACTTGACTTTAATCTTAAACTAGATGTATGTGTTTGTGTTGTGACTTGAAATGCAATCTAACAAAGACTTTGAAGTGCAATCTTTTTTTTCTTTTGTTAAGTTCCATTCAGTCTTGTGATAGGCATTGATATAATTCTTTGTAGATTGAAAAATGAAACTATTATATATCTTGCTGTTACAGCCACAATGAGTGTCTTTGATCCAATTATTTCTATTCATTAAACATTCCTAGTATCATATGCTTGGTTTTGAGATGACAAGTCTTAAAATAAATCTATGAACAATGAACATTCATAGTATTTCTTATTTTACTTATCTTTTTAAAGCGAATCTATTTGTTTACCATTTATTAGTTTCTTGGTCCTACTGAGAGGAATTTACTAAATTTTCTTTTCCAAGTTGTTTTTTTTAGATGTATGTGTTTGTGTTGTGACTTGTGCGTGAATGGGTTATATTCATTTTGTTGTGGCTTATGTCACTTGACTTTAATCTTGCATCTATAGTAATAATTGCTTTTCAATTGTCTTGAAGGTTGCATCCATGAATCACTATTTGTTTCGCAAGTTCCTTCTTGATGACTCAGATGAAGATGAGATAATCGAAGAACTTGTCATGGAAACATCACAACCTAAACGTCGTCGTTCTATCCAACGTAATCATTTGGTAGGCCATGAGAGGCTTTTTCTTGATTATTTTCTCCCACGCCAATATATCCACCCATTTTATTTTGTAGGAGAGTTCGGATGAAGCGTTCTCTTTTTCTCCGTATTCAATCTAAGGTAGAAGCTCATGACTCTTACTTTGTCCAAAAAAGAAATAGTGCCAACAAACTTGGTTTATCTTCATTACAAAAGATAACTGCTACACTTAGAATGTTTGCGTATGGAGTATCGGGTGATTTGATAGATGAATATGTGCGGATTGGAGAAACTACTGCATTAGAAAGTTTGAAAAAATTTGTTACTGCGGTAATTGATGTTTTTTCAGAGGAATACTAGAGAAAGCCAAACAATGAAGACATTGCTAGACTATTAGCTCATGGCGAACGCCGAGGTTTTCCAAGTATGTTAAGTTCAATTGATTGCATGATTTAGAAATGGAAAAATTGTCCATCTGCATGAAAAGGTCAATATTGTGGTCATATTCGTGAGCCTACTATTATTTTAGAGGCAGTAGCATCATATGATCTTTGGATATGACATGCATTTTTTAGGTTACCTGGGTCAAATAATGACATTAATGTGTTAGAGTGGTCTCATGTATTTAATGAACTTGTTGAAGGACGTGCTCCTACAGTACATTACTCAATCAATGGTCATGACTACACAATGGGATATTACCTTGCTGATGGCATATATCCAAAGTGGGCAACATTTGTGAAAACAATCACAACTCCACAAGGACAGAAGTATAAATTATTTGCAGCAGCCCAAGAGGCATGTAGGAAGGATGTTAATGTGCATTTGGAGTGTTTCAAGCACGTTTCACAATTGTTCGTGGACCGCACG
The DNA here is from genome assembly GCA_019022515.1 of Quercus aquifolioides. Lineage (NCBI taxonomy): Eukaryota > Viridiplantae > Streptophyta > Magnoliopsida > Fagales > Fagaceae > Quercus > Quercus aquifolioides. The sequence continues at coordinate 7,218,699 of CM032334.1, read as the reverse complement.
ATTTTTCCATCTTGTAACACTCCAAAAGATCATGAAAGCGTGCATAATTCTCTATAACATGATTGTTGAAGATGAGTGGGATGATAATGAAGATGTAGACTTGGATTATGAACAAATAGATGGAGTGGATAATCCTCCTCTGCAAGTGTTACGTAAACAAAGTGATGGATTTCTGTCACACATTGAGAGGCATGGACACATTCGTAGGAACTTTCTTTTTTGTATGTTGAGAAACATGAGTCATAGGAACTTGTGCGAGTGTGTGAGTTTTATTGTAATTTGGTTTGAGTAATCTATGTGAGTAATTTGGTTTGAGTTATGTATGTGGGTAAGCTATAATATGTGTTCTATTTTATATGTTTTCTTATAAAGTTCCTCCATTTCATAGTTCACATTGTTCCAAGATTGCTTCCGGACAATTGAGATGATAATAAGCTATCATGATGATTGAGAAATTGTTTTAGTAAAAAAAAAAATGTATAAGTATAATTTAGGGTTAAAAAAATCACTTGTTAACACTAGACGGTTATTTGCTATCATGTGGCGGCGGCGGTGGAAGAGTCAGTGGCGGCGGCGGCAGCAGCGGTGGTGGTTACAGGTGGTTGTGATTGTTGTTTATTGTTGTGGATATATTATTTGATTGTAGTGGATATATTATTTTATTGTGATGTTTATATTATTTTATTGTGTTGAAAGCTAAAATAGATCCACTGCTGCAGCGTGCGTGTAGGTAAAATAGATAAAGTAACTTTTGGTGGAGCTAAAAAGCTAAATTTTTAGCTCCACTACTGTGGATGCTCTAACCTTAACACTTCGTGGAAAGATGCCTGTCTTAATCTCACGTATCAGTGTATGACAAAGTAGCGAAAAGTCCACAATATGTGGTATAGCCATAGATTTGGAATCCAAGTAGCAATGGAAAACTAGTCTGCAACTCTTGAATATTTGGAAAAGGGTGGCTTAATGCTTTGGTATTTGGGGGCTTAAAGCAAAAACTGAAATTGAGGCATTTTATATGTGGTATAGCCATATATTTGAAATCCAAGTAGCAATGGAAAACTAGCCTGCAACTCTTGAATATTTGGAAAAGGGAGGCTTAATGCTTTAGTATTTAGGGGCTTAAAGCGAAAACTGAAATTGAGGCATTTTATATGTGCTATAGCCATAGATTTGGAATCCAAGTAGCAATGGAAAACTAGCCTGCAACTCTTAAATATTTGGAAAAGGGTGGCTTAATGCTTTGGTATTTGGGGCTTAAAACGAAAACTGAAATTAAGGCATTTTATATATTTAAATATGATTTAAAAAAAATTAAATATCACTTAAATTCTATTATATTGTTTTAGATGAAAAATTACTACTAATTAACATGAATAACATAACTTTTCTTTAGAAAGTCTATAAAAAAAATTTGATAAAACTTTTCAAATGTGAAAAATGTTAGTTGTGGATTTAGATAAGAACCAATAAAAGTTTGTCAACTCAACTTGGGAAAAATGTTGTGAATTTTTTTGTGTATTGCTTTTTTTTTTTTTTTTTGGAGAAGTGTTATATTCACAATATTTTCACAACAAATTCTAGACGTTAAGTTGTTGCTAGTTCTAATTTAAACTCATTACTAAAATTAACTTTTTGTCATCAAATATCCTGTAACAACCTACTATTTAAAATTTATTGTGAAAAATGTTGTGGACGTAACATTTTTTTTTTCTTGTTTTTCATTTGATAAAAAAATTATTTTATTTATTGGCTAATTGTTGAATTTAATTAATACTATTATAATAAAAAATAACTCTATTAATTAAAATTTGAGAGCTTTTTTTCTACTTAGAGCCTTAAGCGATCGCATTAATTAGTTGCTTCTAACATAGAGGAGTCCTGAAGTGCTTTGTAGTCATTTGTAGTCAACGAAAACTGATAGAGAATATTTTCACCAGTTAGAAAATTTCTTCTAACACCCTAGAGTCTTCGGTCACCAAAAGCAACATAAGCTTACCAAAAGAATCTTCGGTCACCAAAAGTATTGTCGGTCACAAAGGGAGCCCAACACCGTGCAACACGTTTCGCCTTAACGGTCGTCAGGTATCGATAGGTCGTCAGGTACCCAGCAGTCATTATGTACCTTTCGTGACACCGCACGACATGTTCCGCCTTGACGTTCGTCACGTATCAATAAGTCGTCAGGTACCTTCCCTAACACCGCGCGGCACACTCCGCCTTGATGGTCGTCACATATCAATGGGTCGTCAAGTACCAAGGGGTCGTCAGGTACCCAAGGTCGTCAGATACCTTTCCTGACACTGTGCGACACGCTCTGCCCCGACGGTCATCACGTATCAATTGGTCGTTAAGTACCAAGGGGCCGTCAGGTACCCAGTGGTCGTTAAGTACCTTCCCTGACATCATGAGATACATTCCGCCCTGACGGTCATCACGTATCAATGGGTTGTCAGGTACCAAGGGGTCGTTAGGGACCCATCGGTCGTCAAGTACCTTCCTTGACACCGCGCGACATGTTCCGCCTTGACGGTCGTCACGTATCAATGGGTTGTCAGGTACCAAGAGGTCGTCAAGTACCCAACAGTCGTCAAATACCTTCCCTGACACTGCGCGACACGCTCCACCTTGACGGTCATCATGTATCAATTGGTCGTCAGGTGCCAAGGGGGCGTCAGGTACCCAGTGGTCGTCAAGTACCTTCCCTAACACCGCGCGACACGTTTTGCCCTGACGGTCGTCACGTATCAATGGGTCGTCAGGTAACAAGGGGTTGTCAGGGACCCATCAATCGTCAGGTACCTTCCCTTACACCACGCGACACATTCTGCCCTGACGATCGTCACGTATCAATGAGTTGTCAGGGACCTAGCGGTTGTCAGGTACCTTCCTTAACATCGCATGGCACGTTCCGCCTTGACGGTTGTCACGTATCAATGGGTCGTTAGGTACCAAGGGGTCGTTAGGTACCCAACGGTTGTCAGATACCTTCCTTGACACTGCGCAACACACCCTGCCCTAAAGGTTGTCACGTATCAATTGGTCGTCAAGTACCAAGGGGTCATCAGGTACCCAGTGGTTGTCAAGTACCTTCCCTGACACCGCGCGACACGTTCTGCCCTAATGGTCGTCATGTATCAATGGGTCGTCATGTACCAAGGGGTTGTCAAGGACCTAGCAGTCATTAGGTACCTTCCATAACACAGCGCGACATGCTCTGCCCTAACGGTCATCACGTATCAATGGGTCATTAGGAACCAAGGGGTCGTCAGGGACCCAATGGTCATCAGGTACCTTCCCTGACACCGCGCGACATGTTCCGCCTTGACGGTTGTCACGTATCAATAAGTCATTAGGTACCCAGTGGTCGTCAGGTACCTTTCCTAACACCGCACGACACACTCCGCCCTAACGGTCGTCATGTATCAATGGGTCATTAGGTACCTTCCTTGACACCGCTCGACACGCTCCACCTTAACAGTCGTTATGTATCAAGGGGTTGTTAGGTACCCTACTTATCACCTAAAACATGCAAACACTAACTCGTTTAAATCGATGAGACACTTTTGGCTGAAGACCCATTATACTCGTCCAATCAACAAACCAACTTGCACACTAATAAGGGTATTTTTGTCTAATAAAGTCATTTGAGCACTTTGACCCATCAGGATGGAATACTCTGCCATTGACCCATCAAGGTTTGTGCCTCTTTTGGTGGGACCTGCCAACTACGGACCCGTCGAGATGAACTCCTCATTTGACTTTGAAGTCTTTGCAAATCAATGCTCTACCTATGTGCCCAACGGATGGTTGCATATGTACCCGACGGATGGTCATGTCTTATCCTTTGTATTCATGCCGACGATGGACAGAGGGTGATACTGACGGACATATGGTCATACCAATGGTTGAGTAACTGGGTCCCACAAACCTTTATGTATTCTCCACTCATGCATCCCTATATGTAAATAACTTGCACTACATGCCCAAAGACCATACTCCATGCTCGTGTCTTCCCTATATGGGAAGAAAAGCTCAAGATCTCAGGGTCTTAACTCCAAATCTTCTCTACAAGGAAAAACCCTACATTTAAGGGATCTTAGTCAGATCTACACCACTATATAAGCACTAGGCGTCCTCTTCCTTAAGGTACGTGAATTTTTCCTAGCTCTTGCACTCTTGAGTTCTTGGAGATTCTTCTATCACTAACTTAACATTTGGAAGGTCTTTGGCCAGTACCCCACTAGTGCCCTTTGATTGGTTCTTTTCTTTTGTTCTTCAAGTACACCCATTGGCACGTGTGTGAACGATCAACTCACTGACGATTTTTGTGCATCATCAAAAACCAATCTAATCTTGATGTGGAGTGACTGACTAAGGGAGAGGAGGGGGATAAGATCATAAGAATATAGGTGGATAGGCTATAAGGTAAATATAAAGTCATAATTTAAGTTTACAAAATAGAAAGTACATGTACAGAATGTGTAATACCTGTGTGAACTACCTTAATAAAGCCCTAAGGCCTAGGCTAGTGGTGCATGGTGCCGCTGGTGTGGACCCCAATGATAGATAGTCTTCCATGGAGTTTTTGCTCCACACGTCATTTTACGGGAATTGTGTTTGTTGCACACAAGTTATTATGCATGCACAAATTTTTGAACTCAAATTTTGAGTTGAAAGCACGATTTCAAAACTGAAATCGTGTTTTTAACTTACAATCTCAGTTTAAAAAATGTGTAAGAATATGTATCTTATTTTACGCTCATCCTACACATTTCCTATTTCCTTATTAGGCAACGCCAAATATCCCCCACCAAATAATTTAAACTAATCAATTCCCCAACTAAAAAAATAAAGCCACATCAACACACACTCATTTATGTTGATAATTGCGTACACAAGTTTTCTTTTGCCTCAAAATATTATTTAGGAAAATTATTAATTTACATAAATAAAAGAATGTAAAGTGTAAATTATAAGAAGGAGGATCTTAAGTGTATAATCCTTTTGCTCACAATGTACACTTTACATTCCACTATTTATGTGAACTATTATTAAATGGTTTTATCTTTTAATTGACATAATGAGCATAGAGAGTGTGAAATTGGGCATGTGCAAGTGTATCATTGCTCTAATCTTCCACCCAACCTCAAAAGGTAGAAAAGTCGAGAAGGTATACCCGATACATAGTGGGATCCATCTGCTATAAGAGAGAAGAAATATATTTTCGATACATGATATATTTTTCCCAAGAGGTGGCCAAACAACTCCTCACTTTTTGTCTTAATCTTGGTGCCTCCATTTCACTCTAAACCTGGTAAAATTGGATTTCATGAACCTATAAACTTGGAACCCAAAGAAAAATTATGAGTATAGGCCGGATTATTTGGACCTGCAAAAAATGGATTGACCCAAAGCTCATATAAATCCAGGTCAATTCGGGTTGAGTTTTGGGTCAACCAAGTCAACCCGTTTTTAACAAAGGAAAATTTTATTTGTGCCGTATGTTCTTTCTTTTTGTCTACATACCCTACATTTCTCTTTTTTTAATTCTTTGACTTTTCTTCCTTACTTAATCGGTTCTCTTTACTTTTTTTTTTCTACTTACTGTACATTAAAATTTCTAATCTAGAGTCACTACAAAATTTTTAGTTTTCACCCTTACGCGACCTATATCACCCATTATAGTGAAGAAGAGAAAATTTTCCTATACAAAATTTTCTTTTCTAACCACTAAAGCCGTTTAGGTTTATTTTTCACTCATTCTCCATATTTTCCTTTCTCTTAAATCTTAATTTCAATATTCATTCAAAAAACTAGTCTATATAAAACCCTAAATTTTCAAAATAAACCCTTTTCAAAACCATGATCTTTCAATACATTTTTTTTCTTCATAAAATAACATGTTGTTTTCTTGTTTGTGACATGTTTGGAAGCTTTGATTGCATTACATGAATCCATGACCATTAATGGTTCATAGATTGGGGTTTATTAATGTAATTTCATTTTTTTTAATGTAACTATGACCAAAACCATATAATTTTTAGATTTTATTTAGGACCACAATGCCTTGTAAAGTTATCTTATATCAAATGTAAAAATTTCAATTTAATCAATAAAATGAATACTTTATTTTATTGCATGGTTTTTTTTTTCCTAAGATTAAACAAGTAATAGCTCTAATTGTAATAACGCGATCTCATCCATTCACATGAGTTTGGTCCCAATAAAAGTCAGTGGACTAAGGTCACAGTCTCTCACACAAGGGAGGATCAATCATCTGAGTATACACTAAATGGAAGAGTCTTACTCAACTCTGTTGCACATGCTTGGACATACCCTCTCTCCCTACCATTACATCAAGTTTACCTCCTTAACATTATGCTTAATATGGAAGAACTCATCCTATTTTATAGTTTCAACATTGATGATATGTGGTCAGTATTTCTTCATCGTGAGTGTTTGTTTAAGCTTTTCAAATTTCAATATTTCTCTCACACAAACACTAGTCTCTCTTTCCTTCATTTTTCAAAATTTTTTTTTCTTTCAATAATGTTCTCATAGGCAACTAAAGCCTGGTGAGGGCCTCCACCTTTTCTTCTTTCCTCTAAGGCCCATTCTTCTTAATCATGCTTTTGCTTACTATTTGAAGGAGATAATGAATGCTTCGATCTTCCTCTGCCATGCCCGTCACCTACTATCTCTCATTACATTCAACCAACGATGATCTTGACAGTAATTTTTTTTTCATCCAAGCCCCAATATTATTAAGGCCAAATCAATTATTGCATATTAGGGATTTATATAGCTTAAGAACAATCTAGTGTTATGTTTTTTTGTATATAGAGTATAGGCTATGTGTGATGTTCCTTTGAACCAGCACATATAGCATAACCTGGCTTATTGATGTCATTAAGTTATTCAATTCTGGTAATTGTGACGATTGTGGACCTTTTTAAAACACTTCGGTCCATCTTGTGCTTTGTTTGGCTAATAATATATTGATCACTGTTGTCATTAATACTTAAGTTAGTGGAGGTACAAGATGGGATGTCTTTAGTAACCTGTGCTTACTTTCAAGTAGTGGATTACATAAATAATAAACACATGGAGAGTTTTTGTTAGGTCACAATCTGAATGACCCCTTGTGATTAACCCTAATTAATTAATTTAGCCAAGTAATTAATTAATCAATTAATCATGCAATTTTATGGAAGCACAAACAAATCACCAATCAACTAAAATTGCAGCGGAAAATAAATAACATGGTGATTTGTTTACGAATGGGGAAAACCCTAATGGCAAAAACCCCACCGGGTGATTTTCAGGTCACCACTCCCGAAACTCCACTATTATCAAATCAAGCGGTTACAAGTAAAGGAATCCCAAGTACCTTACCAACCTACAGTTGAACCCTTACCCCAATACCCAATTAGACTTGATCTGTAGTGACAGTCTCCACCTTTGATGCACGGCTCCCAAGTACGTGACTAACCAATGCGCGGATCCAAGTACGCGACTTCAGAACACCAACTGAGGAAGAATGGTTGGCTGCAAAGTTCTTCAGTTCATCCACTTGATGAATAGCAGGAAGATGCTTGGTTACAAAACCCTATGGTGCAAATACACAGCAACTTCTTGATGAAAGATGAACTAGGTCAAGAACTTCGTCTGTTGATCACAATTTGCTTAAACAGAGATTGCTCAATGATAATACAACTTGTGTCACCCAAAACGGCTCTTAAAATAATCCTTTTATATGTTTAGGGTTAGGAGAAAAGAAGTCCCAAAAACATATTCACGGATCCCAAGAAAATCAGATTGGAATTCTGACTTTTTAAATCTCGACAGATATCAGGTGTCGAGGTAGCTATCGAGAGGTGTCGAGATTTAAAAACTTTGCACTTCAGCTTGCTTTTTCTTGGACAGACTTAATGACTTCAACACTTGACCTTGAAACATTGTTTCTTGAAGTATTAAAAACACCTAGATCTACCCAATTACAAGCAGAGTGCGTTTTGTCAAAGGATTAGCCAATTTACATAACTAAGTGACATATGTTCTTAAACAAGTTAAAACATATATGTCCTAACAATCTCCCCCTTTGGCAATCCGTGACAAAACCACAACAAACAAATGAGCATATGAGAGAAGTCATAAATCACTCAACTCATATTCACTTATTGAATACAATAAAATCTATCCTAACACAAACTCTTGAAAAACTTTGCAAGAAGAGAGCTTATGATAAGTAGACTTTGACAACCTGTATTTTTGAAACACTTTAAACAAAACTCATCAAGGCATCTTGTGTGAAACAGAAATAAATAGATTGCATACAAGTATAAAGAACATGTGTATAAAGATAGAAAAGAAACAACACATGAAGAGAGAGGTGAAAGAAACATAAATCAACATATATAAGAGATAAGATAAGTACAATGTATGTAAGAATGGTCAAAGGACCTCATATACAAGACCAATGTATCTAAGAGAAAAGAAAAAAATACATATAGCCTCACTACATCCCTAAAAAAAAATGACAACACTCCCCCTATCAAAAATGTCCTATACTAACTCTCCCCCTAAGATGACTACTCTCATAGCCCAAAACTACTCCCCCTTTTTGTCACGAGTGACAAAGGGTAGAGGGTCATGTAGACATCTCATCGGCAGAGCTGGCATCCCCATCATCATCATCATCATCATCCTCAGAATCTGACGCTGCTAGAGTAGATGGTGAAGGAGTAGCCTCTGGAGCAAATCCACCCATGATCGCCTGCCGTCGTGCAATACGACCCACACGAACATTCACCTGATACAACTCAGCAGAGAGTGTATCAAGACGAGTGTCCATGCGCTGCAGCTGCGCCATGATATCACCAAGGGATACATCGCTCGAAGAGGAAGAAGGAGCAGATGTAGATGGAGTTGATCTGGATGGCGCTGAATGGGAGGGAGGAGTGACACCTGGCTGTCTCGACCTGAACTGCGCCTCACTACGTTTTACGGTAGCGGCATCTATGGCAGATATGTGTGTGAAATGGTCGGACACTGGAAAGGGAACGGAAAAATGGCGTAGAATCCGCGTGATAGCAGAAGGAAAGATGAGCTTATCACGGGACGCCGAATCAAGATAAACCTCTATGATAGACCGGATGAAGTGAGAAGGGAAGTCTATGGTAAGATGCTCAAGTAGAGAAAGCAAAAATCGAGCACGAGGCTCTGTGATAGAGTTATAGTGAGAAAGAGGATGGAGAACAAAAGTCATCACCATGTTAATGAATCTAGGACCTTTAGCAAAAGGCCTACATGATGTAAACTGATGCTCACCCCAATCAGCAGGGCGCTCACAAAAAGCAGAAATGAGCTCATCTTTGGACACAGTCCTCAGACGCTCACAAGAGGGGTAATCTGGAAACTCTATCCTAGGTACCCTAAGCACATCCGCAACAAGTTGCGGTGTGACAGGAATGCGCATACCTCGAACGCGAGTGACAAAATGAGGTACTGAAAGATCAATCCCGTGCATGTTGGAGTAGAACTCTTGTATCAGCACGAAAGGGCAAGTGACCGAGATGTCACACAGTGACCCCCATCCCCTACTGTGAATGACAGAGGGAAGGTCAGTGTCGGCGAAGTCCGCCAGAATGACTTGGCGTTCCGAATGAACACCTCGTCTAGAAAAGTTCTCAGTAAATGCCTTTTGGGCATCTCCATCACGGAACCGAATGTTAAAAGGAGCAGAATCAGAAGATGAAGATGCTCTAGAACGCAGAGGGTTCCGAGCAGGAGTGGATTTACGTTTGGGTGCCATAGACACTACTAACGTAAAAGAATGAGAGAAAGAGAGAGAGAGAGACACTCAGAAAAGTCCCAACACAGTTCAAATATATCAAATATGTGAACAAAGAGTACGTATGCATGGGAATGCATGAACATGTGACATGCAAAACAAAAATATCATCATGGGCTCAGCCCAATCCAATCCTAATCAGCATATAAACAAAGTACTCACATCTAAATGCATGAAAATATCATTATAATGCACATGAAATGCAATGTATGACATTTTGAAATCATCTAAGTACAAACCCAACCCAAAATTTCAATAAAAACTCAACAATTTTGAAAAACCCCAAATTTTTATGAAAAATCCCAAAAACTAGGTTTTCAAAACATGAAATGCATGAAAAAGGAAGAGAAAAGAGATCTTACCAAGTGATTGAAGCAAGGAATGAGCAAGATCCAAGAGGGTTGGAGGATTTGAGTGAAAGGAGAGTGAAAGGGAGATGAACAGACACGGAGAGATCGAGTGAGAAATGAAGAAAATCGCGATCTGCTCTTAAATAGGCACCTCAGTAATTCTCGACAGCTGAGGTGTCGAGAGGTATCGAGGAATCTGTCGAGGAAGGTATCGAGAAAATGGCCTTCGACAGCTGAAGGTGTCGAGAAGGTGTCGAGGTACAAGACCAATTTCAGAGATCAGAAGCTCGATCGATCGACAAGGTATCGAGAAGGTATCGAGAAGACAGAAGGTTTCTCGATCGATCCACCAAGTGTCGAGGGAAGTGTCGAAATTGCGATAAGAAAAGCTTGAGAAGCTCGACAGATGACCAGGTGTCGAGGAGGTGTCGAGCCTTCAGTGAAAAGCAGTTTTCCGAGAAGAGAAAAACACAAACATGAATGCAATTCAACTTACACCTCAACCATAGATCCAAACAACATATTAAGCTCTCAAAATCATCTCTCAAAAGAAGTTAAAAGCACATGGATCCTCAGAAACACACACACACACTAAACAAGTCCAACCAATTTTATATTTCAAAAACAAGTCAAGACAGTTTAGTGAGCATACATTAGCACATGTAAAACCTTGTGATGGCTAAATCACATTGTACCTGCACATGTATCAAGAGTAGCAAAGAATATTGCGTGTTGTGTGTGAAAAACATCGCAAGATTGCATATGTGTATACATGTTATGACGATCTGAGATATGAGAAAATAACTTTAACTCACACACAATCATAACTGTTTGATGGGGACTATCACCTTTGAGGTACATCCTATAACTCCCACATCTCCTAGAAAACACGCTTGCAATCATATTTAAAGCATTTTAATCTTTTTGCTTTTTATTTTCTTTGCATATTTTCTTTTACGCATATCATGCATGGGCATAAAAAGAGAGAAAAGAAATACCCAAGATGTTAAGCATTTGACATCGCATTTTTGCTATGCCGAAGCATACGAATGTCTTTGACACTGCACTTTTGCTATGCCGAAGCATACAGGTGTCTATGACACTGCACTTTTGCTATGCCGAAGCATACAGGTGTCATACTATGATTGGCGGGTAACAGTGGTGAGATGGTCATTTATGCCTTTCTCTTAGGATTTTCTAGTCCTACCCGTCAAAAAGAGTGATATGAGTGTTAAGTTTAAGAGATAACTTAATCTTACTCATCACAAACAAGAGCCACAAAGCTCACTTGCTTAGTTGTGCATAGAGATGCTCATCTAAGCTACAAGAGATACAAAGTTTAGAAAACTTTGTTTCATTGGCCATCCAAGGTACACAAATACCAAAGTACACATAACACACACTGTTTTTGTATTTTTCTGATTTTTCAATTTTTTTATTTATTTTTATATTAAAAACAAAATGAACAAAACTGAAAATAAACAAACAAAAACATGTTAAACAAAGCAAAGCAAAAACTAGACTGACTCAGCAGAAAAGTAAAACACAAGCAATGCAACAAACAGAAAAACAAGAAGGGAAAAGAAAGTGATAAAATCACTTAGAGTCCTTTTTCTTCCACATCTTGGAAGAACATTTCCTTTGATTGAATCCTTGAACCGGCGGTGAGGGGGAAGAATTGAAACCGTTTAAGTTCGAAAAGAACATGAGGGCTTTCAGAAGATCTCCAAGAGGAGCAAGAGAGGATTGAAGCTGAGATTGGCTTCCAGATGCTATCATGCCATTGCTCTGTTGAGTGGCTAGCCACTTATAGCAATTTGGTCGAGTATGACTGGCAACTCCACAATGATGACAGAGATGCTGCTTCTTTTGTTTAGGCTTTTGAGAGTTAACCTTCTTAGCCCTAGGGTTCTTAGCATCTTTCTTATCTTGCTTAGGGGGTGCTCCTAAGATAGATTTATTCTTGTCTAAGTTCTCACTACTAATTCAGTTTTAACATCAACATTCTCAATTTCAGTGTTATTAGCAGGAGGAACAAAAACAGTATTGCTAGTAGAAGCAGTATTAGAGAAAGAAAGACCATACCCCAAACCAGTTCGATCTGAAGCAGATTTCTGATTGTTGAGTATCTCATCAAGCTTTGCACTTGAAGTCCTCTCCAGTTGAGCTCTGACTTGAAACAGCTCCGCTTCAAGCTTCTTGGTCTTCTCAGCCAAAAAGTTGTTCTCAAATCTCAGTGCTCCAATAGTTTGATTCGCCTCATCAAACTTTGTGGACAACTCTTCACGATCAAGTTCCACATCATTGAGCTTCTTGGTGGCCAGCCTATATAATTTCTCATGCTTTTCAGAGAGCTTGTAAAGCTTCTCATAGGCTGAATGGATATCATCTTGATCATCCATCTTCTCAAATTTGGACTCCACCAATTCTTCTTCTTCATCCACTTCTTCAACAATCCCTTCAGTAGGATTGACTGTGGCAGTGAAGGCATTTAAGATTCCGTCATCCTCATTGTCGGAATCATCTTCAGGCTCAGTGTCACTTAGGGTTACAACAAGGGCTTTGCTTTTCCCAATGCTCTTGAGATATGTAGGACACTCATGTTTCATGTGTCCGAACCCATGACACCCAAAGCACTTTGGTCCTGCGGGAACAGTATACTGACCGCCCTCCTTAGCATCCTTCTTCCCTTTATCTTGTCTTTTAAACTGAGAAGAACTGAATTGCTTGCGGTCCTTGTCGAAGCTCCTTCCATTGGCATTCTTCATAAACTTTTTGAACTGCCAGGTGATGTAGGACTTCATCTTGGAATCTTCATCATCAGAAGACTCATCTGTATCACTGCTCTTCGCCTTCAAGGCCATGCTTTTGCCTTTATTAGACTTGCCAATCCTAGATAACCCTATCTCATAGGTTTGCAAGTTTCCAACTAGCTCAATCAAAGGAATCTTGTCTATATCCTTTAATTCTTCAATTGCCGTAATCTTGGCATGAAATCTCTCAAGTAGAGATCTGAGCACTTTCCTTACAATCTTGGGTTCAGGGATGGTTTCCCCAAGATTGAAGGCTGAGTTCACTAAGTCCTTGAGCTTGGCATAGAACTGATTAAACGACTCATCCTCTTCCATCTTAATTTCTTCAAAGCTTGTAGTGAGCCTCTAAAGCTTTGAGTCTTTGACAGCCTTTATTCCTTCATAGGTTGTTTGGAGGATGGTCCAAGCCTCCTTAGCAGTTTCAGTTGAGGATATCTTCTTGAACTCCTCATTGGTGACTGCGCTAAATAGGGCATTTAGCGCTCTGCTGTTGAAGTTAGCCGCCTTGATCTTAGCATCATCCCAATCGGCCGGATCTTCTGTTGGCTTAGTCCAGCCAATCTCTACAGCTTGCCACACTTTTTCATCTAAAGACTGCAAGAAAGCTCTCATGCGTACTTTCCAGTATGCATAGTTAGTGCCATCAAATAAAGGAGGTATAATTAAAGATTGTCCTCTATCCATGACAAACAGGGGTCAATGGATCAACACAGCAAAGATTAAATCCTAATCAGAGTGTGTCTGCTCTGATACCACTTGTTAGGTCACAATCTGAATGACCCCTTGTGATTAACCCTAATTAATTAATTTAGCCAAGTAATTAATTAATCAATTAATCATGCAATTTTATGGAAGCACAAACAAATCACCAATCAACTAAAATTGCAGCGGAAAATAAATAACACGGTGATTTGTTTACGAATGGGGAAAACCCTAATGGCAAAAACCCCACCGGGTGATTTTCATGTCACCACTCCCGAAACTCCACTATTATCAAATCAAGCGGTTACAAGTAAAGGAATCCCAAGTACCTTACCAATCTACAGTTGAACCCTTACCCCAATACCCAATTGGACTTGATCTGTAGTGACAGTCTCCACCTTTGATGCACGGCTCCCAAGTACGTGACTAACTAATGTGCGGATCCAAGTACGCGACTTCAGAACACCAACTGAGGAAGAATGGTTGGCTGCAAAGTTCTTCAGTTCATCCACTTGATGAATAGCAGGAAGATGCTTGGTTACAAAACCCTATGGTGCAAATACACAACAACTTCTTGATGAAAGATGAACTAGGTCAAGAATTTCGTCTGTTGATCACAATTTGCTTAAACAGAGATTGCTCAATGATAATACAACTTGTGTCACCCAAAACGGCTCTTAAAATAATCCTTTTATATGTTTAGGGTTAGGAGAAAAGAAGTCCCAAAAACGTATTCACGGATCCCAAGAAAATCAGATTGGAATTCTGACTTTTTAAATCTCGACAGATAGCAGGTGTCGAGGTAGCTATCGAGAGGTGTCGAGATTTAAAAACTTTGCACTTCAGCTTGCTTTTTCTTGGACAGACTTGATGACTTCAACACTTGACCTTGAAACATTATTGAGTATTAAAAACACCTAGATCTACCCAATTACAAGCAGAGTGCGTTTTGTCAAAGGATTAGCCAATTTACATAACTAAGTGACATATGTTCTTAAACAAGTTAAAACATATATGTCCTAACAGTTTTAATTCTGGACCGTCAAAGGCAAAATTTAGTTCCACTATCACACAATTTGAATATTGAACTACATTCTGTGACTCAACAGTATTTGTTTGACGTACAAACCATGCATGGTATCATTCAAAATTGATGATTTGCAGGCTATTCATGAGCTAAAGCAATTCCTCAATCAACAATTCGAAATGAAGAATATAATGATCTACACCTAGACTTACTTGCAATCGGAACAAATCAAGATAATAAAATCTAGGAATCAACAATTAAGGTTGACTAGAGTGAAAAATAAACCATTAAAAACATATATTGAATAGAAATTTTATTAATCAGGCAAATTGTAAACAATATTAAAACTCAATACCTTCTTTTTTTTTTTTTGACAGAAAAAGGTAGAGGTATCTTATCTTATATATAAAAGCCGCTATGCCCGCTACAGTGCTTTGGTACTGTGCAACCAATGTTTTTCACTGTTTATCTACAGTGCAATTTTGGTGAGTCCCTCTATTTTGTCTTCTTGTGAAGCCAAAACGGTTCGTTTGGCTGAAATGTGAAAACCAAATAAAAAAGAAAAGAAAAGAAAAGAAAAAGAAGGTAGAGATAGAGGGCGAGAGGGCTAGAGAGTTCTGGAATCTGGAACTCTCTCTGCCTCTCCACCTCTATTTTTCTCTCTTTCTCAATGTCTAGAGAATATTTGGAATAAGAGAGCAAGCCATGGTTGCCGATGGCTTTTTTTGGACGTTTGTGGTGGTATATCGGCCGATCTGAACAGAGCAAAGGGAGATGGGTAGATCGGAGTGAGGGAAGGCTTTGAGTTGTGGCTTCAGTGGTTTTCTTTCAGCTCACACGACAGGTATTTTCTATCTCTAAATTTCTTTATAGTTTGATTGATTTCTATCTATCTTTTTCTTTTGTTTATTATACTGAGGTACTGCTTTCACAAAATTGGTAGTGAGCCTTTTATATATTTGATGAAAGCTTGTCTCAAGGCTGGGAATTTCGCCAAAACCCAATTCTCTGAAATTTCAGTGGGTTTTTCATTCTTGTTTTAGATATCCTTCTTTAATATGGTATTAACCATTCTTGATTTCTTCTTTTGGGTTTCTTTTCTTCTAAACTTTTAGCTGCTGGGTTTGGAGTTGTGTGTGCGTGGGTTTCTCCTTTCTAAGGTGAGAAGATATTGAAAGAGGGAGAGAGTAACAGATCATAAAGAAAGGGGATTTGGTTCCATTTTTGGTATTTTCGGCTAACACACTATAGGTAAGTGCTCTCTCTCTCTCTCTCTCTCTCTCTCTCTCTCTCTCTCATATTTCCACTTTGAAGTTTCACTGATCATAACTTGGTTCCAGTTTTTCCTAATCCCATGTCATTCTCTCTATTTTTTAACAACGGGAAAAAATGGACTGATGATACAGACCTATACAACTGAGAGAGAGTTAGAGTCTGTAAGGTAGAGATTGAAATCTGTGGGCCGCCTCCGCTGTTAGCACGGCCTCCCACCACATTTAAACAGTTGGAATTCAGTTTAGAATTGGTTCTTTTGTTTTTTATTTTTTATTGTTTGGTATTTGGGTTATATTGGGCTTTGCCTAAAGAAATTGGATTAGAATTGTTTTTGTTTTGTCTATTTGGGTTGCATTCGTTTTGGGTATCTGTTTAAAATCAACATGCATGCCTTTTTATTTATGTTTTTTTTTTTTTTTTTTTTTAAATTGGTATTTATTTCATTCCTTCTTCCTATGTTTTTGTTTCTAATGTTCTCTTTGTTCATTTTTGTCAAGTTATTTGAGTTCTTTTTATTAAAAAATTAAAAATTTTTTGATTTTTTCCCTGCAGTTGCGATACATAGGCTACAACGTTCACAGATTATAGCGATTGAGTCATTGCATTAGAACGAGCTCCAAAAATTTTAAAAGGTAAGTTTTTATGAATTTCCCCCTTAATTGTTTGGTTCTTAATTTATTCTTTTGTTAATAAATGGTTGATTAATTTGTGCTATATGTTCAAATTCCAACAAGATTTGGTTTTTGAGATTAATTTATGATTAGTTTTGGAGTTAGTTTACAAAAGAAACACAGCTGACAAAAATCTACATAAATAATTAGTTATATGTAAAACTATAGCTGTTGAACAATTATTGATTATGATGTGAGGGGGTGAATTCTATTCAATTTTGAGTCAATGTTATTTTTTTTAAGTTCAATGCAGCCAAACAGATGCATTGAGAATCAAAAAGAGTTTTAGTTTCAGCATTCAAATTTAGTTAGTTGCTTGGTAAATCTTTGTTTTTACTTTTTAAGGCATTGAAATTGGAAAGATATGTTATCTATTTGTTTATTATTTTGACTCCACCTATTAACTAAGGATAGAACACAGAAATCATTTACTTCTTGTTTGTGGGTCTGGGTTGATACTCTTCAAACTTTGTATTACATGCTGAGGTTGGTAACATAAATGCATGTGTATGTATGTTTTGTTTGAAATGTGATTTTACAATTAGCTTTTGTTTATATAGTTTCCCTCACCACGTGTCTGATGTGGAGCAACTGAGATATTGTAGCCTAACTATATTCATATTTATTTTTGTATTGTAGATAGTTTAGCCTCACTATATGCACTTTATCTTTGTATCTTATAAGCCTTCAAAGACATGAACGACAATATCTTCTTTGGTCTTTAAATATTGCTGGTATGTCCATACCATTCTCATCCTGCTTAATCATATTTAACCGAGTTATATTTTAGATCAATTTACATTTTCAACAACAAATAATGACATAGGAATTATATGTGTAGCCATTTGTAATTTCTTGTGGCTGGATTCTTTTAAAATAGAGTTCTAAACATGTTTATATCTATAATTATTTATAGCTAGGAATTGATTTTCTCATGCCCAACCTTTACCACTCCGATGCAAAGAATTATTGCAATTCTTAGCCTGTATGGATCATATCATTTGAGTTTTATGTTTGCCTTTGTCTTTGTTCTTCTACTTGCAATATCCCCACTAAATCTAGACATTTTTTTCCGCTGTATTATTGTAGTTCTTAGCTTATATTGATCATTCTTCTTCAGTTGGTTTATAATCATTTAATCCTTTCATAATTTTCTGCACACTTTGTGTTAGCATCATTAGAGATGCTTTGCTGAGAAAGCATATAAAGTCTTTGGAGGTTATTTTCCTTTCTTTAAAAAGAACAATGTTAGTCGAAAATGCCTATCAGTTTTTTGATAAATGTACTGCAAGAGAATAGGAGATCAGTGGCACTAAATTGAGTGACCATATTATATTTTATGAATATGACTTCCATTCTTTCACCACTTTATTTTCACACATCATAGTTTGCTGATTTGAAGCTTTGGATCTTTATTTTCTCACATCATATTGGGGGCTCAATTGAGTTATTGTTTGCATTTGCTACATTTTTTAGTTGGTTGCTTAAGCGGTAAATATTTTACTATGCGTTGGTAGTTTGAACAGTCAAGAAAGAATCCTGAGAAATCATAAAATAATTTTATAAAGATGCTAAATGTTATTGTCTGCGCCATTCTAACTTGCGCCTTTATTATTGTTAACTATGCTTTCTTCGTTTGAAAATTTGTTTGAACAATTTGGTGGGTTATTCTTATGAAAAGCATGCCAACTATAAAGTTTCCAATTACTCATTATAGAACCCATAACCAAAAAATTTGCCACTACCAATAAAGGTTTTTT
This sequence comes from Quercus aquifolioides, assembly GCA_019022515.1. Taxonomy (NCBI): domain Eukaryota; kingdom Viridiplantae; phylum Streptophyta; class Magnoliopsida; order Fagales; family Fagaceae; genus Quercus; species Quercus aquifolioides. The sequence goes on along the minus strand of CM032334.1, from coordinate 7,200,248 downwards.
TTTTTTTTTTTTGTTTAATATATATGATTTAGGTTTGGGTATATTGGTTGGATTGGTTTTGATTTTGGTATTTGGGTTAGATTTGGTTTTGATTAAGTTACTTGGTAGACTTTTTGTTATTAAATGATCACATAAGAACTTTTGAAGTGGAAATAGCTAAAGGATGTCAGTCTAATTGGAGCTCAGCCTGCTGAATTAGGAAATCTTGCTCATTTGTGAAAAATGTAAGAGAAATATGCATGTTTTGCTCAATTATAAAAGTCGCAAACTCATCATGTTATTATTTTGCTCAATAGTTCTTAGAGATTATTAATTTTTGGCAGTTGTTAATGAGTAATCCATACAAATTCCATTGTTTAAGTCTATGAAAATTCTCTATACATATGTTTTGTTCAATGAAAATTAACTGATTTATCAAAAAGCAATCAGTTAACATTTTTATTTATTTTAATTCTAGAGGATGCTGTCACCTGTGCTTTAACATTGGATGTGTGAATAAATTAATTTTTTTACATATAATATGGAGCATATTAAGTGATGGAAACATATTAGATTAGTTACTTAAATCTATAATTCCCTTATCCTAATCAATTTTATTCATTTTACCCCTAAAACACTATCATACAATTAGATGGCTAAAGCTTATTTGGATAGGGAATTTTTAGACTACACCTTGAACAATTTAAAACAGAGTTTAAAATGTTAATGAAATTGGTAGCTCTTGTATAACCAACCAAATCATTTTACGTGTACATGTATAAACAACTACTAAACTAAAGAAATGAACTAATACTAAACTACAAGTCGCACAAGCTGTTCTGGACTGAAGGACTGTCATATTGCTATAACTGATGCAATCCTTCCACTCCTCTGTTTTGGACCCCTGCCTCTCTGCCTGAAGCTTTGTCTCTCTACATTTCAGTACTTGTTCATCTTAGCTTGCAACATTAGACTTGCCATTCTAATAGATGCCTTGAATTTTTACTCCAAGAGATTCTGTTTTGGTTCAACATGTGGGGAGAGACACCAAAGATGCTTGGAAGGCCTATAGAAATATGTGTTTGACATGCTGCCTCCTGTGCTTTTCGGTGGTTTTACTTTTTTTTTTTTGATATACAAACTAACCCCAATTCATAGGAATTGCTTAAAATCGTTATTACCCTTTTTGTTTTCTAGGTTGCCGGATAGCTCTTTGTTTTAGCTTTATTTAAAAGGGATAAAAAGTTAGAATATTTTTCTTTGAGAGGTTTCCATTGAATTATTTTCTCAATTGACGATAAAGATTGGTGGGGAGATATTTCTAAGAAAGGGCCTCTGCCTTGGCAAATAACAGCTGTGATGGACGACATTTAAGACTTGCTGGCTCAGTGTAGACATTTATAGTTTGTACATAGAAATTTGTTGGCAAAAGAAAAGTCTTAGATGCATTTTTTTGGGACAATAACTGCAGTGCTTAGTAGTTTTTCTATCTTCAAGATTTATAGAAAGCTTACATAAATGATCAAAGGGCTTAAAGGTTTGTAATACCGTATGCAATATACTTGGATTAATGACGATTTAAATGTAAATCTTCCTTGGAAAATTGATTTTTTTTTTTTTTTTTTTTTTTGTGTTTTAATAATTTTCTAACTTAATACATTTTCTTCTCACATATTTTTACGGTACAAAGGTTAGCCATTAGTAGTTGACTTACTACTCTACTCATCTCATCTCTTTTATAAACTACTAATCTCTTAGGTGTTAAATATCATGAGTATTTTGATTGGATTGGTTTTGATTTAGGTATTTGGGTTAGATTTATTTATTTTAAATAATTTGGATTTTTTTTTTTTGTAATTAAGGTATTTAGGTTAGAAGTTTTATGACCTAAGACAACGGATACTTGAGAGCCTAAACCTTTGGTAGAGTAAGAAGTGTGAACCAGAAAAAGAATTAGAAGTACAAGGAGTGAAGAGAAAGATCAATTTTTATGACATATAATCATTTTTTTTTTCATTATTTCATGACATATAATATATGTGTCTTCTTCAATTGGAATTTATTGTAGATGTGGGATTTATATTATGGGTGAAAGCTATAGTAGGTTCTATACTTGATTTTATATCACTATTCAACGTACTGGCTAGCACGTGCCTTGCACGTGCAGCCCAATCTAGTATTAATAAAACAAAACCAGAGAAACAAAGCTATCAGGGTGGGTCCCTCTGACCACGCACCCATCTGATCTTACAACAACAATATTAAAAAAATAGGATAAAAGCACAGTGACCTTACAACAACAAGAATAAAAAAAATGGGACATCAGTACAGTGCCCACATAAACAAAGAAATTGTATAAGAGGATGTTTGGTTCACCTGTTTCCATAACTCAATTCTTTGTTTCTATAACTCAATTCTCAAAAATGGTGGGACCCATGATAAAATGTTCGTTTGGCTGTACAATTTCTCTGTTTCCATAACTTTGTTTCCAATACTCAATTTTCTGATTTTTGAGTTATGAGTTATGGAAACTGAAAACATCACAGAAAATGAGTGATGAAAAAAATTCATCCAAACAGCCTCTAAATGTTTCTGTGCTATTTTACGTGCCCACATAAAACAGCACAGTGCTCAGAGACCATGTAGGCTACGTGTTAGCCGTTGGAGTCTTTCAGAAGCGAGGTTGCACCTTTGAGGATTGCATGGGGCGGAGTTTGGATTGCTTCAAAGTGCACTCAGTTCCGGGCATTCTAGATGGGCCAAGCCACCATGGCCCACGTCTCAAGGTCTTTTTTAGGCAGCTTCTCTATCAACGAACAGGTTAGGCTGAAGAACGACTAGGCTGAGGTATCACATTTCTGCAGGTTCCCCCTGACAAGTGACCAAACATTGCGTGCTAGTGGGCATTGCCATAATATATGGATGGTGGTTTCATCCTGTGCTCCACATATCACGCACGTTGGATCAATGGGGACCTTCCTACAAGCTAGGCAGACACGGGTGGGTAGGATGTCCGATGTAGCCCGCCACACGAAATTTCTGACTTTTGGTGGGATGGGTAGCTTCCGCAGCTTGTTCCAGACTCGTTTGTCACCCCGTGCCCTAGAGTGCCCGCCACCCGACCCCTGCTTCAAACGGAGGGCTACATGGTAAGCCGTTCGAACTGAGAACATGTTGGACTTGTTTTCATTCCATACCATCTTATCCCGAGCCTCCACATTCACCTTTGCCCTATCCCACTGATTGGTGTGTGGGCCTATAAAATCATTCACTTTTAGTGACAAGTCCACACCTTCTCGGAATTTTGGGGGGGTTGAGGCAGCCGGTTATGGCTTTTAATGCCAACTGTTCACTTGTCCCCAATACTCCATATCGATCCCTCACTTAGCAACTCCCTGGCATCGAGTAAGCTACGCCACACGTAAGAGGGGTTGCTCCCTACCTCAGCCTCCATGAATGAGCATGTGGGGAAGTATCTTGCTTTGTAGACTCTGTAGAATAGAGAGTGAGTCCCAATGATCAATCGCCACGCCTATTTCGCCAACATTGCAAGGTTAAAAGCATGAATGTCCCAGAATCCTATTCCTCCTCTATCCTTTGGAGTACACAGCTTAGCCCGGTTTATCCAATGAATTTTCCGTTCGTTCCGGGTCTGACCCCACCAATACTTAGCCAAAATTGAGTTCATGCCATCATAAACTATTCTAGGGATTTTGAAAATGCTCATGGAATATGTACAGATGGCTTGGGCCACCGTTTTGATAAGAACCTCCCTCCCTGCTTTGGAGATGTTCTTTTCTTTCCAACCCATCACTTTTTTGGTAACCATTTTCCTGAAGTTCTTTGAAAGTGCTCACTTTTGATTTTTCCCCCACCATGGGCAACCCAAGGTACCTTAATTACAAGAAAACAAATCTACTAATAATGTAGTCCGGAACTGAACCAAAGTAGGAAAATAAAAGATTCTAACCAATTACATAAGACAACAAAGCTTAAATATTAAGTAATTCACTTGTAAGAGGAGGGAGGACTTCTCAAATAAGTAAATAATTTCTCCTTAATTCAACTAAAAATAATAATAATCAAGTGGTAAGGCCTTAGACCCAAAGTAGTAAGATTTTTTTTTTATAAGAATTTATTCAACGAAAAAGGAAAATTACATCATATCAAACCATATAGAACAAGTATAAAAGTTTCTATAAAATAATAATAATAATAAATCACACCTCAGACAGTTCATGCATGCTACCCTAATTAACTAAGAATATAAGAGATTTTATAACTCTATGCATGAACTAAACAATATGTATACATGAGTACATTTTTTTTTTTAATAAATTAATTGAACTTCATTAAAAATAATTGATAGAAATTACATCATTTGAAAGAGCGTGTTCTTAGATGTAAGGGCTCTCTTCAATTCAAGTAACATAATACTCAATAACTTGAACATATTTTGCCAACAAATATGCAGGATAATTTCCATTCCCATGGGTATGTGAATACATGAGTACATGTACTGTGTATACGCAGCCTGTATCACCCATTATAGTGAAGAAGAGAAAATTTTCATCTGCAAAGTTTTCTTTTCTAACCACTAAATCCATTTAGGCTTATTTTTCACTCATTTTCTGTATCTCTTAAATCTTAATTTCATTCAAAAAAAAAAAAAAAAAAAAACTAGCTAGTCTTTACAAAACCCTAAAATTTCAAAATAAACCATTTTCAAAACCATAATTTATCAATACAAATTTTTTCATAAAATAACGTGTTGTTTTCTTGTTTGTGACATGTTTGGATGCTTTGATTGCATGACATGAATCCATGATCATTAATGGTTCATAGAGTGAGGCTTATTAATGTAATTTCATTTTTTAGAATGAAACTATGACCAAAACCGTGTAATTCTTAGATTTTATTTAGGACCACAATTCCTTGTAAAGTTATCTTATATCAAATGTAAAATTTCAATTTAATCAATAAAATGAGGACTTTATTTTATTGCATGGTTTTCATATTCTTTTTCCTAAGAGTAAAATGAGTGACAACTTTAATTGTAAAACTCTCAATCTAGGGAGAACAATATCATCGGTTGAACTGTCATTTTGAGAGGTAATAACGCAATCTCACCTATTAACATGAGTTTGGTCCCAATGAAAGTCAGTGGGCTAAGGTTGCAATCTCTCACACAGGGGAGGATCAATCATCTAAGTATACACTACTGCACATGCTTGGACATACTCTCTCTCCCTTCCGTTACATCCAGTTTGCCTCTTTATCATTATGCTCATTATGGAAGAACTCATCTCATTTTATAGTTTCAACATTGATGATATACGGTCATTATTTCTTCATCCTTGAGTGTTTTCAAATTTCAATATTTCTCTTACACAAACACTCCATCTTTCCTTTATTTTTCAATCTTATTTTTTTCTTTCAATGATCTCTTCTCATAAGCAACTAAAACCTGGTGAGGGATATATCAGGCCTTCACCTTTTATTCTTTCCTCTAAGGCCCATTTTATCTTCTTAATCATGCTTTTGCTTGGTATTTGAAGGAGATAACGGATGCTTCGATCTTCCTCTGCCATGCCCGTCACCTACTATCTCTTGTTACATTCAGCCATCGACGATCTTGACGGTATTTTTTTTCTTTTTCATCCAAACCCCAATAATATTAAGGCCAAATTAGTTATTGCATATTAGGGATTTCGGTTAAGAACAATCTAGTGTTATGTTTTTAGTACAGAGTATAGGTTATGTGTGATGTTCCTTTGAACCAGCACATATAGCATAACTTTTGGGTGGCTTATTGATGCCATTAAGTTATTCAATTGTGGTAATTGCGATATGAACCCTGTGCATGCAAGATTAAGGTTTTTAAAACACTTTGGACAATCCTGTGCTTTGTTTAAGCCTTAAGTTAGTGAGGGTACAAAATGGGATGTCTACACAAAATCATTGTTTCTTAATATATTAAAATGCAATCATTTACAAAAAAAAGAAAAAAAAAAACACAAAATAATATTGTTTCTTAATACTAGGCCGGCTAGGATTTTTAAATTTTTTTAAAGTTTTATTTTTGTTAAATTTTTGGATTGACTAGTTGTTAGTTGGGCAGGAGGCAGGACTAGTTAGGCTCATTGGCTGGGAGGGGAGGTTTTGGAAGAGGGGGCTAACAGCAAAAATGAAAAAAATATAAATAATAATTTTCTTTTTTTTTTAGGACGGAGGGCCAGGCCCTCCTTGGGTCCGTCTCTGGTGCATCCGTTTAAAATTTTTCATGAAATTATTCGAACAGCAACTTTAGTAGATACCGTTAGTACATGATCAAAGGCGAAGGGTTGCGACTGTGACAGTGTAAGTGGGGGAAGGAGGCAGAACTGGAAGGTTTGAAAATGATGATTTGGGCATGAAACCTGTTATTGATAATTTGATATGAACTCGAAGGAAAATGGTTGGGATATGATGATTTGAGACTTATATAGACGTTATGATCTCACACTTTCTTTTTTTCTTTTTTTTTAACCAACCCATGCAACAACAACTTCGCGGAAAGAGGCCTGTCGTAATCTCACTTATCGGTGCGTGACAAAGTAACGAAAATGAGTCCGCAATATGTGGTATGGCCATAGATTTGGAATCCAAGTAGCAATTAAAAACCAGCAAGTCTTGAATATTTGGAGTCCAATTTACCTCTGAATAGTATTTGCATGGCCATGCCCATCTGAATGTGTTGACTTAATTGGGTCCACCGTTGTCTCCCTTTTTTCTTACCCGATGAAACAAGCGATAGTATTTTATTCAAGGTTTGAGTATCCAGCTGCTAACAATAACAAGAGAGGCTCAAAGAAAGTCGAAGATTGAAGAGTCCTCCATCATTCCTTACCATTACATCATTTAACTTCTTTGGTCTGGGCTATCTTGTTACTTCCCCTGGCTAAAGAGTACTCTGAGATGATTTCTTGCCTTATATAGGGTATGACCCAATGTCGAGAAACTAGTTTTTTTTTTTTTCCTTGCTTACTTGGGCAATCAGAGAGCTCTTCGAACTTACTATTCCTTTGGATGTATGTAGTCTTTCTGTTTCCTACACACATCATATATACATTAGGTAATTATAGGGAGTATTCTCCTAATCCTAGCTACTTAGAAGTATTGAACCATGTTCCTTGTGGATCTAAGATCTTGGTAACCTTTAACCAGCCTCTTGGATTTAGAAGTTTGGTGTTGTTGAAGGATCCTGGACCATTGCCAATGAATCCTCCCTCTAGTATTACATTTCTGTTTCCTATATTTTTGACAAAAATGACAACTCGAAGAGTTGCTAGAGCTTCTATTTCATCTGTCTGATAGATGGTCGTCTTCTTCAACTCATGGCCTCATTCATATCTCAAAGAGTAAAATACTATTATGGACCCTAAGTTTTATCAAAAATTTGTTTTTCATCTTTAAAATTTGTAAAGAGTTTTTTTAATAGTTTGAAGACAAAATGAGGATGAATTTTTTTTTTTTTTCAATAGTTTAGAGATTATTATGATTATTTTTTTAATAAATTTAAGGACAGAAAGAATAACATTTTTATAATTTAGAGGTGAAAGACAAACTTTTCAATAATTTAGAAGCGAAAAAAGAACTTTTTAAAATTTAAGGATAAAAAAATAAAAAAATAAAAAAATAAAAAAACTTTCGGTAAAGTTTAGGACCAAAATAATATTTTACCCATGGACAGAGCCATGGTTGGACTAATTTAAAAAAAAAAATATTATTATATATATGGGTACTAATTTTAGCAATTTTATTTTATAAAATTACATTTTTGCCCCCTTAACAATATCATTAATTCTTTTAAGAGTATTATTATATTCACAAATTTTTCTACAACATTTTATACAAACTATTAAGGTACCAAATTCTTATTGGTTCGCATTTGGGCACACTACTTACATTAACCACTCATCACATCAGCAATTTGTAAAAAAAATTGTGGTTCTAGCATTTTCCTCATTTTAAAGACCATTAAAAAAAATTTATAGATCTAAAATCTAAAACAAGATATACAAGCCCAAAAAAATTAGTCCAAAAACAAAAATTACCAATAGTAAAACTAAAAAATTATTAAGTCTAGTAAACCAATTTTACCCAAAACAAACAACTTAGCCCTTAAAAAATTTTAAACAAAATAATTTTTTTCTTACCCAACATCACACAGTCAAAGACACCAAAAATAATAATAATAATAATAATAATAACACAAACCTCTCTCAGCAGCTAAGCAATAGAGTTGGAGGCCAAAGTCACTGCACACAACTAGTAGCAAAGCTGCCCCCTAACTCTAAGTTTTGGCTCCATCCTAATTTTACCCTATCTCAAACAACTTTATCTTAATTGATTTTGAAGTAAATGTCTTAATAGTTGCCAATTTGCCGTTATCACCTTCTTGTCAGTCTTACTTGCCCCTTGAAAGGAGGTATACTATGTATTAGCTACATGTATCCTCTCTCTTATAGCAGGTGGAGTCCCACACATCAGTGGGGCACATTTGTTGAAAGAGAAAGTCTATATGTAACTGAAACCAGAGGTGGAGTTAGGGGGACCAGAGGGGGGCCATGGCCCCCTGAATTTTTGAATTTTCCATTAGAGGTAGGATAAATTCACAATTCAAACAAAAAAATATATACTGACTGGCCCCCTCTAAAATTTTAGAATTTAAACTTCTCAAAATTTAAAATTTAGTTCTATCACAATAGGAAAAAAATATACCTTAAATTTTTTATAATTGATTCCCAAAACTTTTGAACCAGCCCATAAGTAGTATAATACAACATACCCAAAAAAAAAAAAAAAAAGCAAAATAACAAGGCCCAAGTAACCCAACAATATTTCTTCATTTACAAATTGCTAATAATAATACCCAAAATAAAAGAAAATATGAAAAAGAAATGGAAAAGGAAAAGGAAAAACTCAAATGTCTTTTATGGTTGCTGTGCACACCAGCCACAATCGCGCCACCAGTAGCCACGTAACGTTACCTTCATGTCTCAAGTAGCAGTAGCCATAGCCACGAACAACGGAACAAGGCCATTCACAAACTTATGTCTCTTTATTTTCTGTACTCAACAACTTTACCAGTTTAAAGTTTGCAATGGTAGTGTTAATGAGTTTTGATTTGTGTGCATTGTGATTTGTGTTGCATTGTGACATGTGCTAAACGAAAGGTTTGGATTTGTGCTACAATGTGAGTGGCTTGTGGATTTGTGCTACAGTGTGAGCGGCTTGTGGCTTGTAGCTTGTGGCTTGGGTCTATTTGGAATTTGCTTATTTTGCAAAAATTGAAAACTTTTTACTTAGAGTATTGTAAATAAAAGTAAAAGTTAGCTAAAATAGTATAATAAGACCTATGAATAATACTAAAAAGTGTAATGGGACTTATGAATAGTAGCAAAATAAGCTGAATAGTAAAATAAATTGACAAAAATAAGTGTTGCCAAACGCACATACGTTTGGATTTGTGCTGCTAGTGCAATATTAGTTATAGATTTACTTGTGTTGATTGTTTTTTTTTTTTTAGGCTAAATTAATAGTGTGGAATTGTGGATATAAAAGTGGTGCTTCTTGAAATATGTATAATTTATACTTGTTAATAATAGACTATTAGGAAAATTAAGCTCAAAATCAATTATAAAAAATTGCAATACCATAAAAGAATATATGAGACAGCCTTGTCAGGTCAAACTTAATTTATCAAATAATGTACTTTCTTTAGAATAAATTATTTGTTTGTATTTAAGAATTTTGTTATATTTAGTTTAGTTCTTTAGAAAAAAATATTTGGCTTCGCCACTGACCGAAACATGGTATAATTTCCAAGGTATAATTTTTCCTTGGAAAGAGTCTTCCATATACTCCATTCCATATACAAAGTTCTAAAATGGCTTCTCTTTGCCCATATTTTCCACGCAGCAAAGAAAAAAAAATCTCAAGCTTCTTATCCTCATTAGTCCTTACGCTCCAGCGCCTACGAGTTTAGTAATAAGTAATGATGAGTTGATAGAATTGTGCTATCGTGGAAACTAATCTCCCATGCCCTACGGATTCTATAACAACGAATTCCTCATCTAAGTTGTAGGCTTGTAGCTCTCAATTTTAAAAAGTATGAAAGTATATATTTATTTGAATAAAATATTCAACTTCTTAGCACTTTCAATACCAACTTGTTCTTTTAAAAAAATTTCAAAATTTTTTTCCTTTTTTACAAAACTCTTTTATTATGTCTTTTTTCCTTTTTCTTTATTTCTCACATCTAAAAACTCTTTATCAATTTGGTTATCAAACAATTGTAACAATTTTAAAACATTTTAACATTGTAGTTCAACGCTTTAAATATTATACCTCTTTTCAATTAAATCTATATAATTTAACTCTGTGATAAAAAAGAATATTTAAAAAATCTCTATAATTTAATTCTACTTCCTATGCCTTCAATTCATAATTTCTATTAAAACTTGACGAGTGCGCTAAAGAGTTCTAACTTTTAATGCTAACGCATTTTCTTTCAAAGTATAAAAAATCTGGACTATCAAAGTCATCTTCGTAACTTTCAATTTTCATGTTTCATGTTATTTCCATCATGTTTTAAATATTCATGCAACAAATGTAACTTTTTGTTTACCATGATTTTTCTTTAATAAACCATCAAGTCATCTTTTTTTTTTTTTTTGGCTTATGGCCCCTTAAGTTCAAATCCTAGTTCTATTCCTATCTTCCTTTTATATATATATATATATATATATATATATATATATCTTTTGAGTAATAAAAGCGTAAGTGTATACCTGTTACACAAATTTCTTTTTCTTTGATACCAAAATTTGATGTGGGACAAAATTAAAATGATGCAACATTTAAACATCAAAATAAGACTAGAAAAACAAAAGTAACATAATAATCAACACCTAAACTTGCTTGTATTCAACACAAACAAAGATAACAAAACCTCAAAATCATCAATTAGGTTTATCCTCTAGCCAAAGACAGCAAAATCCATTTATTCTCCTTGTAAAACAGTAGAGCATGCATGAAAGAGTTAGATGCTTCTTCTATTCTTTTACTTGGGCAGGTGAGTTATAACCTACAATTCGAACTGAGGTAGCTTTGATCCGTTATTCTCAACAATTGGATTTTCGTCGGGACCTGAATATTCTGGTACTTTAGGAGTTCGAAATTTTCATTTTGTACATGTCAGATCATGAATTAGTAACTACATCCAATCTCCAAAAAAATCCCAATAATCAAGAATTCAAGTATTGTATACGTCATTAATTAGTCCGATCTTTTGAAGACAATAAATATGTATGGAATAGAGATATTCCAAACTGCAAACTCCAATCCAATTTATCGTAATGGGCTATTCTCTAGCCAAATACAAAGAGAATAAATGGATTTTGCATATCTAGCTAGCTACTACTTGGGCAGCTTTGTTGCCATATCCCGACGTATATGTGACAGTTTGAAGTGTTGAAATCTTTGCAGCAACAGTCGAGCTTCATGAACCAAATTCTCATACCACGAAAAATCCTCCCGGCTTGACTGAAGTGCATAGAAATAAGGGTTTTTTTTTTTTTTTTTTTCTAATAAAATTCATTCTATGAAAAAGAAAAATTACAGCAAATATATAGAACAAGCAGAAAATCTGCAAAGCTCATACCTTAATTAGACACAGTACAGTTCAATAGTTCATGCATGCTACCCAATTAATTAAGTATAACTAACAAAAACTAAATATAACAAACAAATTATTAAGACACTACAGCATGTAACTCTACGTGTGATACAAGATTTTACTCAATGCATGAACTAAAAATTATGTACATGTACGGTAATATTTATCATTATCAGACCGAGGTTAAGGTAACATCGGTCATATTCGGAGCTGGAGATTGAACTTGGACAACAACGTCACCGCCAGTACTAGTACTAGTAATGCTGCTTTCACCGCCACTGCTGGAATAATTATTGATCCCATACTTGTCTAGTGCAGCGATGAGAATCAGGAGGCTAATTATTGCTGCAGCGATTTTCACGCCCAAAACAAACTGTTCTCCCCTGTTAAAAAAAAGGTAACTATGAAAAATATTAGAGGTCTTTTATCATTAAAAAAAATGGAAAAACTTTAGTGGATATTGTTAGTACATGGTCAGAGGCGGAGGGTCTGAGACGGTGACAGTGAAAGTGGCGGAAGGTGGCGGAGCTGGAAGGTTTGAGAATGATGATTTGGGCACGAAACCTGACATTATATTGATAATTTTGGATGAAAAGAAGTTGAATGAAAATGGTTTTAACATGATAATTATATATATAGGCGACAAAAAGGAAAAGAAACAAGAAGTCAAGAACAAAAGTGCTGAGTTTTTTCCTTTTTCTTATTCATGATTGTGTTTGGGCGACGCCACCCCCACCCAGCTGCACTTTTTTTTTTCTACTTTCTTTTTCTTACACCTTCGTGGAAAGATGCTTGTACATATAGGTGCGCGTGTTTTGTGAATTTTCTTACACCTCAATCTCCAAGGCCAACATATTCTATATTTGCATTTGCAAAGCCAAAACCAGACGACCACCTTAGTATACTTGTGCTACGCATATGAAGCCAAACCCACGTGGCGGATGTGAATTTTCGTTTGAAGATTTTTCTTGGTAGTTTTTAAGTCATGGATTTCAATGCATTTCAAGCGTGTCTAAGAACTAAGAATGAGTGTAATAGGATGTGTGTATTACTAATTAGTTTTTTTTTTTTTTCCCTTCTTTTTTCACAGCATTTTATTATTTAAGTCTCTTGGGTCTGAGCAAAATGATCCTCTATGTAAGTAGGGCTGTAAACGAGCCAAGCTCAAGCGAGTAGTGCCTGTTTGAGCTTGGCTCGTCAGTAAAAATAAAATGCTCAAGCTTGGCTCGAGCTTGAGACAAGCTTAAATATAATGTTTGAACTCGAGCTCGTGGGAAAACCCAAAAGCTTGAGCTCAGCTTGGCTTGGCTTGATAAATTAATCAAGCCAAGCTCGAGCTTAACATCAAGCTCAAGTCAAGATTTTTTGCTCAGGATCTAACAAAATTGCATTATCAAGTGCCCAAATTTGCTCAAATCTCCAACAATCAAGTAAACAAAAATAAGAAAATAATATACTCATTTGTTCATGCTTCTAATTCCACCTGTGATTAGCAATTGCTCAAATTAAAGCTTTACATAATTAAATCTACCCATTCCAAACTACATACCAGACTCCACAACCACAATCCACTAATTACAAAGTTAAGTTATTATCAACGAATTCAACCAACAAGATTTTTCTAAGTTATATAGAAATTTCATAAACAACCATAACTTGGAAATCAAAACGATTTTGCAATATCAAATAAACTATAGTGCAAACAACTATAAAAATATATAGAAAATTTTTAAACATGAAAATTTACCTATGGTGAGAGAAGGCTATGAACGTCTTGGAGGATGGAGGTAGAGAGTCAAATACTACACCGGAACTAGAGCTGTTGTCGGAGCTCTTTGCACACCCACTAGAACCCTTAAATTACATGGTAATTCGGTGAACACTGGACTCTAAATCCTTTTTGCTAGAATCTAACTCTTCCAAATCTAGGACTTGTTCATTTGTTGCAAAGAGATATAGGGAAGATTTGGTGGAATTACTTGGCCTTACGAGAGAGAGAGAGTTGATCAATTCCAACCTTGAGAATTTGGGGAAAAGAAAGAAACTGATGATAGAGAGAAAGATTGAAGCTTCTCAAAGAAGCTTCGGTCTTTCCAAGAGAGCCTAAGAGTTTTAGGCTGCAGACTGCATAGGACAGACATGGACTCATTGAGTGACAACAGAGAATTTTAGTTTGAATGAAACTGAATTGGGTTTTTTTGTTCAATGATAGTTTCGGTAGAGAGAACTCAGAGAAGAAACTAAACTAGTAAACTGACTTGGGTTTTTTTTTTTTTATGGAAAGACCGAAACTAAACTAGTAAACTAAACTAGTAAACTGACTTGGGTTTTTTTTTTTTGATGGAAAGACCGAAACTAAACTAGTAAACTAACTAGTAGAGAGAACTCAGATGGAAAGGATACTTAGCATTACTTTTATTTACTTTACTTAGAAAAGGACTAAACTAGTAAACTGACAACAAAGAGACACCTAAGGGCTAAGATGGTGAAGTCCAGCTGTATGCACGAAGTACTATTGTACTGGAGAACTCTAGAAGAGTAGAAGTGGAAATTGAAAAGTCTAGAAAAAGCGCGAACTCCGGTCTTGTTTTATTTATTTATTTTTTTGCTAAAAATGTTTATAAAAAAAAAGGAAAGAAAAAAACTTAAAGTAATGGGTACTAAAAGTGGTCTCATGTGGAAAATTTTATTATTAAAATATGTGTAATGTAAAAATATTTAGTTTATTTAGCAAATATATATCAAGCCTTTTATCAAGCTACACACGAGCTTAAGCTTGGCTTGTGTTGTATCGAGCCCGATTGTTCACGAGCTTGTTCACGAACAAATTTTTTTGCTCAGGCTCGGCTTGTTTATCAAACAAGCCGAAAACTAAGGCTCAAGCTTGGCTTATTTATAAACAAACAAACATGAACGAGCTCGAGTTGTTCACAATCAGCTTGGTTCGTTTACAGCCCTATATGTAAGTCTTTTGATAAGGGATCCCTGTACAATACAAACATATTCATGATTCACCCACTTAGTAATATATATATACCTAAAGCCTAAAAAAGAGAAGTAGGGATGGCTATGGGTCCAACTGGCTCACCTAGCCCAGCTTAGGAGAATTTGATCTTGGGATGGGAAAAAGGCCTGTTAAGTTGGGCTGGATGCTCTTTTTAGGGCCAACTCAATTGCTGGGTTAGATTCGATTGGATGCTCTTTTTAGTAATCAATCTGGACTTTATGATACAATTTGTCTTTGGTTTTTTTCATGTAAATATGTTGTAAAAAATATAAAGCTTACGCTTGAGGTGAGAAGCCTTTTACACAAATAATATCATAGCTTTTTTCAAATTCTTTTTGAAACATCAGATCAGTTTCATATTTTATCCTTGTGGATGGAACCTAAAGGTGATATCAGACCTTCGTAGGGCATTTGTTAGGGTGACCCTTTATCTCCATATATATTTCTGATTTGCTTGGAAGGTCTTAACCGTCTAATTCAAAGTGCAGCAAGGGCAAATTTGATCAGGAGTTTCTCTCTGTGCTGTAATGGTCCACGAATTACCCATCTATTTTTTTGCAGATGATAGCTTGCTTTTCTATCAGGCTGAGATGGGGGACCTGCAAGCTATTCAAAATATTGTGCTCGTTTATGAACAAGCATCGGGGCAACAAATAAATCGAGAAACAACCACAGTGTTCTTCAACAAAGCAGTTTCGGAAGAGATGAAGGTGGCCATTAAAATTTTTTGGGGGGTGACTGAAATTAGAGAGTATGAACGCTACCTTGGTCTCCCCGTTGTGGTGGGTAGAAATAAAAAAGGCAGCCTAAACTACATCAAGGAGAGAGTTTGAAATAAACTCCAAGGGTAGAAGGAGAAGTTGTTATCTTAGATGAGTAGAGAAGTCTTGCCGAAAGCGGTAGTGCAAGCCATTCCCACCTTCGCTATGGGTTGCTTCAAATTCTGGTAGGTCTTGTTTATGATATTGAGATGTTGATTAGGAAATTTTGATGGGGACAACGCGAAGAACAAAGGAAAATTCACTGGGAAAAATTGGAGACTTTGTGCAAACCAAAGGTACTGGGAGGGATGGGTTTTAAAGATTTAGTCAAATTTAATGATGCGATGCTTGCAAAACAAGTGTGGCGATTATTGACAGATCAAACTTCACTTTTTTATCGAGTGTTCAAAGCAAAATACTTCCCAAATGGATCTATTTTTTCAGGCCAAGACTTCCTCGGGGTCCTTTGCTTGGCAAAATATCTTAAAAGCCCGTAAAGTTATTTCGGATGGGATGCTATGGAGAGTGGGAGATGGCAAGACAATTCGGGTTTTTTAGGATCGTTGGCTACCAGGTCAAAGTCCTTCAAAAATTATTTCACCTCAGACTGGTATTGGTGATGATTGGACAGTTTCTTAATTGATAGACCAAGACACGGGTTAGTGGAATAGTTCAGTAATTGATGCTCTATTCCTCCCCTTTGAAGCCCAGAAGATCAAAGACATACCGTTGTGTGTGTCTAATCAAGAGGACTGAATTGTTTGGCCGAGATGCAAGTCTAGACTCTACTTAGTCAAAATAGGGTACCAACTATTATGCGAAGAGGAAACCAATGAAGAGGCATCCAGTTCGAATGATGCATCATCCAAAAATTTTTGGGGAAATATTTGGAAGCTGCGAGTACCAAACAAGGTAAAAATATTTATGTGGCGTGCATGTCCTTGCCAACAAAGCTGAATCTGCAGAAATGGAAAGCGTTGGACAATCCCAGTTGCAGCCTCTGTCAATCAGCAACTGAGAACTCCCTCCATGCTCTATGGGGTTGTGAACATCTCCTTCCTATTTAGGATATAGCTTTCTCTGGAATTCAACAAGATTTTCCTTAGCTAGATTCATTCTCTGACTTAGTGAGTATCATTAGCCAAGAATCTCGAAACCTAGAATTGTTTGCTATGGTTGCTTGGTTTGTTTGGCTTCAAAGAAATAAACTGTGCTGCAATGAACCAAGCCTCCCTATCCAAAAAAAATTCAAATTTGCTACTGCTCTACTTTCTAAGTTTCAACAGGGGGCCTGTGTGAGAGTTCAGAAGCCGAAGCCAGCCTCGGTCAAGCGGATACCTCTAGTTCCAGGTGAGTTAAAGGTAAACTTTGATGGGGCTACTTTTGCAGAATCTGATGAAGCGGGGATAGGCGTTATAATCCGGAATGAGAGTGAAGAGGTGATGGCAACATTATCTAAGAAGATTGCTCAGCCTCAGTGGAAATTCTAGAGATATTGGCTGCAAGAAGGGCTATTCAGTTCACTGTGGAACTCGGCTTTCATCATGCTACTTTTGAAGGGGATGTCGAAGGTGTGATTAAAGCCCTCTCTTTAGGCAGTTTTCCTATCGCGGCAATTGGCCATCTTGTCAAAGACTGCAAGTATATAGTAGGCTCACTTAGAGCCTATTCTTTCTCTCATACGAGAAAGCAGGGTAACAAGGTTGCTTATGCCTTAGCAAGGGAAGCTAGATTTTCTTTTCCGTTGCAAATTTGGATGGAGAATGTTCCACCAAACACTTTTAATTTTGTTGTTGACGATTTTCCAGTTTAATGATTATGCCCAATGGGTGTGTTGATTCTCAAAAAAAAAAAAAAAAAAAAAAAAAAAAAAAAAAACTTATAAAATTGAGAAAGCCCTTAGCAAGTTTTTTGTGGTATCCACCTCCTTATAAAATTGTAGTAGGGTGGTTATTTGTGTTAGTGGGTCCGTTTGGATACAGCTAAAAACTGAAAACTGAAAACACTGTAACAAAATAATTTTTAAATGTGTGAATAGTACTATGGGACACATTTTTAATGAAAAAATTGCTGAAAAGTGAAATTTGTGGGTCCGTGAACAGTGCATGGGTGCACTGTTCATGGACAAAAAGTCAACAAATGCGGCTACTGTTCATGAACAGTAGCCACACAGTAGCCGTGTCACTCCCTCACACGCCTGAAAAAAAAATAAAAAATAAATAAAAATGGCAAAACACGAAAGCTGAAACGCAGACGCAGCTTTCAGTTGAATCCAAATGGGTACAGTATATCATGTTGGTCATGACAAGAGCATTCAATGCGGAAGTCAAGTGTTGTGCAATAGCATTAACAACTATTGAACTTGTATGAGTTGAATCTCTTCTGACTACATAAGTCAATCCTAACTTGACTCATTTAATTGATCATATCAAAACCTTTCAGCCCTAACACGATTCGTTTATTAAACCGGTTGATAATTACAACAAGGGAGGGGAGATTTGAATCTTAAATGTCATAGACATCCCAAGATGTGTCAACTAGTTGAACTATAAGACTTTTGGCAAATAATATTATAAACTTAAGAATCTCTACCCGGTACACAAATTAAGCACGCTCTCTTGCTTTGATACCAAAATTTGATGTAAGACAAAATCAAAATAATGCAACATTAAAGTTAAAAACTAGAAAAGTAAAATTAACATAATAATCAACGCCTAGACTTACTTGCAATCGGAACAAATCAAGATAATAAAATCTAGGAATCAACAATTAAGGTTGACTACTAGAGTGAAAAATAAACCATTAAAAACATATATTGAATAGAAATTTTATTGATCAGGAAAATTGTAAACAATATTAAAACTCAATACCTTAAGTAAAAGAAAATAAATCTATAAATAATGTAGTCCGGAACTGAACCAATGTAGGAAAAGAAAAGATTTTAAACAATTACATAAGACAACAAAGCTTAAATATTAAGTAATTCACTTGTAAGAGGAGGGAGGACTTCTCAAATAAATAAAGAATTTCTCCTTAATTCAACTAAAAATAATAATAATAATCAAGTGGTTAGGCCTTAGACTCAAATAATAGCAGGTTACATCCAAAAAAAATCGTATTGCATATCTTGCACCAAAGTAATAAGATTTTTTTTTATAAGAATTTATTCAACAAACTACATCATTTCAACACCATATAGAACAAGTATAAAAGTTCCTATCCAAAAAAAAAAAAAAAAAAAAAAAAAACAATCACACCTCAGACAGTTCATGCATGCTACCCTAATTCAAGGTTTTCAGACCCGGACCGTTGAATGAACCATAAAAAGGAAAGGTTCAAGAGTTTTAAGGTCGAACCGTTATGACGTCATAATTAATTTAATAATTAATTAAAATATAAATAAATATATTAAATTAATAAAAATTGAAAAATTACCTAAAATAGTTCCAAATATTTGACTATTCAATCCAATAAACTTTTTTATTTTATTTTTATGGAACCCAATATAAAAGTTAATAGACATTTCCCATAAAATTAATTGGAAAAAAAAAAAAAAGTTAATAGACATTCTCCCATGAAATAGTCAAATAGTTCCAAATTACCTAAAATAGTTCCAAATAGTTCCGCCAGTTTGGTTACTAGTTTGTCTCCCAATAACTTTTGTTGAGAGACCCAAGGCTCTAGTACTTGACCCATTTCCCCATGAAAATTTTAAAATAAAATATAAACTTAAGCTAGATGCCTAGAAGAGTGAGAAAGGGAAACATTGTTTTGTCCGCTGGATTAAAATCAAAGCCCAAGAATATAGGTTGTGGTTGACAGTCAGGTTGAGTAAATGAGAAGGCAAAAACAAGAAATAACAAGAGAAGAGAGGAAGACAGAGAAGGCAAAAACGCAGAAATAACAAGAGAGAAGAGAAAATGAAGAATACTGAGACAGAGAAAGAACAAGAGAGAGCGATATAGAGAAGAAGAATGAGAAGACACTATGATGTGATCTCAAGTCTCAACGTCTAACAGCATGTTTGAAGCTACAATAATGGAGATCTACTTCTGTAAGCTTGTAGATAATGTTTTTTTTTTTTTTTTTTTTTTTTTAAGTTCAGATTTAAAGGGAAGTAGGGAATCGTGAAAAGCGGTCCAATCACAGTTCTCAGAACCGTGAGGTTCGACCGCAGTTTGCACGGGTCTCTACTTTTTGCACATAGAGCAGTTCTTGAAGCTAAAAGCTAAAAGAACCGCAAAAATTAACGGATCGAAGTTTTTTCGGTCAGACCGTACGGTCCGGTCTGGGTTTCAAAACCTTGGCCTAATTAACTAAGAATATGAGAGATTTTGTAACTCTATGCATGAACTAAACAATATGTATACATGAGTAAATTTTCTTATAAGAAATTAATTGAACTTCATTAAAAAGAATCAAAAGAAATTACATAATTTGAATTAAAGAGAATGCTATTAGAAACAAGAGTACTCTTTAATCCCAGTAATATAATATAATATAATATATATATATATATATATATTTTATACAAGATAGAATTTCTACTCTAGTCTAATTTAAGTGTATATGTGTGAAACTCTCTCTTGGAGATTTGAACCCTGGTCCTTACCCCCCACAAGCATTTATACTTGTAGAGTGACCACCACATTAAAGGTGTGCGATGATAACATAATACTTAGGGCAAATTGCAGTTAACCCACATGTGGTTTGGCCCGTTTTAACAATGTCCATCCGTGGTTTAAAATTTGTCACTTAACCCACCTGAGGTAGCCTTCGTTAGACCCCCGTTACCCACCTCTCCTTTTTCACAGTTAAAAATGGGGGTAAATGTGTCTTTTTCATTATATTTTATGTTTCTCTCCTCTTTTCTCTCATTCTTCTTCTTCTTCACATAAAATGTAAAAGAAAAATATCAAAAAGATAAAATTTGTTTCATCATTTGTTTCACCATGGAAACACCAGCGCAGGATTCAAGAGCATCCCACCCACAGTTTTCAAGTGGGAAAGGCTCACCTCCAGTTCCGGTTTAAATATCCCACCCATAGTTTTTTTTTTTTTTTTTTGTCCTTTTCCAATTTCCAACATCACGTTCTGCTCTTTCTCAAAAAAAAAAAAAAAAAAAACATCACGCTCTGCTCTCTCTCACTCTCTCCGTGTCCCCAATACACTACTGACAAAGCATTGGAATTTTTCGGAGATGAAGAGTCAGAAGTACAAAACAAACAGATCCGAGCGCCTCTGTGGTGGAGATCCGCCTTAGCCATTGCTGGCAAACGGCGCACTGAAGCGGCGGCTAAGGGCGATGACAAGTGGATCGGTGGTCAGAAAACTCGGGCAGCACGTGGCGGCACGTGAAGCGGAATATGGGGACCGGATTCCTGGGTTTTGCATATCGGAGTTCGGTGAAGGGATCTGTTGTGTTGGTTTTGTGAAGGGATTTATGAAAACTCAGATCTGAAGGGAGGCTCGGATTGCTCATGGTTTTGTACTTGCGACGGCTGTCGCTTTTGATGGTGGGGGGCAGCGACAGAGACTTGGCGGCGTTATACCCATGGCTTATTTACAGTATCAAGTACTTCAGAAAGTATCTTCTCTGTCAGCTTAAATCCATCTTCACATTATGGGTTTGGGGATTTTTGGGGGTTCTAAGGTAGAGAAAGGGAGAGAGCTTGTTTCTTTTTTTTAGGGTTCTATTTGGGTTCTAATTTTGGCTTATACAGTAAAGAGGAATTTCTAACGGAAAGGGCAGAGGTGGGTAACGGGGGTCTAACGGAGACCACCTCAAGTGGGTTAAGTGACAAATTTCAAATCACTGGTGGGTATTGTTAAAACGGACCAAACCACAGGTAGGTTAACTGCAGTTTCCCCTAATACTTAATACCTTGAACGTGTTTTGCTAATAAATGTGTTGGATGATTTTCATTTCTATGGATATATGGGTACATGTACAGTATATTGGTCGTTATCAGAATATCAGACCAAGTCTAAGCCAGAGTCGATCATATTCGGAGCTGGAAGTTGAACTTGGACAACGACATCACCACCAGTACTGGTAAAGCTGCTGCCAGCAACTGTCTGGCCAGCACTGCTAGAATAATTTCTCCAATATTTGCATAGTGCAGCAATAAGAAACATTAGGCTAATTATTGCTGCAGCGATTTTGACAACGCCCAAAAGAAATTGTTCTTTCCTGTTAAAAAAATATATATATATTAAGAAGATTTTTAACAATTATTTTTAAAAAAATTTAATATTATTTTTATGAAAAATATAAAAAACTATTAAAAAAATCAATTACGTTTTTATTTTCTTATAAAAGGTTTTTAAAAAGGCTTCATAAACTAATACCCTTAGAGTATTTATCAACATTTTCAATAAAAAAAATTCGAACAACTTTAGTAAATAGTAAATCGTACATGATCAAACGCGGAGGGTTTGCCATTGTGACAATGAAAGTGGTGGAAGGAGGTAGAACCGGAAAGGTAGAAAATGATGATTTGGGCATGAAACCTGTCATTGATAATTTGATATGAACTTGCTTGATGGAAAATGGTTCGGAGTTGGGACATGATGACTTGAGAGTTGAGACTTATATAGACGTTATGATCTCACACATTTTTTTATTTTTAAAAAACCAACCCATCACCCATGCAACAGCAACTTCGCGGAAAGATGCCTACAACTTCGTGGAAAGATGCCTGTCTTAATCTCACATATCGGCGCGCGACAAAGTAGCCAAAAGGAGTCCGCAATATATGTGCTATTACTATCAGAGAGAGATAAGAACGTGGGTGAATTGGCTACAGGGTAAATATAAATTGAAGTCAGTCACGATTTCAATGTGAGTTTCAGTTAGCTCAATTGGTAAAGTTTCTGATGGTTGAATAAGAGATCTGAAATTCAATTTTCGTCTACACCAAAAACCGATTGGTATCTTAGCTTAATAATAGCTTATAGCTAAGAAATGAAATAGATAATATATGAATTTATATGCTCTTGTCCAAATAACAATATTTTATTATTTTGATTTCTTTTCTTTTTTTTTTTTTTTGTGTGATTTATGGTTCAGTAACTCTGCGAATATTTTTGTTTACCTGTGTTTACGGTTCTTTGCGATACAATCTGATTGAATAATTGAAAGAATTCATTTGTGAACCTGTGCAATCTATTGCCGAGTACGTTTAGAAATATTGATAATCTTGTAATCTTTAAACACTGTTTAACCTTGCGTATAATTTTTTTGACGAAAATGTATCATCTAGATTCAGTTTTGATGGTTGGCATTTAATTAATGGGTTATTATTAAACTTTTCTTTACTTGACTTTTTAAGTGAAATCTTATCTATAATGTTTGCAAGCCACTTGTTTGGCGTTGGTTTCTGAGTATATGAACGCTTTGATGTATGTGATTCGGACTGCACTATTATACTTTTGAATTTTGAGAAAACATGCATGTCGAGAAAGAAGCCCTTCTTTTCTTTCGTGAAACCACGAACGATTTGGGAAGAGAAAAAAAAAATTGCAGTTTGCGGTGATGACCGCTGAGTGATGACCCAAGCCTTGTACCGCTTCGTGTCGACGAAGGAAAAAAAAGAAACAGGTTTCATTAAAAGGTATGATTCTAGACTTCTGTATGTTGGGATAATTCCCGTTTGAATTAAATTAAATATAACCCAAACAATAAAGAAAATAGAAATCTACGAAAGCAAAAAAAATCAATCAACAAAAACATCAAGAAATTACGTGAAAACTCCTCCAGTGTAAAGGGAAAAATCACGGGACAAATTCGATCAATCCACTATAATAAAATAAAGATTACAACACTCAAGTTATACGTAAAACTTGAGTTCACAATAAATTAAAAAAATACAATAATACATCTAGAAATAAATACAACCTCACCACAAAACTCGATAACAAGATCTTCTATTCTAAATCCTTCAATTCTCTATGATTGCCGCATAAAGTGCTAATCTTTTTCTTTCGGTCGGTTTCAAAACTGTGTTTTACTCACTCCCTCTCTTTCTCTATATCATACGCACACAATATATTGCTTTCTATAAAGCACCTGCCGCCTGACACACTCCAAAACAATTAGGAGTAGGAGTCTTGAAGTTGTGCACTACTGTTCACCTATTTCTAATTGAAATAGGATTTCTATATGGGCTGGACTTCTAGGTGCCGGGCACCTCAACACTGTACAATCTTTCTGTGTGCTGGAGTGGTATTGGTAGTGCAATCATTTTTGCCCACAGTGTACACTTAGTGGTTTTTTTTATTTTTTTTAATTGGTGTATAGAGACTATAGAGAGTTTGAAATAGGGGATGTGCAATTATATCATTACTCTACTTTTCCACCCAGCCTCAAGAAGTGTCCAAACAACTCCTCATTTTTTGTCTTTAACTTTGGAATTCAAAGAAAATGAGAAATGCTAAGTTTACAATATTTTCACAATATTTTTAAAATAAGGTTTAGTGATAGATTGTTATTAGTTCTAATTTAAATTCACAATTAAAATTACTTTTCTATCAACTAATTACAATCAATAACAATCTGTCACATTAAATTTATTATAAAAATATTGTAAATTTAACATTTTTCAAAAAAAATTATGCATATAAACAGGATTTTTTGACCCGCAAAAAACAGATGGAGCCAAACTCGTGTAAGTCTAGGTCGACTCGTGGCAGTCATCCCGTTTTTAACAAATGAAAATTTTATTTGTGTCGTATGTTCTTTCTTTTTGTCTACATACCCTACATTTCTTCATTTAATTCTTTGACTTTTCTTCCTTACTTCATCAGTTATCTTTTCTTTTTCTTTTTTCTACTTACTGTACATCAAAAACCACTACAAAATTTGTAGTTTTCACTCCTGTATCAACCATTATAGCGAAAAAGATAAAAATTTTCCTCTGCAAAATTTTCTTTTCTAACCACTAAAGCCGTTTAGGTTTATTTTTCACTCATTCTCCATATTTGTTGATAGGTCTAGGAAATAGGATAGATCGTCCATCTATGTAAGGACGATGTCATTACCATCACTGCACGAATAGAGCTGCCCGAACAACCCAACCAAGGACAGCCGTTACGGCTAGCTGCAATAAATGCCGAGTCCGTTGAAGGCGTGCCGGTCAATTCAACACCTGGCACATGCGTTACAAAATCAAGCCATAATAACCTCATAATGACGAGGCCAACGGCTAGAAGGACATCGAAATAGCCTATATATATCCTTACACAAGATATAGAAAGGGTATGAAAAATCACTTAACCTTACTCTCATTTCTGCTTTCTCTACACTCTACTTTCTTGTTAATCTGTTTCTGACTTAATCATCGGAGGCGTTGTGGGGAGCACCCCACTAGCGATTCTTCCATTTTGACTATTCTTCAGGGTTAACGCAAGCAGTGGACGGTCT
This sequence comes from Quercus aquifolioides, assembly GCA_019022515.1. Classification (NCBI taxonomy): domain Eukaryota; kingdom Viridiplantae; phylum Streptophyta; class Magnoliopsida; order Fagales; family Fagaceae; genus Quercus; species Quercus aquifolioides. The sequence continues at coordinate 7,175,355 of CM032334.1, read as the reverse complement.
CTTCTCTGGACGAACGGATCGACTGACGATTTTAGCATCATCAGTTTGGCGCCGTCTGTGGGAACTTTCCATACTTTTCATCCGATATTCGTCGTTCCAGAGCATTCAGCCTAGGAATATCCTCCTATCCTAACGAGATGGAATCCTGTTCTGACCAGGACTCTGCTGCATTGGCCCTGCAAATTCAAGCACTTGCAGCCACAGTGGAAGAGCTCACTAAACAGAACCAAGAAATGAAGCAACAATTACAACAGGGAAATAGCAACACCGAAGTCAACAGAGATGGGGACGAGGACAGCCACAGAAAGAAGGCCAACACTCCAGAGGAAGAAAGCTCGAGTTTTCTCAAGGAGATGAGGAAAGAGATGGACGAATTAAGAAACGCTATTAAAGGAAAAACAGATCAAGGACTGGAGAGGATTATCAGGAAAACTGATTCTCCTTTCACTGTGGCAGTTCAAGAGTGTCCGGTACCCTCTAAATTCCGTTTACCGCAGCTTGAACCTTTCGACGGACTGAAGGATCCGCTAGACCACTTGAATACATTCAAGACCACACTGGGCCTCCAGCAGCCCCCTGATGAGATTCTATGCCGGTCCTTCCCAACAACCCTAAAAGGGGCGGCCAGGGAGTGGTTCACCAAGTTGCCAACGTCGTCCATTGACAACTTTGAGCAACTAAGCAGTTCTTTCATTCGTCATTTCGTAGGGGGTCAACGTCCAAAAAGGACCGCCGACCACTTGCTCACAATCAAGCAAGGGGAAAGGGAAACCTTGAGGTCCTATGTGACGCGCTTCACTCGAGGAATGTTGGAGGTTGACGAATCCGACGATAAGGTGCAACTCACGACCTTCAAAGCCGGGCTTAAATCCAGAGATTTTGTGGCTTCACTGGCGAAAAATCCTCCCAAATCAATGGCGGAAGCATTGTTGAAAGCACAGAAGTACATGAACGCTGAAGAGGCGCTTGCTGCCATAGATGGGACAGGAAAAACAAAGGAGAAGAAGAAAGAAGGAGAGGATGACAGGAGAGGACAGAAGAGGGATAGAGCAGAACGACGTAGTGACGATGGAAACAGACGAAGAGACGATAAAAACTCTCGACGAACGAAATTCACACCACTGGCAATGCCTGTTGATCAGATTCTGGCGGAAATAAGGGACGAACATAGCCTAAAATGGCCCAGGCCACTCCAATCGCCGCCCAGTGTACGCGATAAGAGAAAGTATTGCCGTTTCCACAAGGATCACGGGCATTACACAGAAGATTGTCGAGACCTGAAGGAGCAAATAGAAGAACTCATCCAGAAAGGGAAACTTCAGAAATACGTAAAAAGGGGAGAAGCTAGCAGATTTGGTAAAAGAGAACAACAAGGGGATTTCCAAAGAAACGAAGGTCAACCACCCCACCCACAGAATGCAAGAGGGGAAATAAAGACAATTGCGGGGGGACCGTCCATAGGAGGGTCGACCAGGTCTCTCAGAAAATCATATCAAAGGCAAGTAAACAGTGTTCACAGCTTACCCCCGTCCAAGCAACGACGGACGACTCAAGATATGTATTTTTCAGAAGAAGATGCCAGGGGAATAAAGCAGCCTCATGACGACCCACTGGTTATCATGGTCATGGTTGAGGGCTTCAACACGAGGAGAGTTTTGGTAGACAATGGGAGTTCAGCGGATATCATTTACCTATCTGCCTTCCAGCAATTAAAGGTAGATCCAAATAGACTTCAACCCTTTGAATCACCCCTCGTCAGCTTCAGCGGGGATAAGGTGTACCCCCGAGGTATTGTGACATTGACTGTAACTGCCGGATCGTACCCCTTACAGGTAACCAACAGGCATAATTTTTTGGTCGTAGATTCCCCTTCGTCTTACAATATGATCATTGGACGACCTACACTTAATCGGTGGAAGGCTGCCACTTCCACATACTGCCTGAAGGTAAAGTTTCCAACGGAGCAGGGGGTTGGAGAAATAAGAGGGGATCAAGTCTTGGCAAGGGAGTGTTACCAGGCGGTTCTGGCATCCAGAGAGAATCATACATGGGCGATCGAGGATAAATCACCTGAGATCATGGAGAAATTAGAAACAGTAAAGTTGGTCGAAGACGATCCGCTGAAAACGACTCAAGTAGGGACGGATTTGAGCCCGGGAACGAAAGAATTAATCATCCGTTTCTTGAAAAGTAACCTCGATGTATTCGCATGGAGCCACGAAGATATGCCAGGGATTCCCGCAAATATCATCCAGCACCGTCTGAATGTAGACCCGGAGAAAAAGCCCGTCCAACAGAAGAGAAGGGTTTTCGCTCCCGAAAGAAACAAAGCAGTGACGGACGAAGTGAACAACCTACTTGCTGCCAACTTCATTCGAGAAGTTTATTATCCCGAATGGTTGGCCAATGTTGTCATGGTCAAAAAAGCGAACGGCAAATGGAGGATGTGCGTTGACTTCACCAATCTAAACCAAGCCTGTCCAAAGGATAGCTTCCCCCTGCCAAGGATTGACTAGCTCGTCGACTCTACCGCCGGGCACAAGCTCTTGACTTTTATGGACGCATTTTCAAGATACAACCAGATACAGATGGCAGAGGAAGATCAGGAAAAAAACAGCCTTTATCACCAGCCAAGGGCTTTATTGCTACAAAGTCATGCCTTTTGGCTTAAAAAATGCAGGGGCCACGTACCAGAGGTTGGTAAATCAAATGTTCAAGAAACAGATCGGGAGAAACGTAGAAGTATACGTGGACGATATGCTCGTCAAGAGCAAAGAGGAGGACGATCACCTAGACGACCTCAGGGAAACCTTCAACACACTCAGACAGTACTGCATGAAGTTGAATCCCTCCAAGTGTGCTTTTGGAGTTTCCTCAGGGAAGTTCCTTGGATTCATGGTATCGCAAAGAGGAATTGAAGCAAACCCGGAAAAAGTTAAAGCCATCCTTGAAATGACGTCACCAAGGACGATTAAAGAAGTACAGTCACTCACAGGCCGTGTAGCGGCCCTCAACAGATTCGTCTCCCGGGCAACGGATAAGTGCCTCCCTTTCTTCAAAACCCTGAAGAAGGCGTTCGTCTGGACGGAGGAATGCGAGGCAGCATTCCAAGACCTGAAGCAGTACCTGAGTAATCCCCCACTATTAAGTCCGTCCAAAGAAGGTGAAGATCTGTTCTTGTACCTGGCAGTATCTGCTACGGCTGTAAGTGCAGCCTTAATAAGGGAAGAAGAAAAGAGGCAACTCCCTGTGTATTATGTCAGTCAGGCCTTCCAAGGAGCTGAAGCACGTTATCCACGAATAGAGAAGATCACCTTCGCCCTAATAGTGGCATCGAGAAAACTTCGCCCCTACTTCCAGGCAAATCCAATTAAGGTAATGACGGACCAACCTATCAAGAAAGCCATGAATAAACCCGAGGCAGCCGGACGAATGGTGCAATGGGCAATTGAGCTTAGCCAATTCGATATTGAGTACTGCCCACGAACAGCCATAAAAGCCCAGGCACTAGCAGATTTTATAGCCGAGTTCACCATCAACGACCAGGGAGAAGGTCGAGAAGACATCTGGACGATTAATACAGATGGATCGTCCACACAGAAATTAGGAGGGGCAGGCGTTGTCATTGTTTCCCCCCAGAAAGATGTTCTCAAATATGGGGTTCAGCTGAAATTCCCCGTAACCAATAACGAAGCAGAATATGAGGCCTTACTGACAGGGCTCAGGCTGGCTCGGGCACTAGGAGCTGAAAATGTTGTGATCAAGAGTGATTCGCAACTCGTCGTTGGACAAGCCAGGGGAGACTTCGAAGCAAAGGAAGCAAGAATGCAAAAATATCTCCAATTGACGAACCAGCTCGTTAGCAACTTTAATCATGTAGAGTTCATTCAAATCCCGCGCGAGCAGAACGTAGAAGCTGACGAAGTGGCACGGAGCGCCTCAACAGATGTTCTAGGCACGACCTGCAGATGGAAATTGGAAGAACAAGACCTCCCCAGCATTGAGGGAATACAAAACTTCTCTGTACACACCGCTCAAGGGTGGACGGTACCAATCCTATCCTTTCTCAAGGATGGGCGATTACCATCGGACACTGAAGAGGCCAGGAAAGTCCGTAAACGAGCTGCCCGATTTACCATATTGAACGACCAACTTTTTAGAAGAGGTTTCTCCCAACCATACTTGAAATGCCTGGAAGAGGAAGAGGCCAGGTACGTCCTGGAGGAGGTGCACGGAGGAATTTGTGGAGATCATATGGGGTCAAGGTCTCTCGTCAGAAAAATAGTCCAAGCAGGTTACTTCTGGCCAACAATGCAGAAGGACGCATCAGATTTTGTGAAGAAATGTGACAGCTGCCAAAGATATGGGAATATCCAGCGAGTTCCAGGAGAAAGAATGACGACTATCTCCTCGCCTTGGCCATTCGCACAATGGGGAATCGATATCATGGGTCCCCTACCTCAAGGAAAGAGACAAGTGAAGTTCCTCCTGGTCGCAATTGATTATTTTACAAAATGGGTCGAGGCAGAAGCTCTTGCAACGATCACAGAGGCTCAGGTACAAAATTTTGTTTGGAAAAATATTATTTGCAGGTTCGGGATCCCGAGGACGATCATATCGGACAACGGCCGTCAGTTCGACAGCCAGAAGTTCAGATCATTTTGCTCAGGCCTAGGTATCAAGAACAAATACTCCTCGCCAGGACATCCTCAGGCCAACGGACAGACGGAAGTAACTAACCGAACCTTACTCAAGTCCATAAAGTCCCGGTTAGTGGGGGCAAAAGGAGCATGGCCAGAGGAACTGCCTGGCGTCTTATGGGCCTACAGGACGACGACAAGAACCCCCACCGGAGAGACCCCTTTCAACCTAACCTACGGCACGGAGGCAGTCATCCCAGTTGAAGTAGGCCTCACTAGCACCAGAAGGGAGTTTTTTGACGAAGGAGGCAATGAAGACCAGTTAAGGTTGAACCTGGATTGCCTTGACGAAGTCAGAGACCAGGCCTCCCAAAGAATGGCCAGGTACCAGCAACAAATGGCACGATACTACAATCAAAGGGTGAAGTTGAAAAGGTTCAACATCGGTGACCTCGTCCTCCGGAAAGTGACTACAGCAACAAAGGACCCCGCGCAAGGAAAGTTGAACCCAACCTGGGAAGGACCTTACCGGGTCGTCGACTATACACGACAAGGGAGCTACCATCTGGAGGATCTGAACGGAAACAAGCTACCTCGTCCATGGAACGTCGAACACCTGAAAAGGTATTACAGGAAATGATCCGTGGCTCCATTGTAAGAAATTACCACAGTTTAGTGCCATACTTTCCATTAAAACCAGTAATTTATATGCGTTGTTTTTCTGCAAGTTATGCATTTATAAAAAAGTGTATAAGAGGTTATTCAGGATTCTATCAGCAATTGTCCAACACCTCAATCGTCTCATTCAAAGAAATCGTCATATTCTGACTGCCTTTAAGTTAAACGAACATTCGTCCAGATCAAAAAGACGATGATATCCTTCGATAGGATGCACATCGTCCAGATCAAAAAGAAGAATTTAGCGGAAAAGCTCGCAAGAGGAATAAAAACTCCTCCAAGAAAAATACACGTTGTCCAGATCGAAAAGACGATGAAACCCACACCGGGAATAAAACATTGTCCAGATCTAAAAAGATGATGAAATCCATTCAAAAGGGCACGCACCGTCCTAAATAATGAAAGTTAGAGTCTTTCAAGCAGACATACACTGTCCGGGTAACCAGTCGCTAAAATTACCCAAGTCCACAGAGAGACGAAGGGAATTTTCCAAGCGACGAAGAGTTAATCCCAAGCTAAAATTCTCTAAGTATGAAGAAAAGAAAATTCACCACAAATATGAAAGAAAGCCGCAGACTTAAATATATGCAACGAGAAACACAGACCGTTCAAAGGAAAGAAAAAAGACAACCCCAAAACAAACGGGGACCAATTATGGCAGCCCAAAACACACAGGGCTCATAAAAAAAAAAAAAGAGAAGAAGTGATCCTGATCACTGAGCTGGAGCGTCGTTTCCACCTTCGTCAGCCGCCGGGGGGTCTCCACCTGAAGCCTGAACATTCGAAGCAGCCTCATCCGCCTCAATTTCCTTATCAACAGCTTCAAAGTCAAGATCGTCCAAATCGACCCCCTGCCCGTGTTTGACCAAGTACCTCCTCAGCAACTCGAAACCTTTGAAATACCATTGAAAAAGAATGGTATTGTACTCGTCGGTCGTTTGAAAGGCGAGGACGGCCTTGGCCACAGCTGCTTTCATTTTCTGACTTGCGGCAGCAAGAAGCTCGTCCTTTTGTTTCACATGAGCTTTCTCGGCCTCGAGCTGCCCAGTCAGGACTTTGACTTGCTCCGCAGAAGAGTTATGGGCGTCCATCGCGGCAATCAAGTCTTTCCTCAGGACTGAAGCCTCTGCCTCCAAAGCCTCCACTTTCGAGGCAGCCATGACGGCCTTCTCTTCACTCGCCAAAAGTTGGGAGGTAAGATGCATAGTTTCCCCCAGTACCTAAAATGAAAACTTGAGTATAACAACAACAAAAAAGAAGGGAGAAAAAGGAGTATACATCCCTCTTCCTGACAAAGACAGCTTAAACAGTACCTGAACGAGCTTGTGCACGTGCTGGTTTACCAATTGATGAGAAGGCACGAGAGAAACCTCCCTTTTCTCCTCGGGAGTAAAAAAATCATTCGCCCTGGCAATGGCGGTGTCAGCATCTTCCCAGATAGAAGAGCCCACTTTCTCCTTACCTTTCCTCCCGGTCTTCTGCCTTTTTGGAGCAGGGACCTCCTCCAGAGAAACTGCAGGAGAAGCTGTCCTCTCTTCGTCCAGAGTTGGGGTAGACGAACCCCTCTCCGTCGGTTCTTTTTCTTTCTCCTTCTCTCTATCCCTATCAGTAAACTTCAGGGTCCTTTGCCCGATACTTGATAAAGGTTCGTTCTTCTTTGACTTGACCTTAGCGTAAAGGTCCTTGTTAAATTTGCTCGTCATCTCTGCAAAAATATATATATAGAAGGACGAGAAAGAGTTAGGACAACGAAAAAAAAAAAAAAAAAAAAGGGAACAACGTTGAGTGTCAAAATCGCTTACTTTTTCGTTCCTCTCGATCAATTGCCTGAAGAACGTAAAGCGAAGGTTCAGGCCCTAGACAGTGACAAGCCAAAGTTCGCGGATCGACGAGCTCGTCGAAGTCGTCTATCGTCTTAACGTACCTAGTGGCCTCTTCAACTCTCTCCTTGAAGCGACTCTCCAAGTCAGGACGATCTTTCACTACACAAAGAGGAAATCATTCAAAGATGTAAAGGGCAAATAAAAAGGAAAATAGTCGAGACAATAGAAGAAAAGGGGGCATTAGAGACGAACGCACCAAGGCGAGGGGTCTCCCACCGTCGCAGCAATCTGGGAATATTCCCCCAAAAATCATCCGACAAAGTCTCCCAACCGTCCCCCGACACAAAAAAGTATCTCGATTTCCAATAGCGGAATGACGAAGGAAGATCAACTATTAAACGGGATCTCCTATCCCAAGGAACGAATTCATAATACCCAAATTCCCTAGATTCTTTCAAGCGATAAAGGTGGGTAAACTCGTTCACGGTTATCATTTCCCCTTCAGCTATGACCGTCCAGATCACCATACAACTCACGACGATCCTTCAAGAATTAGGCATAAGTTGCCCAGGAGCAATCTGCACTCGATCTAGGAGCTCCATGATAAACGGATGGACGGGAAACCTTAAGCCACACAGGAAGGCCGCCTCGTAAAAACAAACTTCACCATGGGAAAAGGAGCAAGCCTTTTCACCTTTCCTGGGAAGACGAACCTTGGTCTCTACAGGGAATTGGAACCTATCCCTAAATTTACTGAAGACATCTACACTCAAATGACACTTTTCCTTAAGGGCATGGAAGGCCGGAGGTACGACGACGGAGGTGGAAGGTAGCGACGAAGGAGGGGGCACGGAGGTGGCCGTGTCCATCACAGCCCCGTCCGGGACTACTCCAGAAGACGAACCCCCCTCGAAACCTCTGGATCTTGCAACAGAACTCATTTTTTCCCTCCTACGGCCCCCACGGGTGGATTTGAACCAAGAAAGAGACTGCTGCAATAGTGGGTACAAATCCCTCAGAACTAAACCTAAACCACTCCCCTCTCCCACGAAATCACCAGATTGTGGGTACCGGTCACCGGAAAGTTCCAGGTATCCCCCCAATCGAGTAAAAAAGAAAGTAACAGAGGGGGAGATGTTCTCAAAATCCGTATAATCTACCATTAAAAAAGGGGCATGTGCGGTTCGAAAAAGGAAAGCAAACCAAAAACATAGAGAGCAAAAGGAAAGAAGCAAAGAAGAGGGGATACGCACCTTAAAAAGGAAAGAAGGAAAATCTGAAATCGGAAAGGCAAAGCAGCAGCAGCAGAAAACGCAGAAGAAAGAAGAAAAAGAAAACACCAGAAATAAAGACAAAAAATTTTTATGAAAAAGTAGAAGTTAAAAAGCTTACCTTGGAAATAGCGGGAAATCGAAAAGACACCCGCCGGAAACAAGGCCTCCCCACTGTTGAAAACCTGACACGTAGCCACGCCGCCACAAGACAGTTAATGCAAAGAACGCATTCCCAAGCGTCAAAAAAAAAAAAAAAAAAAAAAAAAAAATCGTTTTGTATTCCCAAGATCGTCCAAGGTTACAGACGACCTCGGAATAGGGGGGCAACTGATAGGTCCAGGAAATAGGATAGATCGTCCATCTATGTAAGGACGATGTCATTACCATCACTGCACGAATAGAGCTGCCCGAACAACCCAACCAAGGACAGCCGTTACGGCTAGCTGCAATAAATGCCGAGTCCGTTGAAGGCGTGCCGGTCAATTCAACACCTGGCACATGCGTTACAAAATCAAGCCATAATAACCTCATAATGACGAGGCCAACGGCTAGAAGGACATCGAAATAGCCTATATATATCCTTACACAAGATATAGAAAGGGTATGAAAAATCACTTAACCTTACTCTCATTTCTGCTTTCTCTACACTCTACTTTCTTGTTAATCTGTTTCTGACTTAATCATCGGAGGCGTTGTGGGGAGCACCCCACTAGCGATTCTTCCATTTTGACTATTCTTCAGGGTTAACGCAAGCAGTGGACGGTCTCTTCTCTGGACGAACGGATCGACTGACGATTTTAGCATCATCATTTGTCTTTCTCTTAAATCTTAATTTCATTCATTAAAAAAAACTAGTCTTTACAAAATTCTAAATTTTCAAAATACCATAATCTTTCAATACATTTTTTTTCCTTGTTTGTGAAATGGAATTTTTTTTGTATTTAGCTTTATTTTTGAAATATTTTAGTTAATTGCCATGTTTGCAAAATTATTCAGCAAACTAGCATCTTGAGTCTTAGAAACTCGAGTTCCATCTTAGAACTTGTGTCTCTAAAACTCGAGTTGCATGTGGTGGCGATCTGATGTGGAAAAAAATCCACACGGAACTCAAGTTTAAATACTTGAGTTCATGCGTTCACCAACTGTTCTTCTTCCTCCTCTGTTCGTCTTCTTCCTCTGTGGGTGTCTAGGTGAGTTCTTTCTTCTTCCTCTATTCTTCTCTTCTGTGGGTTCTTCTTCAAATTCTTCAGATTCTTCGGATCTTCTTCTTTCTTCTTTAGATTCTTCATCTTCTTCTATGGAACTCGAGTCTTTGAGACTCGAATTCCAAGTGGCAAAAATCTCCATGTCAGCAATGAGAACTCGAGCCTTTGAGGCTCGAGTTTTGTCACTGAACTCAAGCCTCTAGGGCTTGAGATATTACTTTCTTAAATTGTTTCAAAGCCTTGCTTACTAATGATATAATTTCTATATATGATGCTAGAGGGCAAATATCTCCTAACATGTTTGGATGCTTTGATTGCATGACATGAATCTATGACCATTAATGGTTCATAGATTGGGGTTTATTAATGTAATTTCATTTTTCAGAATGTAACTATGACCAAAGTCATTCTTAGATTTTATTTGCGACCTCAAAGCCTTGTAAAGTTATCTTATATCAAATGTAAAATTTAAATTTAATCAATAAAATGAGGACTTTATTTTATTACATGGTTTTCTTAATTTTGTTTTCCTAAGATTAAATAAGTTACAACTCTAATTGTAAATCTCTCAATCTAGGGAGAACAATATCATCGGTTGAATTGTCATTTTGAGAGGCAATAATGCTAACTCACCCATTCACATGAGTTTGGTCCCAATAAAAATCAATGGGCTAAGGCTGCCAGCTCTCACATAGGGGAGGATCAATCATTTGAGTATACACTAAATGGAAGAGTCTTACTCAACTCTATTGGTAGGGATTTTATCAAATCAAGGAGTAACAATGAGAGAACAAAATGAACACATCAAGTAAATAGAGATTAGTGATTGACTTGGAGACACAATTAAATGTTATCCTTGGACAATATTTGTCCCCATATGCAAGTTGCTAAAAGGTTTCTATAAATTTGTCCCCAGGATACAACCAAGCTTATTGGGTTCTACAAATAACAATTTTGGAGAATTCCCACAAGATTTCTTGTGTTTTTTTGTAACTTACTATTTTCAAGTGAACATTAACCTCTATTTATACCCATAGAGTTATAACCCTTCAAAAGGTATGTATGGAGAGTTAAAATGTTTCATAAAACCGTTCACAAGGCTTGAAACCTCTTCAACCTTTCTAAACAATCACTAGAAAATTCTGCAAAAATTTCAGTTTTTCAAGTTTCGATTGGTTGAGAGGTCCTTTCGATCAATTGAACAGGAATCGAATAGTGATTGAACCATCCAGAAACTCTAGGATTATTTTCTTACTATTTTGATCGATCGAGCCAAAGTTTCAATCGATCGAAAATGCTGAATTTCAAATTTTCACTTAGAAAATTCCAGCTTGAATTTTCATTTTAATAACTTTATGAAACAATATTCTCCAAACTCAAACATTATTATTACAACTTATCCATATATATACCTATATATACAACATCTATTGCACATGCTTGGACATACTATCTCTCCCTTCCGTTACATCAAGTTTGCCTCTTTAACATTATGCTTATTATGGAAGAACTCATCTTATTTTATAGTTTCAACATTGATGATATATTGTCATTATTTCTTCATCTGTGAGTGTTTGTTTATGCTTTTCAAATTTCAATATTTCTCTCACACAAACACTCTCTCTTTCCTTCATTTTTCAATTTTTATATGCTAGGAAAGGAAATAGATAATATATGAATTTATATGCTCTTGTCAAAATAATAATATTTTATTATTGTAGGGTCCGGGTTTGAGCACTTCTACTATTGAGAGAGTGGACTGAAGCTCAGTTAGCCCGGTACAATGAATTTATAGAGAGCGGGTTAAAGAACTAGGCCCTAACAAGCAGGCAACGTCCACTCGTTCCGTTTGGCGGAACCGGAGGCTGGTTCACCGAGATTGTGCTCCGAAGTCTGTCCTCGGCACCTATCCGAGGAGCTTTGCGATGGCCTTTCTCCCGGGGATCCATCCCCCCTTTTCTGATCTTTTTCCTTCTTATATATAGTCCTCATCTTTAACCTCTATCTTCCACCTGTTGATCATCCATGCTTCCTCCTTCTGACTGCCCGTCCCATCAGCCACTCTCCCAGCACCCCTGTGAGTTGCGGCAACCAAGGCAACCCTGTCCAGAAGTCAAATCTCCATTAATGCGGCTGGGGGGTTAGGTGAGCACATTTAGTGTGGAGGTGACAGCTTATCCTGGGCGTGTCCCCCTGCCGTGCTGCTACGGCTGACGTATTGGTCTCAGCAGGATCGTCCTCGGTAAGGTTCCTGGCCATTAAGGCCTTCACACTCCTTCCTCGGACTGTTTTTCCTCCTCGGCATGGCCCTTGGGCCGGATATAAGATGGGCCGGAGTCGCCAGATTGTCAGGCCCCACAATAGCCCCTCGAAATCCTGCTGTCTGGCCCCTCGGGCGGGGAGGAGGATTTTGATATCCTTGGGCCTTCGTCATAACTTGCCCTATAGTGGCCTACGTCAGCGCTGGAGTCTTTCCGCCTGCCCAATGCGCGTTTCTGGCGCCTCGATATATGGTGCGCACCAACATTAAACGCCCGCATTAAATTCTGACGACTTCATACTCCCCATGTTCAACGGTGTGATGCTAATCGGTCGGTGGGGATTTCCTGCCTTGATAAGCAGGAAGCTCCGCCTGATTATCTTCAATTGAGTGTATAAATACTTGTTTGAATCGATTTGCCTCCTTATCTGTGTACTCGAGAACCCTGGCGCACGTACTCTGAATCCGGTCGAACTTCCACATCAACCGGCGCTCCTTTTCAACATAAAAAGCCTGTCCGAGGAGCTTTTCCTCATTCCTGTAAGTTTTCTTTTCTCTGTAGCGCAAATTTTTCTTTGAATCCTTTCCTTCATTCGCCTTTTCTCGAGTCTTTTGGCTGTGGTAAGGGATGGGTAAATTTAAGAAGTTAGTCAAGTCCGAAGAGATGATGGAGAAGTTCATCGCTGATTACGGGATACCCCCCAATGTGGGCTTGAGGTACTGCGAGGTAGGGGAATGGTACATTAGGAGGAATAAGGGCGAAGTTGTGATCCCCATAATAGCCTTCTTAGAAGGGGGCATGAGAATCCCTATGGGGCCGGTGACGAGCGGCTACCTTAGGCACTTTCGGCTAACTCCCACCCAGTGCGCTGTCAATATGTTTAGGATACTAGGGTGCGTAGATGCCTTGAATGAGAAGATGGGGTTGGTGTTAACCCACCATGACGTAAACTGGTGCTATAACCTCCAACACCTGAAGGGTAAGACATATTATATGAAGACGAGGGACGATAGGGTTCGGCTTATCCAGTGTCTCTCCGATTCTAGCGAGGGGCTGAATCTTGACTTTCTCATTGTGTCGGGGGAGTGGCACGATGGTCTCCATTGACCGACAACAGAGGGAGAGCCAGGTAGGGTACTTGGAGCAGGAGAGGGTCTAGCCCCCTTTTTCTTCTTCTTTCTTTTCTTTTGTGAATCTGCTTTGTTCGGCTGATGACAGGAGTTTGTTTTTCTTTCCACAGATCCGCACGCCTTCGCGCGCCATTTTAGCCTGGTCAACAAGGAGGATCTGCAATTCGTGCTTAGGTTGGAGGCTTTCGTAAACGAGGGTGACAATCAAGTCAGGGCTGCTCACAAGATCCTCGGGTGCGATCCGGCCCAGAAGGTGTTCCCGGTCCCGAAGCACGTGATCAGGGCTCGTGACCCTCGGTTTAGACAAATCACTGTGGTGGAGCACGAGTTTTCGTTTTCTGAGGGATCATCCATTCCGGAGGGCATCCCATTGGCTGGTTCTTCCTCGTCCCATCAAGCTGCGGAGGCCGAGGGAGAGGGTTCGGAAAAAGAGGGAGAAGTAGTGGATCTGGGCTCGTCCGAGGACGAATTTGCTGCATTCGAACAAGGCTATCTGTCCGAGGATCCATCCGATGACTTGGGGGATCCCCAACTGTCTGAAGCCCATCTTCTGCCTCCGAGGGCTGGTATTCAGGCCGAAATGGGTTCCAGGAGACAACCCCAAACCAACCTACTTGATTTGCTTGAGGGCAGGACGGGGAAAAGCACGCCGAGGGAGTCACAACCCAAGCCTCCTTCATCCACACCCAAGCTTCCTCCTGCCCTGCCTAAGCCTTTACCTGCACAGACCAGGTCGTTTACCATTCCGCCCACCTCGGATCCTCAGCTCGAATCCTCTGATCTGAAGAGGAAGAGGTCCTCCAAAGACAAAGACCCAGTGGATGGGGGAAAATCTCGTCCCTCCCAGGAAGAAGGTGAAGCCCGACGACCCTCTAAACAGCTGAGGATTGGTGGTCAGGACAAAGGGAAAGAGGTTATGTATGTGGCCGAGCCCCAGGCCTGGCTGCCTGCTGCTATGCTTCACGGGAAGTCTTTGATGGACGACACCACTCTCAGGGACTTCCGAGGGGGCGAGGGGGCTCGCGTAGCCGACGCCCTGGAGAGGTCCCTCCTCCTCCCCGTCGACATGGCTGAGTTGGGGGGCATGAGGAGACAGGAAGTGGCCCGCAACCTCAAGAGGTATCTGGGCATGGTAAGACTTCTGATATTTGTTCCACCGTTTGAATTTCATTGCTTAGTACTTGTTTTACGGTGCTTTTGTTTCGGCTTGCAGGCTATCCAGGCAGCCTTTAGGCTGGATAAGGAGGCCGATAACCAGGGTAAGGCTCTGGATAAGGAGCGCCATAAGTACTTGACCACCGTGAGTACTCTCAAGAGATCTGAGGCGGATCTCAAGAAGGCGCGGGAGAGTTTGGAGGAGATGACGAAGGTTAGAGACAAGGCGGCGTCCGACCTGGCCAGCACCGTGAAGCATGTCGAGGACCAGACAGGGCGCCTGCGAGATGTCGAGGGTCAGCTGCAGGTTGCCCAAGGGGGTATTGCCGACCTGAAGAAGGAGCTAGCCGAGGCCGTGGTGGCAAGAGGCATTGCCGAGTATGCCAGGGATGAGGTCGTGAGGGTTAAAGACGAGGCTGTGTTTGCGAGAGAAGATGCCGAGCGCTCCGTAAAGGAAGCGGAAGAAGAGGCCTTTGCTGAGGGGATGGCTAAGGCTAAGGCTGCCCTTAAGGCTCAAATCCCTGAAGTGTGCAGGCGTTTTTGCTCCGAGACTTGGGAAGAGGCCCTCAACCAGGCGGGGGTCGAGGCTTCGTCTGACCTTAGGAGAGCCGAGAGGGTGTATTACCCTTCTGCTATCCGAGAGTCTCCGTTGCTCCCGAGGCTGGCTCCGCCTTACAAGCGACAGATGAGGGCCAGACCAATGCCACCGAGGATTCTACTCCAGTTGATAAGCCTGTTGAGGGGGCTGAGCCCCCTGAAGCATTGGAAGGGGCAGGAGCTAGTAGTCAAGAGGTGCCCCAGGATGTGGTGAAGCCTCCTGCTGACTCCCAAGCCACACTCGTTGCCCCCCAGATTCCTCCTGCTGAGGAAGGGTCCTCAGAAGTAGCGCCTCCGAGCCAGAGTCCTGAGGTACCAGTAGGAGCCCTCCAGCAGACTCCTCAGGACAAGCTGTCTACCGAGTTGGGGGAGTAGGCCACCTTGTCAGGCTATCCCATTCCGATGGCCTGGGCCACCCTGATTTTGTTGTTGTTGTTTTTCTTTGTTTTATTGTTGTTCTTTTCTTTTTCTTTTTTATTTCGCCTTCTGTCTTGGCGACATTGTAACGAAACCGTATGTTTTCTTTTAATAATATACTCAGTTGTTTGTTTTTAGCTCGTCGGATGGTGTTTCCTTTCATTCGTTGTACTTTGATGTTTTGCTCGAAACCTTTGTTGCGTCTGGGACTTAGTCTCGTGAAGCAGTTGGCTTTCCTACAAGTTTGAGTCTGAGGGCCATGCCCACCTTGGTTCCATCTGACGTTTTTGTTCTTCTGTAAGTAGCTAGTTTCCCCGAAGGCTTAAGTCCGAGGACCATGTAAGGTCTTGGTTCCATTTGACGCTTTTGTTTTTCTGTAAGTAGCTAGTTTCCCCGAAGGCTTGAGTCCGAGGACCATGCAAGGCCTTGGTTCAGTCTAACGCTTGTTTTCTCCTGTAAGTAGCTAGTTTCCCTATAGGTTTGAGTCCTTGGACCATGCAAGACCTTGGTTCTGTCTAGTACCCAGGTACTCCTTGCTGTGGTTAGTTTTCCAAGAGGCTTGAGTCCAAGGCCTCGTCTGACCTTAGGAGGGCCGAGAGGGTGTATTACCCTTCTACTATCCGAGAGGTCGTCTCCGTTGCTCCCGAGGCTGGCTCCGCCTTACAAGCGACAGATGAGGGCCAGACCAATGCTGCCGAGGATTCTACTCCAGCTGATAAGCCTCTTGAGGGGGCTGAGCCCCCTGGAGCATTGGAGGGGGCAGGAGCTGGTAGTCAAGAGGTGCCCCAGGATGTGGTGAAGCCTCCTGCTGACTCCCAAGCCACACTCGTCACCCCCAAGATTCCTCCTGCTGAGGAAGGGTCCTCAGAAGTAGCCCCTCCGAGCCAGAGTCCTGAGGTACCAGTAGGAGCCCTTCAGCAGACTCCTCAGGACAAGCTGTCTATCGAGTTGGGGGAGTAGGCCACCTTGTCAGGCTATCCCATTCCGATGGCCTGGGCCACCCTGATTTTGTTGTCGTTGTTTTTCTTTGTTTTATTGTTGTTCTTTTCTTTTTCTTTTTTATTTCGCCTTCTGTCTTGGCGACATTGTAACGAAACCGTATGTTTTCTTTTAATAATATACTCAGTTGTTTGTTTTTAGCTCGTCGGATGGTGTTTCCTTTCATTCGTTGTACTTTGATGTTTTGCTCGAAACCTTAGTTGCGTCTAGAACTTAGTCTCGTGAAGCAGTTGGCTTTCCTACAAGTTTGAGTCCGAGGGCCATGCCCACCTTGGTTCCATTTGACGTTTTTGTTCTTCTGTAAGTAGCTAGTTTCCCCGAAGGCTTGAGTCCGAGGACCATGCAAGGCCTTGGTTCCATCTGACGCTTTTGTTCTTCTGTAAGTAGCTAGTTTCCCCGAAGGCTTGAGTCCAAGGACCATGCAAGGCCTTGGTTCAGTCTAACACTTGTTTTCTCCTATAAGTAGCTAGTTTCCCCATAGGTTTGAGTCCTTGGACCATGCAAGACCTTGGTTCTGTCTAGTACCCAGGTACTCCTTGCTGTGGTTAGTTTTCCCAGAGGCTTGAGTCCGAGGACCATGCAAGGCCTTGGTTCAGTCTAACGCTTGTTTTCTTCTGTAAGTAACTAGTTTCCCCATAGGTTTGAGTCCTTGGACCATGCAAGACCTTGATTCTGTCTAGTACCCAGGTACTCCTTGCTGTGGTTAGTTTTCCCAGAGGCTTGAGTCCGAGGACCATGCAAGGCCTTGGTTCAGTCTAACGCTTGTTTTCTTCTGTAAGTAGCTAGTTTCCCCATAGGTTTGAGTCATTGGACCATGCAAGACCTTGGTTTTGTCTAGTACCTAGGTACTCCTTGCTGCGGTTAGTTTTCCCAGAGGCTTGAGTCCGAGGACCATGCAAGGCCTTGGTTCAGTCTAACGCTTGTTTTCTTCTGTAAGTAGGTAGTTTCCCCATAGGTTTGAGTCCTTGGACCATGCAAGACCTTGGTTCTGTCTAGTACCCAGGTACTCCTTGCTGCGGTTAGTTTTCCCAGAGGCTTGAGTCCGAGGACCATGCAAGGCCTTGGTTCAGTCTAACGCTTGTTTTCTTCTGTAAGTAGCTAGTTTCCCCATAGGTTTGAGTCCTTGGACCATGCAAGACCTTGGTTCTGTCTAGTACCCAGGTACTCCTTGCTACGGTTAGTTTCCCAGAGGCTTGAGTCTGAGGACCATGCAAGACCTTGGTTCTGTCTAGCGCTTGTTTTCTTCTGTAAGTAGCTAGTTTTCCCATAGGTTTGAGTCCTTGGACCATGCAAGACCTTGGTTCTGTCTAGTACCCAGGTACTCCTTGCTGCGGTTAGTTTTCCCAAAGGCTTGAGTCCGAGGACCATGCAAGGCCTTGGTTCAGTCTAACGCTTGTTTTCTTCTGTAAGTAGCTAGTTTCCCCATAGGTTTGAGTCTTTGGACCATGCAAGACCTTGGTTCTGTCTAGTACCCAGGTGTTCTTCTGTAAGTAACTAGTTTCGCCGCAGGTTTGGGTCCGAGGACCTGGAAGACCTTGGCTCAGTCTAGCACCCAAGTGTTCTTCTGTAAGTAACTAGTTTCGCTGCAGGTTTGGGTCCGAGGATCGCGGAAGACCCTGGCTTAGTCTAGCACCCAGGTGTTCTTTTGTAAGTAACTAGTTTCACCGCAGGTTTGGGTCCGAGGACCGCGGGAGACCCTGGATCAGTCTAGTACCCAGGTACTCCTTGCTTTGAGTGAAGGGATTTGCCCTCATCGTCGGGGGGTTTGTTTTTTGCGTGGTGGCAGCCTCGGCCTTGCTTCACCGAGGATGGGCTATTCGTCGGACTGGATTCTTGACCCCGAGCTACCCCGGGCAGGGGTGGCTCGGGTTTCTATCCTCACGCGTGGCAGCAACCCCTTCTTCACTCCAACCTTCCGCCTTCTTCGATTACGAGGCATCCCTAGACTGTTCGTGTTCTGCGTTTGACGCTTCGGTGTGCGAGGCGCGCCCTCATTAATATCCTCATTGATTAATGCAGATCCAGCGACCGTAGGCCTCCTTGGAATTGGGCCAGGATTATTGTCGTTGATGACTCTTCCTTCGAGTTCTGGTTGGACCAATTTCCACCAGCCTTCGCCCTCTATAAAAGGCTTTCTGGGGGAATCGTCCTTCCTCACTTCACAAATCCTCCGACCATACAGGGACCATGACTCTCCCACCCCCTAAGCCCCTACGATGACCTTGTCGGGATTGCGGTCAGAGCTTGGTGGAATGGGGCGGCCCTGTACGAGGGGGGAGGCAAGCAAGTTTAGGGTCCTCCTCCCTCAGTTGAGAACCGCTGCGGTTGTGGTTCGCGTCAGGCTTCCGGCGCGGAAAGGTTTGGGCGTCATCCTGGTGGTATCGTGCCTGGCAGTTAGGAGGGAGGTCCATGAAGTACATAACGTCCTTCTCCGGCGCGCGTCCATGCTTGCCCTTTAAGCTGGTGGTGCCTCGCTCCCAGCTTATCTGCCGGTGGAGGCTTGCGAGATTACGTCACGCTTGGTGCCCGAATGTTGCCGCCTCCAATGTTCAACCATTGTGCGGCTAGGGGAGCATCGAGAGAACACCATGGGGCGGGGTCATCCGGTGCCTTTGCATCTGCTCCTCTCTTCTCGCCGGTGCCATCCATACCGGCCTGGGGGTTGTTGGTAGTTTTGAAGCAAGCCTGCCTCAGCCCCTTCTCTTTTAGGGTTAGCTCTAGGACAAGTCCGTCTGGCCTCTGTTTGTATAGTTAGCTTTAAAACAAGCCTGTCTGAGCCTCTGTTTGTATCTTGTATTTGCTTTTCGCTTAATAAAATGTCGTGATGTTTGTTCTCTTTTCATTCTCTTTGAATCTTTTGCTTTTCTGCAATCGTTTTTTTTTTTGTGTGCAAACGCGCCATTGTTATCCTTCCTCAAACTAGCCATCTAGGAACGACCGTCCGTTGCGCCTGCTAGCGCACAAGTTCTCCCCACAGACGGCGCCAATTATAGGGTCTGGGTTTGAGCACTTCTACTATTGAGAGAGTGGACTCAAGCCCAGTTAGCCCGGTACAATGAATTTATAGAGAGCGGGTTAAAGAACTAGACCCTAACAAGCAGGCAACGTCCAGTCGTTCCGTTTGGCGGAGCCGGAGGCTGGTTCACCGAGATTGTGCTCCGAAGTCTGTCCTCGGCACCTGTCCGAGGAGCTTTGCGATGGCCTTTCTCCCGGGGATCCATCCCCCCTTTTCTGATCTTTTTCCTTCTTATATATAGTCCTCCTCTTTAACCTCTATCTTCCACCTGTTGATCATCCATGCTTCCTCATTCTGACTGCCCGTCCCATCAGCCATTCTCTTAGCACCCCTGTGAGTTGCGGCAACCAAGGCAACCCTGTCCAGAAGTCACATCTCCATTAATGCGGCTGGGGGGTTAGGTGAGCGCATTTAGTGTGGAGGTGACAGCTTATCCTGGGCGTGTCCCCCTGTCGTGCTGCTACGGCTGACGTGTTGGTCTCGGCAAGATCGTCCTCGACAAGGTTCCTGGCCATTAAGGCCATCACACTCCTTCCTCATACTGTTCTTCCTCCTCAGCATGGGCCTTGGGTCGGATATAAGATGGGCCGGAGTCGCCAAATTGTCAGGCCCCACAATTATTTTGATTTCGTTATTTTTTTTTTCTTTTTTTTTTTTCTGATTTGTGGTTCGGTAACTCTGCGAATATTTTTGTTTACCTGTGTTTATGGTTCTTTGCGATACAATCTGATTGAATAATTGAAAAAATTCATTTGTGAACCTGTGCAATCTATTGCCGAGTACGTTTAGAAATATTGATAAGCTTGTAATCTTTCAACACTGTTTAACCTTGCGTATAATTTTTTTTTGACTAAAATGTATCATCTAGATTCAGTTTTGATGGTTGGCATTTAATTAATGGGTTATTATTAAACTTTTCTTTACTTGACTTTTAGGTGAAATCTTATCTATAATGTTTGCAAGCCACTTGTTTGGCGTTGGTTTCTGAGTATATGAATAGTTTAATGTATGTGATTCGGATTGCACTGTTATTCTTTTGAATTTTGAGAAAACATGCATGTCGAGAAAGAAGCCATTCTTTTCTTTCGTGAAACCACGAACGATTTGGGAAGAGAATCGAAAAAAATTACAGTTTGCGGTGATGAGCGATGGGTGACGACCCAAGCCTTGTACCGCTTCAGCCCTCGGGTCGGGTTGATGAAGGAAAAGGAAGAAATTTCTAGACTTCTGTACAATCTTTGTGTGCTGGAGTGGTATTGGTAGTGGTTAGGGGTGGTAATTCTTATCTATATCCATAAACCCGCCCATTACTCACCTTATTTGGATAAGTCTTAACCCAACTCATTTGAATATTTGGGTTAAATGGGTAAAGACTCATTTGGTTAATTAATTAGATGGGTCTAAATGGATAAATCCACTGATACCCACTAAACCCATCTAAAATTTAAAATTAAATAAACCCACAAATACCCACTAAACCCTTTTGCAATCTAAAACTTACCTAAACAGTATATCTCTAAACACTTTCCCTCAGATTTTCTCAGTAACCAAACAAAAGTAAGAAAATTCTTGGGTTGATTTCTAAGTTAAAGTTTTCGAGAATTTTGGGTTTGGGGTTTTCAGAGACAAAAAAATTTCGAAACTACATCTCGCGATCTGAGCCGAGATCGACGTTAGCGTGAGAGGCTCTTTGCGGTACCAGAAGAATTGGTTGAGAAAGGAGAGGAGGCCACACGCTAGCGTTCCTAGAATCCATGTTCGGAATGTGAAGCTTGAAAGAGAAGTGTCGTCGGTGATCAGAACCATCAGAGCTACTTGCTCGATCAGAGAGTTCTCGATGTCTGAGAGAATTTCCGATGAGCTCGAATCGGAAGCTCGAACTGTGCATTATGAGTGAAAAAAAGTTTTGATGCTTAGCTTATTATTTGGAGAAGTGGAAAGTTGAAGGAAAAAAAAAGTAAGGAAAAAGAAAAAAGAAAATGAAAATCTTACTGAGTGGAGCTTTGATTTCTTCGCTAATGCTCATCTTCTCTCTCTTCTTCAAACAGAATGGAACTTTTAAAAACTGAGTGGAGCTTTGATTTACAAAGTATAATGCTTAGCTCATATTTTTAAAATCTTAGACCCAAAAAGAATGAAACTTTTTACTTTTGGGTATTTAAGGGTATTTTGGTAATTTTGAAAGTCAATAGGGTATTTCACTATAGTTTTAGAGTTATTTGGGTGATATTAGGTTAAATGGGCGAGTTACTAATTAAATGGGTTGGGCGGGTAATGGATAATTAATTTATATATAAACAGGTCATAAATGGATAAATGGGTAATTACACATCCAACCTATTTATGACCCAACCCGCCCATTTGCCGGTAGTAGTATTGGGAGGGCAATCATTTTTGCCCACAGTGTACACTTTATGTATGTAAACTATACTATTTAATGGTTTTTAAAAAAAAAAAGAATTGGTGTACAGAGAGTTTGAAATAGGGGATGTGCAATTATATCATTACTCTAATTTTTCACCCAGTCTCAAGAAGTGGCCAAACAACTCCTCACTTTTTTGTCTTAATCTTTGTTGTCTCCACTTAACCCTCAACCTGGTAAAATTCGACCTTAAGAACCTACAAACTCTGATGAAACCAAAGAAAAATGCAGAATACTAGATCTACAATATTTTCACAACAAAATTTAAGTGGTAAGCTATTATTAGTTCCAATTTGAATACACAATTGAAATTACTTTTTTACCCATCAATAACAATCTGTCATATAAAATTTATTATGAAAGTGTTATAAAACAAGTTTTGAACATAGCATTTCTGAAGAAGAATTATGCATATAGGCGGATTTTTTGACCCGCAAAAAATGGATTAACCCAAACTCGTGTAAGTCCAGGTTGATTCCGGTTGAGTTTTGGGTCAACCAAGTCAACCCATTTTTGTGCCATATGTTCTTTCTTTTTGTCTACATAACCTACATTTCTCTTCTTTTAATTCTTTGACTTTTCTTCCTTATTTCATCGGTTCTCTTTACTTTTTTTTTTTTTTTTTATATACTTAATGTACATCAAAATTTCTAATCTAGAGACACTACAAAATTTTTAGTTTTCGCCCTTACGCGACTTGTATCACCCCTTATGGTGAAGACTGAAGAACAGAAAATTTTCCTCCGCAAAATTTTCTTTTCTAACCACTAAAGCCATTTAGTTTTATTTTTCACTCATTCTCCGTATTTTCATTTCTCTTAAATCTTAATTTCATTCATTCAAAAAACTAGTCTTTACAAAACCCTAAATTTTCAAAATAAAAACCCTTTTCAAAACCATAATCTTTCAATACACATTTTCATAAATAGCATGTTGTTTTCTTGTTTGTGACATGTTTAGATGTTTTGATTGCATGACATGAATCCATGACTATTAATGGTTCATAGATTGGGGTTTATTAATGTAATTTTATTTTTTAGAATGTAACTATGACCAAAACAATGTAATTCTTAGATTTTATTTAGGACCACAATGCCTTGTAAAGTTATCTTATATCAAATGTAAAATTTCAATTTAATCAATAAAATGAGGACTTTCTTTTATTGCATGGTTTTCCTTTTTCTTTTTTTCTTTTTTTTTCCTAAGATTAAAATAAGTGACAGCTCTAATTATAAAATTCTTAATTTAGGGAGAACAATATCATCGGTTGAATTGTCATTATGGAAGGCAATAACGCAATCTCACCCATTCACATGAGTTTGGTCCCAATGAAAGTCAGTGGGCTAATTAAGGTTGCAATCTCTCACATAGGGGAGGATCAATCATCCGAGAATACACTAAATGGTAGTCTTACTCAACTTTGTTGCGCATGCTTGGACCAGTGGCGGCTCTAGGAATTTTTTTAGGGTGGTTACTGAGAAATTTAAATTATATAAAATCTAATAAAGTAATAACTTGAATATTTGCTACAACTGCCAATCAAGTCAAGTCATTTAGGAGAGCAAAATTGTTGCAACTGCAAAGTCAAAAAGAGTATAACTATTGTCACCATTAAGAAAAACTCACAACTACAATATTTTTCTTGGTACCATTTTTTAAGGAAAAATGAAATTAGAGATTATTTTATTGAATAGGTTGAATAAGCTACAAATTTGAATGATTAATGATTTTTATCTTTTTGTTTTATAATAGGCTTTTTGTTGAATAATTTGTTCACTTCTTGTTGTTTGGTTTAAGTTTGTTGTTACTTAAGCTAATATTTATTGTTGTTGTTTAAGCTTTTTTCTTTTATTTATAAAAGGGATTAAGGATTATGTTTGGGGGTAGAATTAATTTTGGAGTAATGTTATATCCACAACATTTTTACAATAAATCTTATGCAAAAAGCTGTTATTGGTGGGTAGAAAAATAATATCAGTATTGGAGTTAAATTAGAATCACTAACAGCTTACCACATTTGATTTGTTGTGAAATTATTGTGAAAATATTGTGAATGTAGCATTACTCTTATTTTTGTTGAACCCAAATTTTTGTAATTCTCAAGTTAAGGTGTTCAACATTTTTATTAGGGTGGTCACAATAAATTAGTTTAGCATATAATATTTTTTTAACAAATGTATGTATACATTTTTTTTCAAGTCAATATGCAAGACAGGGTGGTCCTATGACCACCCTGGCTTGCATGTGGAGCTGCCAGTGGCTTGGACATACTCTCTCTCCCTTCCGTTACGTCAAGTTTGCCTCTTAACATTATGCTTAATAAGGAAGAACTCATCTTATTTTATATATAGTTTCAACATTGATGATATATGGTCATTATTTCTTCATCGGTGAGTGTTTGTTTCAGCTTTTCAAATTTCAATATTTCTCTCACACAAACACTCTGTCTTTCCTTTATTTTTCAATCTTATTTTTTTCTTTCAATAATCTCTTCATAGGCAACTAAAGCCTGGTGAGGGCCTTCACCTTTTATTATTTCCTCTAAGGCCCATTTTCTCTTCTTAATCATGCTTTTGCTTGGTATTTGAATTAGATAACGGATGCTTTGATCTTCCTCTGCCATGCCCGTCACCTACTATCTCATTACATTCAGCCATCGACGATCTTGACGTTATTTTTTTATTTTCATCCAAACCCCAATAATATTAAGGCCAAATTAGTTATTGCATGTTAGGGATTTAGGTTAAGAACAATCTAGTGGTTATGTTTTTAGTACAGAGTATATATAGTACCAGCACATATAGCATAACTTTTGGGTGGCTTATTGAAGCCATTAAGTTATTCAATTGTGGTAATTGCGATATGAACCCTGTGTATGCAAGATTAAGGTTTTTAAAACACTTTGGATAATCTTGTGCTTTGTTTGGCTAATACTTGATCTCTGTCATCCTTAAGCCTTAAGTTAGTGAGAGTATAAAATGGAATGTCTACAATGAGCCGTTAAAGGCAACGTGGACTCGGGTTTGGATAGTTAAGAGTCCCTACCAAGGTAAAGGTCTTCATAAGGAGAGCATTTCAAAATGTGCTATTACATTACTGCCCACAAAACAAACCTATTTGCAAAGCATATCGTCCCTACCTTCTGTAGTGAGCTTTGCAAGGAAAAAGTAGAGATCCTTACACATGCTCATTTGAGAATCGTGAGGTCAATGCATTGGAGTGACCAATGACGGAGCTAGGAATTTGGGTTAGGGGCAAGATTAATAGACAAAATTGAAAGTAAAAAATTAATCTAAAAAAAATTAATCAATATTAATAACAAAGTAAATAACCAACTATATGCTAATGAAATTCTCATACACAATCTAACATAAAATGTAAACTTTAATTTATTTTTTCACACCTAGTTTAATTTACTCAATTGCTCTCGAAGATTTATCATATTTTGAAACCGTTGCATGATTTCTTCACACTAGTCTTGAATATATCTTTATCAATATATGTGACTAAGCAATCATTTATCCATTAATCTCCCATTCGATTGTGTAATCAATTTTTAATTATGTTCATTGCTGAAAACTTTCTTTCAACAGTAGCTGCTGCAACTTGTAAGATCAATGTTGAGGTCATTAACATGTAAAATAATGGATATAAAACATCCTTTTTCATTTCTACCATTATTTTAATATAAAAGTTGTTAGAGTGTAGGTCTATTTATGTGAGAGCATTAGCATTGGTAGTACTAAAAAGTCATATTACTATTTTTAGCACCATCAATACTAAAAAGCCTGCTGCAATGGTGGAGGAAAAGCCAAAAAATTTGGCTGTTGAGCTACAGTGCACAGCCAAAGATGTCTATGCACCGTAGCTAAGATGGCAAAAAAAAAACTATTAAAAGTTATATTATTTTATTGTGTTAGTGGTGGTGGTTGTTGTTTATTGTTGTAGATATATTATTTTATTGTATTGAATATTAAAATAAAATTACTGATGTTGAGTGTTTTGTAAAATGAGGTGGTAAAATAGATAAAACAGTTTTTTGTGGTGTCAAATTGTGAAATTTTTTACACCACCAATGCTAATGCTCTAAGAGAAGCTGATGTGGGAATTGAAAAAAAAAAAAAAAAAGAGTTATTTGTCCTTGTGTGGTGTAAGGGGGCAAATAAGACATTTTTGTACAATATGGTAATATTATACTATTATTAGAGAAATTTTTGGAAGTTCAGGGGGGCACTTGCCCCCTCGGACCCCCCCTCCCTCCACCCCTGGAAGTGACACTCTGAATGTTTGAAGGATGGTGCTACAAAAGATAAAATAGACATCCTCTGTCATGAGAAAAGCACAAGAAGTTGATTAAGATATGGATGTACAACAATTGGAGGTGGAATGAATCTTTCTTTCTTTTTTTGTTAAAAAAAAAAAAAAAGGTTAAAGGGGGCGACCAGTATGACTTCCCTACCTGCGCATGACCAGACTGCAGCAAAAAAAAAAAAAATAGTCTTATTTTTTTCCTGCTTCAATCTTAGGACTGTCTTCTATTTTAGGAGTAGGCCACCTGCTACAGTGTTATGGAGCATGCTAGAAGCTTTTGCGATAGCATTTTTTCATGGTGTCCAAGTCATTGTAATAAAGCATCACATAAACTTGCCTTTGAGGTGGAGGAAACTTTATTTGGATCCAGCATGCAATTACCGCTTACTCCTTAGTGTGAGAGAGAATAGTTAGAAAAGTATAAAGGTATTTTAAAAAAATCAAAATCAAATGCTTTTAACTTTAATCTTAATTGTTATCTCAAAAAAAAAAAACTTTAATCTTAATTGTTAAAAAACTACTATTACACAATGCAATAACCATAACCAATGTACTAGATCACATAAACTTGCCTTTTAGATGGAGGAAACTTTATTTGGAACTACCATGCGATTACTGCTTACTCCTTAGTGTGAGGGAGAATAGTTAGAAAAGTATAAAGGTATTTTAAAAAAATCAAAATCAAATGCTTTTAACTTTAATCTTAATTGTTATCTCAAAAAAAAAAAACTTTAATCTTAATTGTTAAAAAACTACTATTACATAATGCAATAACCATAACCAATGTACTAGATCACATAAACTTGCCTTTTGAGGTGGAGGAAACTTTATTTGGATCCACCGTGCGATTACCCCTTACTCCTTAGTGTGAGAGAGAATAGTTAGAAAAGTATAAAGGTATAAAAAAAAAATCAAAATCAAAGGCTTTCAAAAAAAAAAAAACTTTAATCTTAATTGTTAAAAAACTACTATTACACAATGCAATAACCATAACCAATGTACTAGATCTCAATTCAAGGATACTCCCCATTCATAGAGTTTAAAATTTTAAATAGTAAACTCTTTCAAAAACATAATACAATGCACTATCAATTTTCTTTTTAAAAAAAAAACTCATAAAAGAGCTGACATGGCAGTGCTACTGCTGACGTATAAATATTATTAAAAGAAAAATCTTTAAGCAGGGCCCAAGCCCAAGACCAAGACCGAATAACTTGAACCCAAAAGGTTAAAGCCCAAAATCCCAAATGCTATACTAACCTCTTGGAGTTGAGAAGTCTGGTGTTGTTGAAAGAACCTGGAACATTGCCAATGAATCCTCTCTCTTCTATTACCTCTCTGTTTCCTATATTTTTTAACAAAAATGACAGGTCAAAGAGTTGCTATAGCTTCTATTTCATCTATCTCACAGTTCTCTTCCTCCTTCAAGCTCATTGCGTCATTCATATCTCGTGACAAGTTCTTCTTAATTGATTTTGAAAGGGTTATCTCTTGGTAGCTACTAGCTGACCAATTTTCCGTTATCAGCTACCTGATATTCTTACTGCTTCTGGATGGCCCTTGGATCTCTTCCATGTACTCCATTCCATACTCAAAGTTCCAGGTGGCTTCTATCCTACGAATCACGGACACTTCATTTAGAGTGTCATAGCCAATTAGTCATGTTATGTCCATGTCGTACTAATGTCGTATCAACCATTTTATATTATAATTTTTCAGAAATTGCTTGAGTCATTGTGTCGCACCTTTGTCTATACTTGTACTCATGTCCGTGTCCATGCTTCTTAGCTTCTATATCCCATCAAACGAAAAAGGCATTTATGTTCGCCATTATTTTCCACGCAACAAAGAAAAAAAATCTCAAGCTTCTTATCCTCATTACGCTCCATCACCTACGAGTTTAGTGATAATTAGTAATGATGAGTTGATAGAATTGTACTATCGTGGAAACAAATCTCCATGACCCACGGATTCGATCACGACGAATTCCTCATCTAAGATGTAGGTTTGTAGTTCGCACGGGGATCTCAATTTATTCGCACGCTCTTCAAGTAAAAGTCTTAAATCTTATTAATTGGTAGTAGTTGCATACTCCAAATGACCTGTCCATAGACATGGCAAAACAGGTCAGAATTTTCTGACCCGAAGCAAAAACGGGTTGACTCGTGACCCGACCCGCGACCCGACCCGAACCCGAACCATTTTTTTTAAACTTTTTTTTTTTGGTAAAAAAATAGTAAAACTAAGACAATATTGGTTTAATTGTTTATTGTGAACTTTAAGGAAACAATTGATACATTTACATAACTATATGCAAATTAATTGAAAGATAAATGGTTGAACATTCTGTAATGAGTAAATATTTTTAGATATCAAATAGTAAAGTACATGCCAAGATAATCTGGTTACAGTAGAGTTAAAAATATAGATTTAAAATTGTAGACATGTGAGAAATATTCGCAAGTGTGAAAATAGTGAAGCTAAAGTATTAAATTAGCATAAATTATGAATACTTAGACCTATTTTTTAATAATTTATGTCCAAAATAAACGGCTTTTCAAAATAAATTATGATATTTCCTAGAGTGTGTGTTGCTTAACAATAATATGATATTCATAAAAGAGATCATGTATAAATAAGTAAGCAATCAAATTTTAAAGTATATCTCAAATTGAAATAGAGTGTCAACCACAACTGATAATAGATTATAAAATTAATTTTCAAGATTGTAAATTTCTTATATATTTTTATTCTTTATCAAATGAGTTATCCAATAAGTCATTTGTAATTTTGTTTCATATTTGGAATGTTGATATTGTGTAGAAATAAAACTTGTGTATTTGTTTTATTTATCTTTGTGTTATTTTGTTTTAGATAGTAATGTTAGGATTTGTATAATTTTAAAATTGTTGAATAAGTATTAATAAGTTTAACTGAGTTCATTCTTGATATAAGTGGTGAATTCAAAATAATACATTTTATATCAAGTAATTTGTTGCATAACTTTCCAAATGACAGATACATGTTGTTTTCTTTATAAAAATAAAAAATTAAAAAAAAATTCATGTGAAAAATACGGTCAACCCGACCCGACTGACCCGAACCCGATTTTGACCCGCTTAAAATGACCCGTGACCCGTTTGACCTGCAACCCGATTGACTCGACCCGACCCGACCCGCCCGTTTTGCCATGTCTGCCTGTCTAGAAGTTTCTTTCTCCCTCTATCTTGCTTTCCCTCCCCCCCCCTCCCCTCCAATAAAAACCACATTTTTTATTTCTGTGTTTCAGTTTATGTTCTATCAATATTAATAGACCATGTGTAATTTTTTATTTTTTTTTAACTTTGATTCACTACAAAAAAAAGTTGGGTTTTTCTGTAGTGATTATTATATAATAAAAGTAAAATTAATACAACTGGGGAAAAAGATTTGTACTCCTTCCCTGTGCTCTCCGTTTTCTTCTGCATCTCTATTCTTTTCTTTTCTTTTTTTTTCTTTTTTTTTGTTGTGAATATTTCAATAGTTACAGCTTACAACCTACGACCCTTAATGTTAATATCCCAATTTTTTAAGATCCTCAAAGAAATTTTCGAAAAACTGAAATCGACAGAATTGATTTCAGTTCACGATCTGAATTGCATCCAAAAGTGTGAGATTTTCATTTTAATCAACATATTCTTTCAAAGTACCAAAAATCTGAACTATCAAAAATCTGAACTATCAAGTCATCTTCGTAACTTTCAATTTTCATGGTTCATGTTATTTCGTTCATGCTTTGAATATACACGTAACAAAAAGCAACTTTTTGTATACCATGATTTTTCTTTAATAAACCATCAAGTCATCTAATTTCTTTTTCTTTTTCTTGGTTTATGCTTTTGGCCTCTCTAAGTTTAAATCCTGATTCTGTTTCTGTCTACCATGATTTTTCGTTAATAAACCATCAAGGCCACTGATTGGGCCATTTTCTTTTTATATTTACTTCTACATGTATATATCCGTTTATTTTTTGAAAGCCAAATAGTTGTATTCATTAACTGCTAAACCTCAATACTATCAGATAAGAGTTAAGCAGTAAAACATACTAGCCAAATACAATAAGGAGAACAAATGGATTTTGCATATCTTGCTAGTACTTGCTGGTTGCCACCCCGACGTGTTATGTAACAGTTTAAAGTGTTGAAGGGAGTGTTTGGTAGGTAAGTTCAAACACACTTTTAAGCATTTTAAACAACATTACACACATTTTCACACATTTTTTCACCACACGTATATCAAAAACACCCAAACAACATTACTCAAACTCTTCTACCAAACACCCCCGAAATCTTTGCAGCAACAGTCGAGCTATTGATGAACCAAATTCCCATACCACGAAAAATCCTCCTGACTTGACTGAAGTGCAGAGTAATAAGATTTGTTTTGAATTTTAATAAGAATTTATTCAATGAAAAAGGGAATTACAAGTTTACAACAAAACAAATCTGTTAGGTTCTAAATGTTTAGAACAATTGGCAAATCGTGAACATAAACTTGTCTAGATATAGATCTTATAGTCTATAGGTTTTATTAGACAATACTCAAGGTGATTCAAGTCAAGATTCAAGAACATACAAGCTGCAGGAAGAATACTTCATATTCTGTCTGGTTCGATCGATCGAAGGACAGGCTCGATCAATCGAAAATCGTATCTGCAGAATTTTAAGTCGGCCCAAACAGCAGCTTAAGCCCATTAAGGATTAGGGTTTCAAATCTACTTCTCCCCCTATATAAAGGAAACCTTAAGCCACGTTTTTTAGAGCTTTTAGAGAGAGAGAAGAGTGTGCCTCTTTTGTATCTAGGGTTTTGTACCCAAACCTCTCTAAGGTCGTGATATCTGTGAGGAGCTTTCCTTCACACAAGTTTAGGATTATCAAGAAGAGATTTCTTCAAGAACTTGATGATCATTCAGTTGTTGCCATAAGAACTTAAAGATACACAAGCAGGTGTACTTGTACTTGCTGGAGAATCCAAGAAAGAATGAGTCCGTGGTCTCGGAGCTTGCACGTGGTCGTGTCAGTAAGTTCTACTGGTGGGTAGCAATAAGAAGTCGAGCGTGGGGGCTTGTAAGTCTTATTGTATAAACTTCGATTCTTTCAAGATAGTGGATTCAAGTTTACCTTAAGGATAGTTAGGTTAAATTCTCTCCAGGTTTTTACCGTGTGATTTCCTGGGTCATCATATCTTTGTATTATTTATATTTCCGCTGCTATATACTTGATATGATTATTTGATTGTGATAACCTAGATTTACATAATTTGACTAAGTTAATTACTTAGCTAATTAACTAGGTTAATTTGGTTGTGTTAAGGAGTCTAAAAACCGTACAAAATCAACACGATATATAACAAGCATAAAAGCTGTGCAAAGCTCACACCATGCATGGTACCCTTTTTAACTATGCATAACCAACAAGATTCCCAAAAAAAAAAAAAAAACGTATAACCAACATAAACAGAGCGTGGGAACTCTACGTGTGATGCGAGATTTTACTCTATGCATGAACTAAAAATTATGTACATGTACTGATGTACGGTATATTTGTCATTATCAGACCGAGGCTAAGGCAAAGTCGGTCATATTCAGAGTTGGAGGTTGAACTTGGACAACAACGTCACCACCAGTACCGGTAACGCTGCTGCTGACAACTGTTTGGCCGCCGTTGCTGAAATAATTACTGATCCAATACTTGTATAGTGCAGCGATGAGAATCACGAGGCTAATTATTGCTGCAGCGATTTTGACGCCCAAAAGAAACTGTATTTCTTCCCTGTTAAAAAAGAGAAAAATATTAGAGATCTATCATTCAGAAAAAGTCGACAACAACTTTAGTAGAGATATTAATGTTAGTACGTACATGATCACAGGCGGAGGGTTTGCGATTGTGACAGTGAAAGTGGTCGAAGGAGGCGGAACTGGAAGGTTTGAAAATGGTTTAGGCACGAAACCTGTCATTGATAATTTGTTATGAAGAGGAGGAAAATATATTCGAAAACGAACTTGAAGAAGTTTTGGACATGAGAGGGATATATATATATATATATATATATACACACATAATATGTCAGTTTTTTTATTATCCGCCGGTATAGTTAGGACTATAATCCCAAAAAGTAGGTGGATGTCAATTTTTTCCAAATGGATTGTTGAAAACACGGACGGTGGCTTGATACGTGTGGGAGTTATGGTCAAAACTATAAGGCTTTTTATATATTTGAATATGGCTTTAAAAAAATTAAATTTTACTTAAATTTTATTATTTTATTTTAAATGTAAAATTATTACTAATTAACATGAACCATGTAGAATTTGTTTTTAGAAAGATTATAGACACTAAAAATTTAACAAAACTTTTCACACCTGTTAATATGGTAGATTGATAATGGTAAGTGAAAGAGTGAAGTACATCCACCTATTATGAAAAATGTTGTGAATTTTTTTGTGTATTGCTTTTTTTTTTTTTTTTTTAGAAGTGCTAAATTCACAATATTTTTCACAACAAATTCTTGGTATTAAGTTGTAACTGGTTCTAATATGAATCTACTACTGAAGTTATTTTTTTGTCATCAATAATAGCCTGTAACAACCTGCTACTTAAGATTTGTTGTAAAAATGTTGTAAAAAATGTTATGAACGTAGCATTTCTCATTCTTTTTTTTCTTCTTGTTTTTCATTTGATAAAAAATATTATTTTTTTATTGGCTAATATTTGTGCTTAATTAATTGAAGAAATAACTCAATTGATTAAAATTTGAGGTCTTTTTCTACTTAGGCCTTAGGCGACCGCATCAATTATTTATAGTGTAAAGCCCGAATGAAAAACCATAGAGCATACTGCCCAGTGCATATACCTGTACCTGTTATCATCTCATTTTTTGATGATTCTGGTTTTTTTTTTGTAATTCATATGTATACAAAATAGGCAAATTGTAACAAAAATTGTATGAATTGTTAGAATGCAAATTCTCTATACTACTTTTTATGTACTATTTTATATTCTATCAATTACAAATTACCATGTGTATGATTGTTTTCCATTTTAAACTTCAGTTATTTTATAAGGAAAGTGATGATGCAAGAATCTTCAGCCAAGTGAGCTCATCCAGATGAGCCAACAACCTCGTCCCTATACTTGAAAATGCTGCACAAAGACCTTCTTAGATGGTCACCGATGTGGTGCCTGCCAAAGAGTCTCCGATGATTAAGTCAGCGTCTGGAAATTCCAAGAAAATATCAGAGAATAGAGTTATGGCATGTATTTGGATTCTTCATACCTTGTATTGGTTTTGTGGAGTGTTTATATATGGTGCCACAGCATCTAGCCGTTGTGGCTTTTATTGTGGCTTTAATGCTTCTTTTGGTAGCGCTTCCATGCTCAGTAATGTAGGCCTTGATGGGCCTCTAACGGTTTATACAGCTGGTCTCGTAACCGTCTGGGGCATTATCTACTACATTGAATGGCTTTCTTCCATTTGTCAGTGACATGGAGATGTGGACGGAGATGTTTGATTTGTTCGTCTAAGAAAAATGGCTCGTCGGTCCCATCAGCTACCTTCCAGGCTCTGTGATCGTCCTTGCGTGTTGTGACGATCATCAAGAGGCAAAAGGTTTTTTTTTTTTTTTTTTTGGATGTGTCTCTTGGGGTTTCTCTCCGCATTCAATGCGCAGTGGTGGCACCAGGCAGGTTAGGGGTGTAATCGGTTCGTTTCGGTCGGTTTTTTTAGTTTTGGCCAACCGAAACCGAAATTTTCGGTTTGTGAAATTCTCAACCGAAACCAACCGAAATAATTGGAAATCAATCGGTTTCGGTGGTATTTCGGTTTCCGTCGGTTTCGGTCGGTTTTCGGTTAAGCACATGGGCTATCTATTTTTCCAAAACTCTAAGTTAACATCACAGTCACAAAAGGAAAATAACAACTCAACATCACATTTTTCAATAAGGAAAAAACAACTCAACATCAGATTCACAAAAAAATAGCATTGATTCAAAACCCACAGAAAAAAATAGCATTGATTCAAAACCCAAAATACAAAAAAGAGAGGGTTATCAAGAAATTAAAAAGAGACTAGAGAAGGTCACCGTGAGAATGAAAAGATCAAGCCGCGTGGGGAGGCCGGCATGTGGAGGCGGCAGCAGAGGCGTGAGGCTTGAGGGAGATGGAGGCGTGAGGGCGATGAGGGAGATGGAGGCGTGAGGCGTGAGGGCGATGAGGGAGATGGAGGCCGGCGTGCGTGAGGGCGATGAGCCGATGAGGGAGATGGAGGCCGGCGTGCGTGAGGGAGATGGAGGCGTGAGGGAGATGAGGGAGATGGAGGATTTTATTTTCAGATGAGGGCGTGTAATGTAAATGGGGTAGGTAGGGTAAGGGTTTTTATTTTTTTTATTTTCAATTAGTTTTTGTTAACTTAATTAATTTAGTTAATTAGTTTAATTTTAGTTAATTAATCTAGATTATCTAATGGGCAGTGGGCAGTGGGCTTCTTTCTGGGCTTCTTTCAAAAAAAAAAAAAAGGGGGGGGCAGTGGCTTAAGCCAAGCCCACGTTTACACACTTAATATTATATATATTTAATATAAAATATAATATAATAATATATAATAATATGTGACTGCACCTTACTGAACTTAGTTTCCCTTTAGTCACTTGATAACTTAGTTAAGTTAGTTTGGTAACTTAGTTTGAACTTAGTTTCTTGATTCAGCTGATTGATTGGACTTTGCCCACTGCCCAAAGCAAAGCTGGCAAAGCATGCATCTGCCAACTGCCAAAAGCTGAAAAGCAAAACTTTTTTTTTTTTGAAAATATCCGGTAGAGAGTAGCATTTTACAAAATATTTTATATTTAATATAATAATATAATATAATAATATATTAATGATATTATTATATAATAATATTTCGGTTCGGTTCGGTCGGTTCGGTGTATTAAAATTTGACACCGAAAACCGAACCGAAATATTCGGTTTTTTATAAAATAAAACCGAAACCGAACCGAACCGAAACCGAACCGAAATTTTTACATCGGTTCGGCCGGTTTGAAGCGATTTTTTCGGTTCTTCGGTTTTTTGCACACCCCTAAGGCAGGTCATGGCCACGTGGCTTGCCCTGAGGGGTGGATTTAATGCTCTACTCCGTGTGACTATTGGTTTTCCCGATGTTTTTTTTTTTTCAGTTTTCTGTGCTTTATATTTTTAAACTCCCTTTCTCCTCTTTCTTCCTCACTTTTCACTTTCTTTTTGTTACTGTTGCTGTTTTGCGCTTCCCAGCCACCATTCTTATTGCGAATTTTTGCGATTTGCTTTCTGCATTTTGCTCTTTACGTTTTGCTCTTCTTGGGGTTGCGCTTCTGAGGTACAGCCTCTTCCTCCCTTTACTTGTTTTTCACAAAGTAGATAACTTGTAGAGATTTCTAATTTTTCTTTTCTTTTCCTTTTTTGTGCTTTTGGTCTTTCTAGGATCTTGCCTCCCTTCTATTGCTTTTTGATTTCCATGCTTAGTAGTTCTGAGGTTAGGGCGCTTTGTCCCTCTGTTTCTTTCCTTTTCGCACGTTTAGGGGCTTCTTTAGGAATTTCCCGCAATTTCTGCCCTTTAGTTGAGGACTTTGTAGGTGGGGAAAATAGCTTATGTTTAGTGATAGCTGATTTATTCCCTTTGCTGCGTCAATCTGTTGGTTGGTTTGAGGATCTATTGAGTGACTGAAGAGCCATGTCAGAGGTTAGGTCTAGTGAGTTGGAAACAAGATTGTCATCTAGTGACGACCCCGTGGAGGAGGATACCACCATCTCTACACCAAGGGTAGTAAGGGCGTTTTCTACTCTAGACGAGGAGTGTGGGCTGGATGCTGAAACTCTTTCTCATTTTAGGGATCTGTTTCAGTTTCCTGAGAGCTTCGGATCCGTCTTCCTCGTAGGGAGGAATGGGCTTGCCACTTCTAACCAAGAGAGGTGTGCTTTTATGAGGCCATCTTTCTGAGTGGGCTTAGGTTTCCTGTCCATCCTTTTATAATGGAGCTCCTAAACCACTTCAGTATTGCTCCTGGGCAACTTATGCCCAATTCGTGGAGGATTGTAGTTAGTTGTATGGAGATCTGGCTGGAGTCCACGGAGGGAGATATGATTAGGGGTGGACGAATTCACTTATCTGTACCATCTGAAGGAGTTTGAAGAGTACGGGTACTACGAGTTTGTGCCCTGGGACAGGAAGGCTAGGATCGTCACTGACCTGCCCTCGTCCTTCAGATATTGGAAATCTTGATTCTTCTTTGTGTCTGGGGATGATTGGGAGACCCTTACTGACGAAGTTTGAGGCGACGTCCCTAGGTTACTCTGTCGGTGGAGAGCCCCGAGTCTAGGTGCGTCATTTCTTTGCAAGTCCCTTTGTACTTATGTGTTCGTCATTATTTTTTATCGTCACTAACTTTTCTATCTGTTGTGTGTAGTTACAAAGCGCTCAAGGCTTAAAAGCAGATACATGGACCGCGTGGAGGCTGCTGTGCAGCACACGAAGACTATAGACGATTTTGAAGACCTTGTGAATCCGTGGACTCTCACTCGTCATTGTCTAGGTCCAGACCCTTTCGCTTTTGTTCTTCGGGCTATTGCTATTGAAGAGAAGAGTGAGTATTATCACGTCTCGCCGTCTTCTCTTTCTTTCTCCCTTTTTTTTTTTTTTTGGTTAAGTGTTTTCCTTCTTTTCTTTTGTAAAGATGACGACAAAATTTAATCAAGATATGTACACGAAGATGAGGTCAAAGAAGAACGAGCCTCTCTCTGCCCTTAGGAAGAGGGGGGTTTAGGTAGTAGACCAGGGGCTTCCTGCTATCCCTACAGCCAACGTCACTATACCGACGAGGGCAACTTCCCCGGCTACTTCGGTGGAAGAAATAACGCCACTCACAAAGAGGGCCAGGGTGGATAAAGGAAAGGAGAAGGCTTCCTTGCGATCATCTAGCATCTGGGCAGACAAGGACGCGGGAGGTCTTTTCCAGTGACGAGCTTAAGGCCCTTGTCGAGGTGCCGCCCAACGAGATGGTGGGTTGTCACGTCCACAAGCTTGTCCAGGTAATATGTTCGTAAAGTCCCTCCTTAGCGTTTTACATTTTTCTTTTTTAACGATTGAATATCTCTTTCAGGTTTTGGGGGAAACTCTTCACGTAACTTCAGAGTATCTGAGCCAGGAGGTTAGGGCTTCGTCTACAGAGGCCAAGGGTCTGGAGGTGGAGCTTGTGAAGCTGAAGAAGGACCTTATCGTTGCTATGGACGAGGCCAACATTGCAAAAGAAAAGGCCAAGGTTTTATCTAACGACCTGAGAGCAAAGAGGCAACTCACCCTTGAGAAAGACGAGGAGCTCCAGGCTGCGAAGGAAAGGGTGAAGACAGTCACTGCCAAGTTCGTCGAGGCCTTCCAACAAACTGAAGAGACATCGTGCTCTTCAACTAGTATTATAAAGGCTTCGAGCTCTTGCGGCGCTTCCTCGTCAAGCATCCTACCGGCGTAGACCTGGAGGAGTTGGAACTCGAAGCTGTGGATAAAGAGATGGCTGCAAACGAGGCTGCCCAAGCGTCTCAAGCTGCCCAAGACTTGATCGTTGCTCCCGAGGGGGATACTCCAGGACTTGGTGATGCTGACAGACAAGAAGTTGCTGTATAGGCCTGCACATACTTGTTAATATATATATATATATATATATTTTTTTTTAATTTTGGTTGCCTAGTATGTTTTTGGGCTGTTTTCTTTAAGGTTAGAACAATATCTTTTGCCCAGTGTCTCTGGGTTTTTACTTTCGAATGTTGGAACAATGTTTGGTTTGCTCGGGGTTTTCAGACTTTTTATTATGTTAACTACTTTAGGCTTTACCTGTTTTGTTGTGCCTGATATGCTTTTATCCATACCTGATTTTTGCTTGCTTCGTTGCTTGTTTACCTTTAGCGTTTATCTGTAGTCTGCCTTTTTCGTCAGTAACTTATACCCGTCCGGGTGTACTCCTGGCCAATCTTTGGCTAACTATGAGAACTATTTAAGGGATATCATCAGCAACTTACATCCGTCCAGGAGGAATCTTGCTACTTAGTCAATTTGTTGGCTAATTCCAACCCATGTAAGGGTTCTTGCCATTATGGCATCGTCAGTAAGTTACATCCGTCTAAGCGGAATCTTGTTACTTAGTCAATCTTTGGCTGACTTACACCTATTTAAGGGATCTTGTCATTTTGGCATCGTTAGTAACTTACATCCATCTAAGCAGAATCTTGTTACTTAGCCAAATTTCTGGCTGACTTACTCCTATTTAAGGGATCTTGTCATTTTGGCATCATCAGTAACTTACATCTGTCTAAGCGGAATCTTGTTAGCCAAATTTTTGGTTTTTTAGCTGCTAGGTTTGTTTGCATTAGACCATGGGCTAAATAGTTCTTTTATTGCTTTCAAATGTGAATACAGCGGTTTGTTACATCTATTGGTGGTATTCTTTCAAATGCTCAATGTTCCACGGTCGTGGCAGCTTCTTCCCGTCTAGAGTCTCTAGGTAATAACTGCCTTGTCTAGAGTAGTGGGTGACCCGGTAGGGTCCTTCCCAGGTTGGGCTGAGTTTCCCTTGGGCTAGATCTTTGGTTGCAGGGGTGAATTTGCGTAGGACAAGATCTCTTATATCGAGTCGTCTGAGTTTCACTCTCCCGTTGTAGTATTTGGCCATTTTTTGCCGATACTTGGTCATTCTGTGAGAAGCTCCGTCTCTAACCTCGTCCAAGCAATCCAGGGTGACCTTTAGTTGATTGTCATTGTTTTCTTCGTGGAATGCCTCTCGTCTGATGCTGGTGATTCCCACTTCAACCGAGATTACTGCTTCAGTGCCATAAGTGAGTCTGAAGGGGGTTTCTCCTGTCGGGGTTCTTGCCGTTGTCCTGTAGGCCCACAAGACTTTGGGCAATTCCTCCGGCCATGCTCCTTTAGCTTCGTCCAACTTAGTTTTGATGATCTTGATCAGCGTCCGATTCGTCACCTCCGTCTATCCGTTCGCCTGTGGGTGTCCTGGGGATGAGAATTGGTTCTTGATTCTTAGACCTGAACAAAAATCTCTGAAACCTTGACTGTCAAATTGCTGCCCGTTGTCCAATATGATCGTCAATGGAATCCCGAACTTGTAAATTATGTTCTTCCATACAAAGCTTTGTATCTTTGCTTCAGTAATGGCTGATAATGCTTCTGCTTCAACCCATTTTGTGAAATAATCAATGGCGACTAGTAAAAATTTTACCTATCTCTTACCTCGGGGTAATGGACTGATGATATCAATTCCCCATTGTGCAAACGGCCATAGGGAGGCTATTGGCGTGAGTTTCTCTGCTGGGAGACGCTGGACATTTCCAAACCTTTGGCATTTGTCACATTTCTTGATGAACTCCCTTGCGTCTGTCTGCAAAGTAGGCCAGAAGTAATCTGTTCTGATAACTTTGCTCACCAAGGATCTAGGGCCTGCATGGTCACCACAAATCCCTCTATGGATTTCTTCCAGGATGTACTTGGCTTCCTCTTCGTTGACACACTTCAAGTAAGGCATGGAAAAGCCTTTCTTGTATAGGGTGTTGTTCAAGATCATGAACCTGGCTGCTCTCTTCCTAACTTTCTTGGCCTCCTCGACATCTTGTGGAAGGTGTCCGTCCTGGAGGAAGGATAGGATTGGGGTCATCCAACTGTTTGCACTCCGGATTACAAAGGTAGAAGCTTCTTCAATGCTGGGATGTTTCTGGACTTCCATCTTCAAGTCTGTACTCGTTGATTCTTCTTCTGACAACGCTTGTTTCGCGATCTCGTCTGCCACACTGTTCTGGCATCTGGGGATCTACGCGAATTCCACCCAATCAAATTCCTGTGTTAAATGCTTCGTTAGCCAGAGGTATTTTTGCATTCTCTCTTCCTTTGCTTCATATTCCTCTTTTATCTGTCCCACTACCATTTTTGAATCACTTTGGAGGAACAAATTTTTAGCTCCTAATGCCTTTGCGATCCTCAGCCCCGTTAGTATTCCTTCGTACTCAGCTTCATTATTGATGGTCGGGAACTTTAGCTTAACTCCATATCTGAGCATCTCTCCTTCAGGGGTGATGATGACGACCCCGACTCCGCCCCTTTTTTGGACTGACGAACCATCCGTTTGAGCCGTCCATCTTTCGGACTCATCAGTTGTTTCTTCCTCATCTGGGGTGGTGAACTCGACAATGAAGTCTGCTAACGCTTGTGCCTTAATAGCTATCCTGGGGTGGTACTCAATGTCGAACTGGCTAAGCTCAATTGCCCACTAGACCATCCTTCCTGTCGCCTCAGGCAGAGACGGACCCAGGTAGAAGGCAAAGGGGGCCTAGGCCCCCCCTGGGCCCAAAAAAAAAAATTTAGTATGTAAAATTTTCAAAAAAAGGCTTGGGTCCCCTTGGTTTTTAGCTTGGGCCCCCCTCACCTCAATCATCCCTATCCCAGCCGGCCAGCCTAGGAGTTTTCAATGCCCATGAAAACCTTAAAAAAACAATATATATATATATATATATATATATATGTAAAAAAAATAAAAAATAAAAAAAACCCAGCAGTTAGTAAGACCCCAAAACCAAACGGAAAAGCCAGAAACGAAGGAAAAAAAGAAAAAAAGAAAAGAAAAGAAAGGGAGAGGCAAGAGCGAGACAAAGAAAGTGAGAGACCCATCACGCTGTGACGCCGTGACGACGACGCCGCCCACGCCATGACGCTGCTACCCATGCCCACGCAAGAGAAACCCATCTTGCTACCCAGTACCCACGCCGCCATCAGCTATCGCATACCCAAACCGGAGACCCATCTTGTCGCCGCTGCCGGTTACTCGATCTACACTACCCAGCCTAGCTTCATTGCTCCACTGCTCCAGCCTTCACAGTTCACAGGTATTTAATCTATCCTTTCCTTCAAAACCTAATACAATGTTTGTGAATCTCAGAACATAAAAATCTATGCTTGTGGACTTGTGGTGTTTGTGTTTTTACTGATGAATGATGAACTGATGTTGGTGATTCCGTGATTGTGAATCTAAAAATTTATTCTGCCTGTGGTTTTTTTTTTTTGGCCTTTTGGCTTTGTGACTCTCTGTTTGTGACTCTCTCTCTTGTATTATATAGAAAAGAGAGAAAGAGAGTAGAGTTTGTAAAGATTAGATAATATATTAGTGTAGTGTTTGTCTGTTTGTTCTTTGTTGACTGGTAGTTGGGCAACAATAAAAACAAGTGACAGAAAAAGAAGGTAAAGTTAAGAAAAGAAAAAGAAGGTAAAGTTAAGAAAAGTTTTTTTTAGTAGTGTAGAATAAATTTATAGCTTCTGCAGTGGGATTGGGTCAGTGTCTGAAATATGAAGAGTACAAGACAAAGACAAAGAGAAGACAAAGACAAAGATAAATAAAGGCAAAGACCAAAGACAAAAGAAAAAAACAAATCATATAATATAGAAAATTGTCACACATCACAAATTTAAGAAAATAACAGTGATTTACTTGCGCCTATTGTTAACTCATAATGCTAAATTAAATAAATTTATAAATTGAAAAGAAATGAGAAATACTAAATTTATAATTAAATGCATCATGCATATTACCTAGATTCTAGTATTTGTCTTTAGTTAGTAACAACAACCGTTTGTGAGATAATATATATGATTCTTATTTTATTTGTAGATCATGAAAAAATCAACTACAATGTTTGATTTTTTCAAAAGAAAATATTCAAATTCTTCTGAAGTCAACGTGGGATTGCCAACAACTAATGTTGCTATTCCAATTCCAAAAAATGTGGATGTTCCAATTCTAGAAAATATTCATTCTCCAATTCCGGAAAATGTCGATGTTCCAATCCCAAGAAATATTCATTCCCCAATTCCAAAAAATGCCGATATCCCAATTCCGGAAAATAATCATATCTCTCAAACACAATTTCAAAAAGTTGATCTTGATATATTAAGAAATAATGATTTTTGGGTATTTGTCTTGGTTGATAGTTTATTAATACTATATGGATGCGTATTTGAAATTTTTTTTTCGCTTATCTCTGCCCCCCCCCCCCCAGTTTGAAATCCTGGGTCTGTCCCTGGCCTCAGGCTTGTTCATGAACTTCTTAATGGGTTGGTCTGTCATCACCAAGATAGGGTTCGTCGCCTGGAAGTAGGGTCGCAATTTGCGTGAGGCTACGATCAATAGGAACACAATCTTCTCTATCCGGGGGTACTTGGCTTCTGCCCCTTGGAAGGCTTGACTGACGTAGTAGACTGGGAGCTGCGTCTTGTTCTCTTCCCGAATCAAGGCTGCACTCACAGCTGTTGCTAATACTGCCAGATATAAATACAAGTTTTCTCCCTCCTTGGACGAACTCAGAAGGGATGGATTGCTCAAGTAGTGCTTGAGTTCTTGGAAAGCTTTCTCACATTCGTTGGTCCAGGCAAAAGCTTGCTTCAGTGCCTTAAAGAAAGGCAAGCATTTGTCCGTTGCTTTAGAGACGAACCTGTTGAGTGCTGCTATCCTCCCTGTAAGTTTCTGGACTTCTTTGACGGTCTTGGGCGACGTCATATTTAGTATGGCTCGTACCTTCTCTGAGTTTGC
Source organism: Quercus aquifolioides (assembly GCA_019022515.1). NCBI lineage: Eukaryota > Viridiplantae > Streptophyta > Magnoliopsida > Fagales > Fagaceae > Quercus > Quercus aquifolioides. The sequence continues at coordinate 7,132,784 of CM032334.1, read as the reverse complement.
TTCTATCCCTCTCTGGGACACCATGAACCCAAGAACTTCCCTGAGGCAACTCCAAAGGCACACTTACTAGGGTTCAATTTCATTTGGTACTGCCTGAGAGTGGTGAACGTCTCTCAGAGATCGTCCAGGTGAGTAGACTTTTTCTTACTCTTGACGAGCATATCATCCACATACACTTCCATGTTCCTCTCGATTTGCTTGCTGAACATTTTATGTACTAGCCTCTGGTAAGTTGCTTCTACGTTTTTCAATCCAAAGGGCATTACCTTATAGCAGTAAAGCCCTTAGCTTGTGATAAAGGCGGTTTTCTCCTGGTCTCCCTCGACCATCTTTATCTGATTGTACCCTGAGAATGCATCCATGAAAGTCAACAGCTTATGTCCTGGACGAGCTTCCTCTCAGGATCCATATTCAACCTATGTTGGATGACTTTTGTGGATATACCTAGCATGTCCTCGTGGTTTCATGCGAAGACGTCCAGGTTTTCTTTGAGGAACTAGACTAGTTTCGACTGCATCTCAGGACTCAAAGTCGTCCCTATTTTGGTCATCTTTGTTGTGTCTCCGTCAACCAGCTTTACTGTCTCCAAGGCTTCCACTTTCTCTTCTTCTTTCTCCTCGATCATCCACGTATGGTTTTCTTTTGCTGCTAACACGACCTGGTAACACTCCCTGGCCAACACTTGATCTCCTTTTACCTCGCCTATGTCTTTTTTTTTTAGGAATTTTACCTTCGGGAAATAGGTGGACATGACTGCCTTCCAACGATTGAGTGTGGGCCTCCCGATGATCACATTGTAGGAGGATGGACAATCTACTACCAGGAAGTCAAACTGGCGAGTCAATTGTCTCGGGTAAGCTCCCACTGTGACCGTCAGTGTCACTATGCCCTTAGGGTACACTCTGTCTCCACTGAAGCTGACGAGGGGGGAGTCAAAGGGATGCAGCCTCTCGGGGGACACCTTCAACTGTTGAAAAGCAGAAGGTAGATGATATCTGTAGAACTATCGTTGTCCACGAGGATTTTCCTGGTATTAAACCCTTCTGTAAAGTTGTGATTTACAACTATGTTTTATATTGGCTTTATTCCATGATAAAATGTGTTGTAATTACTTTAATTCATTTCCTTGTATTTTGTGGGATTTAATTGTATTGGGTTTAGTATCAAGTTGGTGAAGACTCAAGCTTTATTGAAGATCAGTGGATCTCGCGGGTGTGTCGCTGGAAGCTAACCCGCGAAAGAGCCATGTGAGAAGCACATGACTGGAAGCTGAAGAGTCGTGCCAGGATGTCATTTTCGCGATTGTCTCGCGGGTAAGGCCTTCCCGCGAGACAGTCGCGAAACATTCTGCCTGGAGGTTTTTTAAGAGTGACTTTCTTACCCTTCACCCATACTATATATACCCTCATTACCCATAAATGTAGTTGAGGCCATTCAGAGAGAAAAACCCTAGATAGGTTTTCTACAGCACACTCCCATCTTTTGAGAGAGAGCTACTCCTCCTTAGTGAGAAATCATTGTAGCCTCTTCTCCATCCCTTTCCCATTATCATACCTTGAGAGGAGATTTGTACCCAAACACAACCCACACCTATTCAGAGTGTAGAGAGTGTTTTGGAGTTGCTGGGAAGCATTGGAAGAAGCCAAGGATGGTAGATGCAACATGGAGCTTGTTGCGGGATCCAGAGGACTAGGACAAGACACGGTTCCGAGAAGCCTTGTTGGAGTAGGAGCTTGGAGGGCTTAGGTACATCGGGTAGATTAGGCTTGGAGGGTCTCTTGCTAACCCATGTATCCCAACTGATTGTCTAGTGGATCAATTTTCGCTTGGAGGGCGGCGGAGAGGTTTTTCACCGAGTTCTTCGGTTTCCTCTTCGAGAACACGTCTCGGTGTTTTCTGTGTTTGCATCCTTCTTCTCTACTCTTGTTTATTTCATTTTTACTGCTGTGTTGCTTTAAATATGGATTAGAGTAGTTGTATTGCTTATACGCTTGTGTTTACACTATTCCGCACTTAGTATTAAGTTAGTGTAAAATCAACCAAGCCGTAATTTTAATTAGGGGTCTAAATCGCTCTTGTGTTTTCAACACATTTTCGAGCTTTCACCTTCTATCGTAAGCATAATAACTAGGGGATCGTCATACGGCTGCTTCACTCCTCTAGCGTCCTCCTCTAAGAACAGGATATCCCTGTCCGTCCGTCTGTGCTTTAAGGGTGGTATTCTATGGATGTTGTTTAGGGCTGTAAATGAACCAAACCGATCATGAACAACTCGGGTTCGGCTCGATAAAAAGCTTGTTCATATTTGTTTGTTTATAAATAAGCCAAGCTTGAGCCTTAGTTTTAGGCTCGTTTAATAAACAAGCCGAGCCCAAGCAAAAAAAATTGTTCACAAACAAGCTTGTAAGCTATTAGGCTTGATACACAACAATTCAAGCATAGACTGATTTATAAGTTTATATGTGTTAGTTAAATATACTCATTACACATATCTTAATAATAATATTGCTAACATGAGACCACTACCTATATTACCTTAATTTTTTCATTCCTTTAAATTGATCAAGAACCACTTTAGACTATAGTTACATTTAAAAATAAATAAATAATTAAGTAGGTCACATATGATCCTTCCCTAGCAATCATCTAAAGTAAAATTATGAAACATGTTAATATTTTCTCATTTATAATAGTTACAAATAGGTATTTTTCTAGTCCTTCACCATCTAATGTGAATGCAAAAATTGTATTTTGAATAATTGTTGAACCTGTAGACAAGGAATGATGAATGAATGAATTTAATTATGTAAATTATTAATTTGAATAATGGCTAATCATAAGTAGGACTAGATGCATGATAAAATGAGTATACTATTTTCTTTTTCTTTTTTCTTAATTTTAGAGATTTAAGCATTTAATAATGTAATTTTTTTAGATCTCAAGCTCAAAAACTTGACTTGAGCTCGAGTTTGAGCTTGATATTAAGCTTGAGTTTGGCTTGACTAATTAATCAAGCCAAGCCAAGTCAAGCTCAAGCTTTTTGGCTTTCCCACGAGCTCAAGTTCAAACACTATTTTTAGGCTTGTCACATGCTCAACCAAGTTCAAGCTTTTGATTTTTCCTGATGAGTCAAGCTTGAACATGCACTACTCGACAAAGCTCGGCTAGTTTACGGCCCTAGCTGTTCACCTGCCTCTGGTATGATTTCTTGAGGGATCTGAACGATCCCCCCTATGGACGGTCCCCCTGTGATTGTCTTTATTTCTCCTATCACATTCTGCTGACGATGTGGCTTGTGATCGTCGTTCCTTGGAGAGGCTTCTATCTTGTCTCCGCCATCGTCTCTGGGCCTGGTGGAATCTCCCTTCTTTACGAATTTTTGCAGCTTCCCTCTTCATGTGAGCTCTTCTATCTGCTCCTTCAAGTCTCTGCAGTCCTCTGTATAAGGACAAGCACTACCGGTGTGGTGCCTACCAAAGAGTCTCCAATGATTAAGTCAACGTCTGGAAATTCCAAGAAAATATCAGATAATAGAGTTATGGCATGTATTTGGATTCCTCGTACCTTGTATTCGTTTTATGGAGTGTTTATATATGGTGCCACAGCATCTAGCCGTTGTGTCTTTTATTGTGGCTTTAATACTTCTTTTGGTAACGCTTCCATGCTCAATAATGTAGGCCTTGATGGGCCTCCAACGATCTATACAGCTGGTCTTGTAATTATCTGAGGCATTATCTACTGCATTGAATGTCTTTCTTCCATTTGTCAGTGACATGGAGATGTGGACAAAGATGTTTGATTTGTTCGTCTAAGAAAAGTGGCTCGTCGGTCCCATCAAAAAATAAAATGAAAACATGGTACATTCTGATCAGTGAAACATAGAATGGTACATAAAAAGTGGTACAAAATATTTGTATTTGAATTGTTATGGTATTAGCATTATTCATATGCGAATACTCGTTATGTTTTGTCCACATGTGCAAAGACGTACGAATGCATCCTTCGTCTTGGTATTCTTGTGGTAGACGGTAGACTGGTATCACATGGAAATTTTAGAGCCTATCTCCATCGCCATTGACTATCTTTTTTACTTTTTTATTCAGCCGAATTATATATATTTTGTGACACCCTTAGCAAAGCCGGATTCGTATTCACTTTGACTTATGGTACTCACGTACTTAAAGCCATGAGCAGAAGTGAATTTAAGGGCTATGTGTATTTCGCTCTAAAATATTTTAGAAAAATAATTTCAGCATTTTTCAAGGTTTTTTTATTGTAAAATTTTGGTGAAATCTGACAATTTTTTTAGCTGATTGAAAAATTTGTGTGTGAAAATTGTAAAATGTTTTATTAAAAAATTTTCAATAATATATATTTTTAAATAAAAACTACGTTATTTCTCTTATTTCGCACACACATCCCCCCTTCTCTTCTCTCTTTTGACTCATAGAAACACATATAGACCTAGTCATTGGCACAATGGTGAGTAGAGATCACCAGTACTGGGAGGCGGCTCGAAGGCCTGCAGGTTTGCAATCAACACAAAGGTTGTGCAAAATGGCAACGTTTCACAGCTAGGTTGTGTTTAGTTTGGCTAATACTTGATCCCTAATGTCGTCATTAAGCCCTTAAGTTAGTGGGGGTACAAAATGAGATGTCTACCATGAGCGGTGCTTACTTTTGGGTAGTGGAGGATTGCATGAGTAATAAACACTTGGAGAGTTTTAACTTTAGATTGTCAAAGGCAAAGTGGACTCTGTTATGGATAATTAGAGTCTGTTAGAATTATGTGTGGTTAAATTATTAAATTTATCATAATATTAGAGGAAGAGGTTCTGAATTCGAAATCCGTCTCTTTCACTCTACTTCCTATTTAAAATCCCACATGTTGAGTCCCGCCTATTAAAATGTAGTTTAAGCCCACATGTAAAGAGGAGTGTTAAAATTATGTAGTTAAATAATTAAATTTACCATTTTTGAATAATTTAAGTTTTTTAGAAAATCGATAATTTAACAAAGACCCTACCAAGATAAAGGTCTTCATATGAAGAGCATTTCACAATATACTATTACATTACTACCCACTAAAACAAACCTATTTGCAAAGCATATCATCCCTACCTTTCTCTTGTGACCTTTGTAAGTAAGAAGTAGAGATCGTTTCCCATGCTCATTTGAGACTCGCGAGATCAATGCATTGGAATGACACACGAACGATTGAAGGATGGTGCTACAAACTACAAAGGATGAATATATAAAAGTAGACGTCCTTTGTCTTGTGGGAAGCACTTGAAGTTGCCAAAGATATGGGTTGGAGGTGGAATGTGAATCACACACAAGCTAATTGTTGTGCTTTTTTTTTTTTTTTTAAATTGTTGTCCTTCTTTTTTTGGGTGAAAAATTGTTGTGCTTTTTTTTTTGGTTAAAAATTGTTATGCTTCAACCCTAGGGCTCTCTTTTCTGGGAGTAGGCCACCAGATACAGTATTATGGAGATGCTAGCTAGAAGCTTTTGCTATTTTTTTTTTCAAAAATTCTATATGACCATATAAAAAACCATGACTTTTGTCACAACTGTCCACATGACAATTTATGAGTAAAAGATTCGTATGAAAATGATAGACAACTAGTTATAATCTATCATGTAAGATAGTTTGGACAAAAATTATGATTTTTATGTGATTCTAGAATTATTCCTATTTTTCATAGTGTCCAAGTCGTTGTAATAGAGCATCACAGGGACTTGCCTTTGAGGTGAATTGTAATGAGGATGCAGTCTTTCCTTTCTTGGGTGGAGGATACTCTAATTTGGATCCGCCGTGCAATTACCCTCAGTATGAAATATATAGGATAGTTAGAAAAGTTAAAAAGGTTTTCCCATTATTAAAAAAAAAAAAAAAATAGCTATTGTACAATTCCTTAGTCCGAGGATAAATGTAAACAGTAAACTATGTCTAAAGCATAATATAATGCATTATCAATTTTCTTCAAAAGAAAAATCCCGGGTTTGGATTTTGTGCAATACTCCCGAAATCACTCACAAAAAGTTACAACTTTTTCATCTTTTACCTCTTTTAACAATTAACTATTTTTATTTTTTAAATCTTTTTGATCTAATGATAATATTAAAAATAACCTTCTTAACTTTTTTTTATCACAACTATTAAAAAGGAATCACATGGTGTAATAGCCGGTCTCAATCCAAAAAACTCATATAAATGAGCTGACATGGCAGTGCTGACTTATATATAATTTAAAAAAAATAAAAAAAACTTTAAGCAGGGCCCAAGACCAAGACTGAACAACTTGAACCCAAACGGTTAAAGCCCAAAATCCCAAATGCTTTACTAACTCGACAACACGCAAAATGGAAGGTCCCGAATAGCACACGCCACCAACCAACTTTTTTGGACAAAACATTTCAAACCAACCCCCCACAGGCTCACTAACCCCTCTCTCTCTCTCTCTCTCAATATATATATAATTATAGAGAGAGTATCTGCTAGCATCAGTCAAACTCAAAACAAAGAAAAATAATGGACTCTACCAACGTTCTGGTTAGAAACTCCTTTTCCCTCTCCACTTCCTTTCTTTCTCTTTACTTTTCCTGTTTGGTTGCTTAGAAAAACACTTAAAACTAAGTAAATCTTATACTTCACAATTTATACGTTCCCAACGTGTCACTACTGTGCAAAAATTTTCAACGGTTTTTTTTTTTAATTATTGATATGTAATTTTTGTTACTGTTATCTTGCGGAGCGTTTTTGTTTTTGTTTTTCCTTTTCCTGTTTGGTTGCTAAGAAAATGAAAATAATGGAGCATTTACTTTAGAGCGTTCCTATAGGAATTTACTTTTAGCTTTGTTGGAGATTCTCTGTGTTTTTCTCAGTAACCAAACAGACATCTAAAATATTAATGCATGTTGATTGCGATTAGTTTAACTGGCTGGATTACTCTGTTTTACTTTGTTTTCTCAGCAATCAAACTGATATTTAAATATTTTTTTTGCGGATCAAATAAATTTATTGTAACTATAGGCATGAATTACTTTTAGCTTTGTTGGAGATTCTCTGTTTTTCTCAGTAACCAAACAGACATCTAAAATTTTAATGCTTGTTGATTGCGATCAGTTTAACTGGCTGGATTGCTTTGTTTTCCTTTTTTTTCTCAGCAATCAAACAGATATTTAATTTTTTTTTTTTTTTTTTTGCGGATCAAATAAATTTTTATTGTAACTATAGGCATAATTGTGTGAATTTTTGGTCACTTTATTTTTGATGGTTTTGTTTGATTGAATTTTCAGCTTGCTTCTTCTTCTGCTGGCCTAGAAATGGGAAGTAGAGAAATAGGGAAGAATCAAACCCTACTTTGTGCTCCTATAATGGCAGAAACGGTCGATAAGATGGTGATTAATATGGATAAGGCGAAACAAAGTGATGCTGACCTTGTGGAGATCCGATTGGACAGTTTGAAGAGCTTCAATCCTTATGAAGATCTCAAAACCCTGATCAAAGAGTGTCCATTGCCCACTCTATTCACTTACAGGTTCACGACCGGGAATTCTTTTATGATTAAACTGTTTCTGCATTATGTTTGTGTGTGACAATGTGTTTTCAAGATTTATATAATATTGTCTTGATCTTTATGGATTGGAAACATGCTAATTTTGTTTTAGAAGATTAGTATCGTTTGTTGGAATGGATGACCATAATCAAGAGATATTATAATTTGATCTTGTTATGTAACCTTTTAAGAGTCTCGAGCGTACACCTATCTGATTTTATGTATTTTTCTAGACCAAAGTGGGAAGGTGGTCAGTATGATGGTGATGAAAAGAAGCGATTGGATGCCCTTCGATTAGCCATGGAGTTTGGAGCTGATTACATTGATGTTGAGCTTCAGGTTGCTTCCTAATTAATATGTGAACTAAAACAAATTCAAATGGTGGTTTGATTGTGTTAACAAAGAGTTAGAATCTGTGATTATAAGTAGTACATTGTTTTCCATTGTTAAAATAAAATTAATGATTTTGTGTTGGGTATGAAAAATTTAAGTGGTTAGAGGCTTGAGATGGTTTAAATACTACCCAAATATGAAGTTTCATGAAAATTTCTGCAAAATTTGTGTTACTGTAGAGCCATTAAGCTTGCCACATTTAAAATAATCTGTGCGCTATGCATTGCTTTCTGATGACAATTTGTATTATTACCTTCATTACAGCCTTTATTGAAACCTTGATTGCACTTTCTTGATATTTGACTGTTCTAACATATTGGACTGTTTCTTAAGTTTATTTTCCCCAACAAAATTATAGGAAGTTTTCTTTGGATAACATTGTATCAATCTAGACAGCATCCATCACTTCATGGATTTTTCAGTGCTCTACTTTTTTTTAGGTCTTATAGGATTCACAAATACTGGAAGAGGGTGACATGTCAACATTTTTCATCTTGCTTTTGAGACCTACTAGTACTCTTTTTGTGGGAAAAAGGTTTGAATGATAAAACTGAAAGTACCAGATATTATTTTAAGATGTCAAATATATGTATTGAATTATTGGTAAACTTGTGAGAATATGTTCCAATGCCACTCAAGTGCAAAGAGATTATCTTTACAAAGGGCTGTTTATAAGATTTCAAAATAATAGTTCTTCCTGTCCTACTTTCGTTTTAAATTACTACTAGGATTATAAACGTTAAATTATCTTCACTTGCATTATTGCTCTTTGAAGGTTGCTCGTGAGTTTAATGAATCCATTTTTGGAAAAAAGCCTGAAAAGTTCAAAGTCATCGTATCATCTCACAATTATCATGATACTCCATCTGTGGAGGATCTTGGCAACCTTGTGGCAAGAATACAAGAAGCTGGTGCTGATATTGTAAAGATTGCAACAACTGCCTTGGAGATCTCTGATGTGGCACGCATTTTCCAAATAACTGTGCATTCTCAAGTAAGCAGTGTATGTGAAAGCATTGCATTTTAAACCGTAACCTTAGTCCATTAATTGTCTCCATTGTTGTTAAAATTTGAATAATGCTTTTGTTGCTATCTTTTTTATGCCACCATATAGAAATCAAGGCTGAATGGTTCATATATAGATTTTGTGAATGGTGTGAGGTACATATATTCCATACTGATTGCTAGCAGCAAATGGCTCATCTTAGATTAGATGATAAGTGTCACTGGTTAATGGTATCAAGGTTTAGGTGTAAGAAGTGTGATTATTTTAGTTGTCATTCTTTTCTTTTCTTGTGATCAGTGAATAACTCCAATGAGTTGGATGAGAAATTACTTAGCTGAATATATTGCTCAACTTAAATATGTAGTTAGATGAGGAGTAAAAGGAAAGGATATGAAGGTATGCATCATGTATCCTTTCTTGAATGTCTCCACAATGATAAATGTAGCCATGTGACATCTAAAGCATTGAATTTTAGGAAGATACTGTCAATACAAAATCTAATTATCCCCTCTCTTCTTCTTTTTTTCTCTATCTTTATGCTCATTTATTACTAGTTTTGACCGGTAATGGTAGAAAGTAGAAACTCTTACGTTTTGTATTCATAGATTCTTCACGTATTTAAAGATTTTTTGATTTATTTAATAATGAAAATTTTAGGTTCCAATTATAGCAATTGTTATGGGTGAGAGGGGTTTCATCTCGCGGATTTTATGCCCAAAATTTGGTGGGTTTCTCTCATTTGGTACCATTGAGTCGGGAGTTGTTTCAGCTCCTGGTCAACCAACAATGAAGGATCTGTTAACTCTATACAACTTCAGAGAGATAGGGCCAGATACAAAAGTGTTTGGCATAATTGGGAAGCCTGTTGGCCACAGCAAATCACCTATTTTATACAATGAGGCATTCAAGTCCGTTGGTTTTAATGGAGTTTATGTGCCTTTCTTGGTGGATGACGTTGCAAAATTTCTCCAGACTTACTCATCCATAGATTTTGCTGGATTCAGGTTCAAACTTCTTTGTTGAGTTCTTTCTAAGTCAAACTACAGTATTTATTATATTTTAAATATGATGTGTCCTTGGTCTGTTTTCTTCTAGATTTCTCTTCTTCTAGTGGCCAATATTTTGGGGAGGGCTGGGCTGCTTAGTAGAGTGATGGGGATTTGGTAGCTTATTTAATTACTTGATATTGTAGTTGTTGAAGGTTATTCCAATGGTTTCATTTATACCATATATTGGCATATGACAAAACAAATCTGTCTGGAATATTTATAACACTTTTTGAATTATACTTGAATCCTGAGATAACTTCTTTCCCAAACACAGTTGTACAATTCCTCACAAGGAGGATGCTCTCAAGTGTTGTGATGAGGTTGATCCAGTTGCAAAGGTATTGAAATTTTATTCATGTTGCTGGGTTTTTCTGAAAATTTACCAACCCGAAGTCTCTGGCACCACTGAATTTCATGAGTAGTTGGGGATGCCTTAGCTTTGGTTGTTATTTTTTCATTTTAAGTAATAGTATATGATTTGTTCACAGTCAATAGGAGCTGTGAATTGTGTTATAAGGAGACCAACTGATGGGAAGATGTTTGGTTACAATACTGACTATGTTGGTGCAATTTCTGCTATTGAAGATGGACTACGAGGTATCATTTGTGTTTAATGAGCAAATAAAAAATATAAGCAGAAAATCACAGTTACACACAGGTCAATGGGCACTGGGCACTGAGGAATAGCTTCAGTCGCCTGTTAAGCCCAAACCAGTTCCCACAGTCAATGAACAGTGCCATTACTTCGATTCTTGTAATTTTTCTTCTGGTTCAATGTCTCTTTTTTATACAAATAATAAATGGACTGTTAGACACATAAACCTCTCTCTTCTTTGGTTTAAAGCTAAGGCATTCTTGCACGATATTATTTCCATGTTAGGTTCTCATAACATTAGCGCTACTGCTGATTCACCCTTAGCTGGTAAGTTCTTTGTGGTCATTGGCGCTGGAGGTGCTGGGAAGGCACTTGCATATGGTGCAAAAGAAAAGGGAGCACGAGTTGTGATTGCTAATCGCACTTATGGTAAGCTTCCAGCTTTTGATTGCTTTTTGCAATGTTCAGTTTGGTACACTTCTTTTTATTATTCTTGTTTTCTGATCATATATTTCTGGTAGTGTCATTCTAACATTCTCTGTAATGACTTGTGACTGTCTGTCAGTTATTATTCTCATCCTGTAATATGAACTATGATTTTCAAAAGGATGGTCTTTTACATGTTTTTTTACAATGGTTGGCATCCATAATATACTATATTATAAAAGTTGTGTACTACAAGCTGTGGCTGTGCCAACTGGATGCCCTCTTCTTTTTCTATTTATAATTTTTTTCCCCATTTTTTCTCCTTTTGCCACATGGACAATCCTTTTGCACCTTTAATTTACATACAAAAGATTTGTATCCTGACTAACAAAAGAGTCCTCATTGCATTATAATTACATTATCATTATAAAATTTTACTTTCAATTTAAATTAATATTTCAATTAAAATTTTAAAATTCTATCCTAATTTTTTGAATTATATTTCAAGAAATGACATTTATTTTAATCATCTACTATAAGTTTTATTTTGAAAAAAAAAAAAAAAAATCATTCGTTCATGATGATAGCTAAGCTTCAGCCAAATAACTTTAGGCGTTTTTTTCTTCATTTTTATTATCTATTGTATTGCTCAAATATGATATTTGTAAAAAATTCCTTTACATATGAATTTCAATTAATCTATGCATCACATGGGCATACTACTAGTAGCTATAAAAATTTAACTAAAATATTTTTTCTTCTTGATGAAACAACAAAAATATATGCTATAGGGGAACTAGTGGAAGGAAGGTTACTATTATGATAGAAACTTTTCTTTTTTTGTAGAAAAAATAAAAATGTAATGCATAATTTAATCTTTTTGTATTTGAAGAGGAAAAACTTTTTCTATGGTTGTGGAGAAGTAAGATATGATGCAATGCCAATGAGCTATAGCTCAAATAGCATCTCCTCCCCTTTTATAGCAAGGTGGAGGATGAGGTCATACTACTTATGACTTTCAATTAATCCATGCATCATACAGTCATACTAATATTAGCTACAAAACTTTAACTGAAATATTTTTTCTTCTTGATGAAACAACAAAAATTAATGCTAAAGGTGAACTGGTGGAGGGAAAGGTTATGATTATGATTAGAACTTTTCTTTGTTGCAGAAAAACTGAAAGAGTAATGCATAGATTAACCTTTTTTGTATTTAAAAAGGAAGATTTTTTCTATAATTGTGGAGAAGTATGATACGCTGCAATGCAAATGAAAATGGCATCTCCTTCTCTTGTACAACAAGGTGAAGGATGAGGTCATGGGTTCAAGCCCCACATGTGTGATTAGAAAAGAAAAAAAAAATAGAGTAAAATATGCTATAGTGTGAAATGGTTGTCGGTTCATATTGTGATTTGTTTTCCTTTGATTATATTGTTTGTCCATGTCAAGCTCCATCTAAGCAATCTTCTGAATTAATGCCACTGTTGATAATTATTCTTTCCTTTTCTCCTTCCCTCTCTGGGCTCCCCCATTCCTGTTCTTAAATATTCTTGTCCCAGTTTTGCTATAAATGCTATTTCTTGCTTCAATGTGTCTTGTCTTGAAAATGTTTGCATTGAATTAATTTTTTCTTCACCGTAATAGATTTCCTTCTGCCACATAATCTCAAGTACCATGGATAGGGAAGTTCTAAGGATATTTGTAATGTGTTTAAGAATTTCACTACATACAATACTGATAGGCAGTGTTAAGTATATATCTATTTTAGAATTTCAATACATACAAGACTGATGAACAGCATTTTGTTGTCTGCTGGTTTCTTGTAATTATTCAGATTAGATTTTCCACAACCTTCCAGAAATGCTTTATTGAAGTATGATATGTTTTCATCATCAATTTTATGTGCTTTAAAATGTTCTAGTCATCCCATCTAGGACACTGGCATCTCAAATGCATGTACAATAGTCAAGCATGCACACGTGACGTTACTCCATGCATCTGATTGACATAGAATGTTACCACGACTCTTTTTCCCCCAAGCTCAAGTAATATTCCTGATATTTCTAATTATTTCACTAATAATATCTGATTGATCTATATATTTCACTTCAAGATCGAGCCAGAGAGCTTGCTAATACTATTGGAGGAGATGCTGTAACTCTTGCTGATCTAGAAAATTTCCATCCAGTGGATGGTATGATTCTTGCGAACACGACATCTATTGGAATGCAACCAAAAGTTGATGAAACACCCATTCCTAAGGTCTGCCTCTCTTGCACGCTGTTTCTTTTGTCTTGGTAACCATATAGATATTGGGAATATTGACAACCTAACCTACTTTTTCATTAAAAGCATGCATTGGTGGTTATTGCAACATGGTTATTGTTATGTTGACTGTGATCCTGGACCTTTCACCCTATGAGCTGCAGTTGTTTCAGACATGGATCAATTTTTATATATACGTGTGTGTATATAGATATATATATATATATACACACATTGTTAAAAAGACATTATAATTACATATGAGGTTTTGAGATGGAGATTTATTAATAGAAGAGAAGATAAATAACAAATAAGTGCTGTTGTGAAAAGTCAGAGGTAAAATGAATTGATGAAAAAATTTCATCTGTGATGATTTCTCGCGTGCACTGAATATCTGTGCAGTGGGCTTTGTTCAAAGGAAAATTGGGTTGGTCAGAGAAGGCACAATAGGATAGAATTTGGTTGTAATACTGCATTCAGTGGTCCAACCCACCTTTGGTCCCTTCTTTCAATATGAGCTTATTTCAGAACTGCAGTGTGAAGAAACCAAAATAATGAAAATTGATGCTACCCACTTTGGGCTTTGTTATGAATATTAACCACCAAAAAAAAAGAACAATGAGTATTTGTAAATTACTTAATAATGTTAGATGATATTTTTTTTTTAATTGAAAAAGATCTTAATAACTCAATTCTTAGCAATATTGTTCAATGACATGGACACCACCAACTATAACAATTTAATGGGAAAAAAAAAATATATATATATATATATATATATCCATTACCATGAGGGTAAAATCGTGGTTATAATTCAGGTGGGTTCGCTTTTTTTGAATCTTCTAGCTCAGAATTTTCAAAAGAAGCCTAGATTACCTACAACTACGAGATCTTCATAAAGTAGTACAAAGGCAAAGTAGCTGTCAGTTTAAGGCCATAATTAGGGTAAGAATACAGGTGAGTCACCAGTGTTGTTGTCCTGAATGCTCTGGCTCAGATCTTAACTAATTTGGTGCTCATTGTTGAATTAAGGTCCTGAGCATTTTTAGTTAAATTTCATTCTCATATAAACCAAAGCATCCATAGTTCCCATACTGCTTGGATAATTTTGTTTCCCTGATTGATGAAGGCCTAATTGCTTCCTTCATGCTCTTTATGCCTCTTTAGAAGGAAAATATATCTTACGTATCAGCTACATGCAACATCTCTCTCACATTGTGTGGGACCCACATAATGTGAGAGAGGTGCTGCATGTAGCTGACACATAAGATACCGCCTTATGTAGTAAGGGTGTGAGGATCTCATTTTCCTAGAGTGAAACCAACTTATCATTATCGACTGTTTGAACTGACCTTAATTCTTGTCAGGCTTTTGGCTTGCCTTAGGTCCTTTCAGTCTTGGGAGGGGTTTTTAGGTATAACAATAATGTTGAAATTCAAAGTCACCTGCTAACAGAAATTCCAGTGGAGAAAAGAAAAAAAAATCTGAATCCTCTATGCTAGTTTACTGACAGCCATTGAGGGTATAGAAAGTTGTTTTAATCAAATTAAAAAATCCTTGTGAACAAACCGAATTTAATAAAGGGAAGCTGTACCATGCTATAGCATTTTGTTTCTGAGAACATTAGCCCTTCAGTGTTTCATTTTTTGCAGAATGGCACCAGGCCATTATGATATCAACTTGCACGTTCAGAGGCAAGAAAATAATTGGATTTCTGTTTTTGCAGCATGCTCTGAGATCCTACTCACTAGTTTTTGATGCGGTTTACACTCCCAAAATTACTAGACTTTTGAGGGAAGCAGAAGAATCTGGAGCCACAATTGTTTCAGGGTTGGAGATGTTCATAGGACAGGCGTATGAGCAGTTCGAGAGGTTCACTGGGTTGCCTGGTAAGATGATTGTGAATAGCTTAATAACATTCATTTAGACTGTCTTTTTTATTACTCTCTACTTAATTGGCAATTAACTGATATTTGTTTTTTTGGCTTCTTGCTTCATTGTCCAATTGCAGCACCCAAACAACTTTTTAGGAAAATTATGGCAAATTCCTAATGAGGTTTGTTTGGCTACACTTTACATGCAGCTGATTCTCATTCCCATGTAGCTGAATTTGAACTTTTTTATTTCCTATTTTCTTGAGAAATTTAATGCCAGTTAGTTTCATCTGCTGTTAATTATTATACCCGAATGATCTTATTCATATTGCCTTGATAAAGTTTCAAGGATGTTTATGCCAGACTTTGTGTACTACTCTCTCACTCATTGATTGTTGAACAATATGTATTGCAAAAGTTAATATAGCAACACTGCTGTGTTTGTGCCAATTAGATGGCTAAGCTCACCTTCAAGCATCATAAGATGTGCTTTGACCTCTTTCATTGGGTTGCGCTTCGAAATACAATGGTGTAACATTGACAAAAGAGCAATAATTCTCTTATCTATGCATTGATGCTTTGACCTATTTCATGCTTGCAAAATATCAAGAGGATTAAAGATCAATGGTTCTCTTATCTATAAATCTTAAATTTAAAGTATTTTATACTTTAAAATTATACACACAAAATGTAAGATTATGGATTTGATGGTAAAGAACAACCTATTATTATGAAATTTTGATCCATGTTTAGAATAAATAGAACATGCAATCCAATAAGAGGATTCCCCTCTTTGGATTGGACTTTTATATGGTTCACCTTACTTTTAACATGGATAAAACTTGAAAATAATCCGGTAAAAATATATCTCAAACTCCACTTAAAATGCCTATAAAATAGGACAATCTCCTACTAATTCACGTCTTCAAAAACGAACTTATCCAAAAATTTAAATTATAAAAAATAAAAACCTTCTCAATCCACTTTGTATATTTCCTTCAAGATCACATTCCAACTTTTTATTTATTTATTTAACTTTATCAAGTCTCACTGGTATCTTTCATTTAATTTGTCTATTTTTTTTTTTTTTTGGAACTATTTTTTTTTTTTTTTTGGGTTGTGTCATAATCTAAAAATTGAGATGACACTAAACCAAAAAAAAAATGAGCCTCATACACGTGCAAAGTACGTGTGATGAGGCTACTATATATATGGTCAAGATTAAGTTACATTTATTGTAACTCTTATTAATGTTACTCCTTAAATAACTTTGTATTGGACGAGTGTTTTAATAAATCCACTCTTATTCCATAAATAAATAAATAAATCCAGTATTCTTTTATTTTCTTATACACTTCATAATTGTAAAATATCAAGATGGTTATAGATCAATAACTATTTCATTTATAAAATGTTAAAATTTTAATTTTTTAAAAATTTTAAAATTTTACATAGAACATAAAACTATTATTCCAATAAAATGTTATTCATCTAACAAAGTTATTAAGTAGGATAACTCTTTGACATCATTCAATAACTTTTCATTTGATTAATACTTGGATTGTTTTTTTTTCCTATAAACTTCTTATGCATGCCAAATTTGGTGTTATACACACACACACACACACTTTTGATCATTTTCTAGATGAGATATTTTTTAATCTCTTATCATTTCTATATTTTGTATGCATGATAAGTACATAGATATAATATGACTTCAAAAAGTTACAAGGCTCTCACAAAAGGGTTGGGCCCCACGTGGGTCTCACCATGGGGCCCACACCATTTGTGAGAGCCCAGAGCGGTGCTCCAAGACTACCTAAGTTTTTTTCGTAGTTGTATCGTTGTATTGTACTGGTGTGGTGACCTTTTTCAGCCTATTTAATTTGTTTACTGTTTTGTCGACTAGACTAGAGTGTTCATGAAAGCTAGTGTACCAAAGTTGTGCAACTAAAGTTGAAAGCTAGAGTACCAAAGCATATCGTTATATGGGATGCATCATGGAATTCAAATCTTAAGATTGGATTGTTAATTGGAGAGACAATCTATGTGTACAACAAAATCTCTCAATAACACAAAACTTCGTCAAGTCTTTTGTATAGAGTTTGAAAAAAATAAGCATGTTTATTAAGAAAAAAAGAAGAAGGAATTAGATAAAATTTTGATAGATTGAAGTAATAATTAATTTAGCATGAATCGGGTGTCCAATCTGGAACTAAACCCAATGAAACTAACTAACTCGAGCCACCAAATTTAAAAATATCTCGATTCTAGTGTTGGTTCGACTAATGGCGAGTTGCCAGTGAAAGGAATCGACAAGATTGGTTGGAGTGGTGGTTGTGCTGTTAGAGAACTCAATAAATCTGACATGTTTGACAACTTCATCTCCAGTTGCAAAACTCTACCATATTCGAGAAGATCTCAGTCAACCTTGCTACATTTCCTCTAGATTCAAGAAGATCTTAGCCTATCTGGTGAGATCTCTGTCACTTTTAAGGAGATCTTAGCTAATTTAAGGAGATCTATACCAATTATGAGAAAATCTCAGCCGATTTGGTGAGATCTGTTAAAACTAATGCCCTTTGCTCAATGCTTGAGGATGCATCCGCTGAGACTAATGTAGGGCAGCAGTGCAAGAGTGGAGCAACTCCACTTGCACACAAGTTCAGTTACAAGCAATGCGAAGCAGAGGCATCAGATACAGAGCATCAGTGGGCTTGCAAGGATGTGCTAGAGACCATTGAAGCTGTGCCTTATCATGAAGTGTTCATACATAGCTTTGGAGATTATGATACACGTGGCTTGCAGCCATTGGTCTGTCATGTAAATGCTGTAATACCATTGTATAGTTTAGGATTGTTAGTAACTAAGTTTGCTGAAAATTAGGGAGTTGGTTATCATAGAGACGTGTATATATAGAATAGCCTTAATGTATTGGGATCAGTTGCTTGTATCAATTCATTTTTTCTGATTCAATTAAACTCTGATCTTCTATTTAGAGAGAGAGTTCCAGATTTTATATGGTATCAGAGCCAAACGAAGCTAACCTCGAAGCTTCTTCAATGGCATCCCCTGATTCAAGCAACCACTCTGATCCAATCAACAACCAATCTGATCCGGTCAACAATGAATCAATTCCTAAGAATCCATACTTTCTCAGTGCAAGTGAGAATCCAGGAAACGTTTTGGTGACACAACCACTGCTTGGAATGCGAAATTATCACTCCTGGTCAAGGGATATGATCTTAGCTCTCACTGCTAAGAAGAAGATAGGGTTCATCAATGGTAGAATCCCTATGCCCGATCCAGAATCTCCTCTCTATGAAGATTGGCAAAGCTGCAATACGATGGTACTTTCTTGGCTTATTAATTCAATGCATGTTGATGTATCTAGTAGTATAATCTACTGTGAAACTACTAGAGATATGTAGTTAGAATTGAAAAACTTGTTTTCACAAGGCAATGGTCCCAAAATTTATAATCTTCAAAGGGAGATTTCTCACATCACTCAAAATCAGTTGTCTGTGACTAAGTATTTCACAAAATTTAAGAGATTATGGGATCAATTGTTGAATCTTGAGCCTTTACCATAGTGTAGTTATGGAGCAATGAAAACCCTAAGTGCTACTCATGATAAAGCCTATGTAATGCGATTTTTGATGGGTTTGAATGAGAATTTTGAGACTATAAAGACTCAAATTCTGATGTATAAGCTTTTTCCTTCAATTAGCAAAGTCTATGCCTTAGTTCTTCAGGAGGAGTCTTATAGGAACATTGGACATGGAGGATCTTCTACAGCAAAGCCAAATTCTGTTGCTATGTATGTTAATTCAAAAGGCAATAGTTCTGGGAATGCAAATTGGACTAAGGGAAACAACAAAAAGGAAAGGCCTTTATGCACACATTGCAACATGCTTGGGCACACCATTGATAAGTGCTATAAACTTCATGGATATCCACCCAGGTATAAGCCAAAGGGAAAATCTAATGCTAATCAAGTTTCTTATGATCAAGGAGCTATGATTGAGCATTCTTCACTTGGATCAGTTCAATGTCCAATCACAAAGGCTCAATATGAGCAATTGTTGGCTTTCTTCAACACTAGCTCTAATTCTGGTGATAAGCATCAAGCTGCTACTATAAGCAGTGGTGATGGAGTGCCAAGCTTGATGACTGGAGTTGCTGGTGTGGCTTCTTCATTTGGTGTTCCTACTGGTACTAGTTTGGCAACCACCATTTCACATCCATCAACATCTAATTCCTATCTTGAGACTATGGTAGGTATGGCTTCTAGTTTGTCCTTTAATTCCAACTTGAAGCATTCAGTTTTCTCTACAAAACTAGTCAATAAAGATATGTTTTCATCCACTGATTGGGTCATAAACACATGTGCTACTGACCATATGGTGCATTCAGTTTCTTGCTTTACTTCTATAACTTCTACTCTAAACACACATGTGAACTTGCCTAATGGTGAAATTGCCTTAGTAACCCATATAGGAATTGTCAGAATTTCAGAAACTCTTATTCTATATGGTGTACTTTGTGTTCCAGCTTTTAGTTTTAATCTCATATCTGTCAGCAAGTTAGTCAAATCTGTTCTATGTTGCCTCATTTTTCTTGGTACTTTCTGCTTCATCCAAGACCTTGCTCATTGGAGCACAATTGGTCTGGGTAGAGAGTACAATGGTCTTTACCTACTGGAAGAAAGCAAATCCATTTCTACTTCAACTTCTGCAATGTTTTCAGTCAATTTTGTTCAACCTAGTGTTGTTAAAAGCGTTGAGCGCACTTAAGCGCAAAGGCCTCCTGGAGCCTAGGCACAAAGCGCAAAGCGCAAGTGCACGCTTGATCGATGTGAAGTGCATATTTAAAAAAAAAAATTAAAAAAAAATTATTAATGATCAATACAACAATCAAGTGATCAATTAATCATATAAATTACAATAAAACATTTTATATAATTTATATAACATTTATATAATTCTATTGTGCTTTACAAAATATATGCAACCATGATATTTGATGGTCATGATTACAAAACATGGTTGAATCAAAATAGAAGTATAGAACCAAAAAGGCAAAGGCTAAAAAGTATTAGAATGTTAAGTAATGTTATCTTTGCCTAACAAAATATCTTTGCCTAACAAAATCAATGCAAATATGCAATGAAATCCTAATCTACACAATCATCATCATCCTCATCAAGCAAGAGACCATCATCATTTTCATCACAAGATTTGTAGCCCTCATCATTTTCCTCATCATCTTCATCTCCATCATGAGGAGCATGTTGTGAACTAGAACTTGAGCCTGTAGCTTGTCCTAATGGTCCCATTCTTGATCTAAAGTTGAATCTTTCTTCTTCAAGTCCAAAAGCTCTAGCAACATTGCCCCATGTCAAAATATCATCATTAAACACAAGATCATCTTCAGCAAATTCTTCTACTTCATCTTCTTCTACTCTTCCAATCAATCACTCATTGCTATCATCTACATCTTTCAAGGAGATTGGATCAATTGTGTCACGCAAATTATATCTCCGCTTCAAGGCTCTATTGTACTTAATATATACCAAATCATTCATCCGAGATTGTGCTAACCTATTTCTTTTCTTGCTATGCACCTACACAATCCATATAGCCATATATTAATGTGCATAGATGATGATATCATGATAATCAAATCATGAAATAAATTTCACAATTAAGTCCCTAACTTTTTAGTCACTCACATGTTCAAACATACTTCAGTTCCGCTCGCACCCTGATGAACTACAAGTTAGGCTAAGAACTTTTACAGCAAATTGTTGTAAACTTGGAGTTGAAGCTCCATAAGCAGACCACCAATCAGCTGTTAAGGAAAATAAAAAAAATGGTCTTAGAGCATCTCCAGTGGCTTGGGCATCCGGCTCTAGTAGCTAAAATTTGGAGAATGAGGTGCACTGTAGATGCTCCAACATGCTCCAACAGCTTCGGCAAATGTGATTTTTTTTTTGGCTAATGAACAGTAGCCCATCAAGTCTGATGGGCTACTATTCATTCTTCAAATATATATTTTCTATTATAATAATGATGTGGTGTATAAAAAAATGTTGGAAGATGTGTAGTTGTTAAAAAAATAATAAATAATGAATGAAAAAATAATATTTAAATGAGATAGAGAATCTGTTGGAAGTGTATTTGAAAAAGTGAGTAGGAAAAAGCTAAATGTCACTGTTCATTAGCCAAACAGTACAAAAATTTGGCTAATCTGCTGGAGATGCTCTTAACCCTTAACTCAAACTTTATAAGAACTAAATAATTTTTCCATTTAATAAAATAGGCAAACTAATAAGCATGGTTTTGAAATCCGGACCGGACCGTACGGTCCGACCGAAAAAACCGCGAACCTTTCAGTTTTACGGTTTTTTTAGCTTCAAGAACCGTTCGATGTGAAAAAAACAGGAACCCGTGCGAACCGTGGTCGGACCGTACGGTTCTGAGAACCGTGGCCGGTTTTTGAGGTTCAAACGGTTCCTCTTTTTTTCAGATCTGGAACCATTGATTTGTAAGGAAAAAAAAAAAAACACAAAGAAGAAGAAGACGACGAAGAAAAGAAAGCACAAATTCAGGTCTTTGTGGACGAAGCTAAAGTTTGGCTGCCATTTGAAACTCTTTTCTTCAAGGCTTGTGTCTCTGGAACTTCTAGAGCTGATTTGAAGATAGATGATTTCAGTACCTTGTCGTTGCTTTGGAGGCTGAAATTGATTTGGAAGGTGGAGAGAAAACGCACGTGCTGATTCTTGCAAATGGATGAAGAAAATGCATCCGTGTGCTAATTCTTGCAAATGTTAGATTTGCTTTTTCTAGTTTCTGTTCTCTTTTGATTTTGGTCAATTAGATAATTTGGTGGGTTTGAAATATGTGGTGGAGAGTGATGTTTTGTTTGTCAAATTTGTGGTGGTGTTGATGACTCTGTCAGAGTGATAATGCATCCTAGGGAGTTGGTAAGAGAAGGACACGCAAAGTATCTTTAGTCAATTGATATTTGGGCTGTAGCTGTAGGGATAAGTCTGTCAAAGCCACTCTTCATAAAGTGGCGTTGATGAGTCTGTGTGATAATGCAACCGACTATTATAATAATAATAATTATTATTATTATTATTGAATTGATATTTGGACTTAGCCATTGAAACATGAACTTATAATTTTAAGACTATATATATATATATATATATATATAAAACAGTAACTCTGAAATTGTAAGTCAAAATAAGGATATATTTAATTATATTTTAGTTAATTTTTTATTTTTACTAATTTAATATATTTATTTATATTTAAATAATTATTAAATTAATTATGACGTCATCACGGTTCGACCCCGGTTTGACCTCGGTTCGACCTTAAAAACCTTGAACCTCTCTCTTTTACGGTTCAATGAACGGTCTGGGTTTCAAAACCTTGCTAATAAGTAACAACTAACAAAAGCTAACAAAGCAAATACCTGGTGCTTTTTTCTTTCTCTGCCTTTTAGCCATTTCCAACCCAAAGAGGCCCTCTTCTCTCTTATATGATGTTAACTCTTCAAGAATCTTATCTTGTTGATTAATGTTTGGAACCAACCTTTGTATGCATTTGTATAGGCCAGCCATCACCTCTTCATCTCGCTCAATTTTAGAGCGATTATCATAAAAAAATTATGGATTCAAGAAATAGCCAGCCGCATGCAAAGGCCAGTGGAGTTGACAATCCCACCTTCGATCTATTGTTTCAAAGATTTCTTTGTATCTTTCTTCCCTTTCATTAAAAGATTTTTCAATTGCTTTTTTAGCTCGATCCATAGCCTCATAAATGTATCCCATGGCAGGCCTTTTCTCCCCATCAACCAATCTAAGCACACGAACAATAGGACCTGATACTTTAAGGCTATAGACAACAGTGTTCCAAAATATAGGCATTAGAACTGTTTGAGCCACCATTTTTCCTGTTAGCTCCTTTGCCCACTTGCTACGAGTCCAATCCTCTGAAGTAAACATCTTTCTCAAGTTTTCCTTTTGCTTATGTATACTTGATAATGTGAGAAAGGATGTAGCAAATCGAGTTTTAGCAGGCCTAATCAAGTTCTTTTACCCTGTAAACTGTCTCATCATGTTTATGAGACCAGTACGATTATATATACCCAGTAAGCTCAATTGCCCTTTTTATTGTTCTCATGATTGTAGGAAGCCTTGCAATGTCTTCCAACATCAAATCCAAACAATGGGCAGCACATGGGGTCCAATACAAGTGAGGTCTTTTTGCCTTCAATAATCATCCTAATAATGTAAAAATATAAGTATGACAATTAGTAACAATTAAGAAAAAAATAAAAATAAAATATGAATACTATTTTCTAATTTCATGAGATTAAGATATATAGTTTTATATATAACTTCTTACCTGCCATCACATAACTTGAGTCATTATCAGTTATAACTTGTACAACTTTGTCTTCTCCAATTTTCTCCACCATGCTATCAAGTAGTTGAAACATCCTTTCTCCGGTCTTCATATATGAAGATGCATCAATAGACTCGATAAACATGCTTCCCTTCGAGCAATTCACCAAAAAATTTATCAAAGATCTATGACTTTTATCTTTCCATCCATAAGACATAATGGAACATCCAGTTCTTGCCCATTCTTCTTTATGGCTCTTCATTATATCATTGGTGTGGACCACTTCCTTTTTCAATAAAGGAACTCTCACTTCATGGTAACTTGGGGGCTTCATACCAATTCCATATCGTCCAATGGATTCAATTGCAACATTGAAACTATCATAATTAACAACATTGAATGGAATTGTTGCTTCATACATTCACCTTGCTATATCAACACAAGCCTTTTCTTTTAACTCTTTCTTGTAAGCATCATTAATTGTTGTTTGGACCCCCTTTCCACTCTTTCCCATTTGTGCTGATTTAGGAGGAGAGACAAATGCATCCATAGGACTTACATGCCTTGGTTTCTTTTTATTAGTGCCACTGCCACCTACATTTTGCACTCATTTGCCACGAGCATCAACTTCAGCAACCTCATCCTCCTCTTCTTCATCAAAAGCCACATCATCAAATTCAGCCGTCAAATTTACTTGCTCTTTTTCTGTTTTTTTTTCTCAGCATATATTGATTAACTTCTTCCTTCACGTGTTCAGGGAACTTTTGACAGCCAACAATAGCTCTATAACCTCCAACCAAGTGTTGCTTAAGTCTATAAGCCCCTCCTTTTGCAACTTTCCCACAGAAATTGCAAGTTAAATCATTTTTATTGTTTTGATTAGCTAGATACGCATACTTCCATGCAATATCTTTTCTTGAATTTGAATCTCCAGTAGCCATAAAGCATTAATGCCCTATAACTAATTACTAACATTAGTTAATAATTTAATCACTTAATAAATTTAAGAAAAATTCAATATGAGTCTAAGTGCTATGTTGACATTATTAAAGTAACTAAAGTTACTAAACAATTAACACATATAAATAATTTCATACATTCATACATGTTTTTTTTTTTTTCATGAATGACCCAACTAAGAAAAAGAGGAGCTTTGGGTTTCATTAATGAGGGAAAAAAATGGAACAGTTTAAGGAAAAAAAAAAAAAAAGAAGAAACAGAGGAGCTGTGTGACTGGGTCGTGGATTTCAAAATGAGGATAGAGAGAGAGAGAATGGAATAGGTTTAAGAAAAGAAAAAAAAAAACAAAAGAAGAAAGAGGAGCTATGTGATTGTGTCGTGGGTTTTAGAATGAGGGGGGGGGGGAAGAGAGAAAGAGGAAGAGAAGAAGATTGAGGACTGAGTTTCAAAAAGAGTAAAAAAAGAAAGGTTTAAAAAGGAAGAATATAAAAGAGAGAGAGAGAGAGAGACATACCTTTGAATCTTTGAGCTTGATACCGAGAGAGCACTGTGATTGGGAGGGAGCAGTGGGGTTGGGAGTGCCTGATTTGTTTGTTTGTTTGTGTTTGTTTGTGTGTGTGGTTGTGGTTAATAAAAGTTCAAAAATATCTAAAGAGATAGGCTTAGGTGTATGGTAGCACACCACACTATTAGTTTTTATATATTAGATCAATGGCTTATATCAAATATATTTAGATCTAATGGCTAAAAATCAAATCAGGATTTTTTTTTTTTTTAAATATACAAAAAGCTCAAAAAAGCGCGCTTTTGTGAGGGAGCTTCGCTTTAGAGGGAAAAAGCCCCAAGGGCTGTGCGCCTCTATGCTTTGTACTTAAGCGCGCTTTTAACAACACTGGTTCAGCCACATGTTTGGCATCTCAGATTGGGGCATTTATCAAATGCTAAATTGGCTTTGATGAAGATTAATAAAGTGCCTCTTTATGGTTTTGTAAATAATTTTCATTGTGACATTTGTCCTCTAGCAAAACAAAACGACTACCTTTCAATAAAAGTGTTCATATTTCTAAAAATTGTTTTGATTTGGTGCATTGTGACTTGTGAGATCCTTTTTCAGTTGCTACTATTGACATTTGCAAGTACTTTCTAACCATTGTAGATGATTGTTCTAGGTCTACTTGGGTCTATTTGTTGAAGCACAAGTCACAAACACAGACTATTTTAGAGCAGTTTTACAATCTGGTTGAAACTTAGTTTGGTAGAAGGATTAAGGTTGTGAGGACAGATAAAGGGACTAAGTTCCTCATGAAGGATTTCTTTGCACAAAAGGGTATCTTGCATCAATTAAGTTGTGTTGAAACCCCTCAACAAAATGCTATTGTTGAGAGGAAGCATCAACACATCTTAAATGTTGCAAGATTTCTCATGTTTCAATCCAAATTACCTTTATATCTATGGGGGCATAGTGTTTTAACTGCAGTCTACTTGATTAACAGAATCCCTAGTTCACCATCTTCTCACAAAACACCTTTTAAAGTCCTTTTTGGTCATGAGCCAACCTATGATCACTTAAGAGTGTTTGGTTGCCTATGTTATGCATCTATTCTTTTCATACCAGATCTAAATTTGACCTTAGAGCCAAAAAATGTGTATTTTTGGGGTATCCTTTTGGGGTAAAAGGTTATAAGGTCTATGATATTTCTAGTAAGTCAGTTTTCATCTCTAAGGATGTAATTTTTCATGAGAATATTTTTCCTTTTGTTGGTACACATGCTGCTCTTGTTGATCCTTTTCTTTCAGATTTTTCCTTTCAAGGTACTGCTTCTTCCAGCATAGGTACTGATTCTTTTGTTACTCCTGTCTTTATTCTAGATTCACTTTCTGATTGTTCTGGTTCTTCAGTTTCACCTTCTGCCCCTAATTCTGTTGATCATTCTATTGAAACTTCTAACACCTTACTTGCTGATGCACCTACTGCTGATTGTCTCATTCTCAGTTTCCTTTAGTTCCTTCAGTTGCCTTACCAGATCAGACATGTGCATCAACACCAGAAGTACCACCTGCACCTATCAGAAAGTCAGCTGGGACTTCAAAACCTCTAGCTTACTTGCAGGATTATTCTTGTGCTTCAGCTTGCTCTCATGCTTCTGGTAATGCCCTTTGCTCAACTAATGCCCTTTGCTCAATGCTTGAGGATGCATCTACTAAGACTAGTGTAGGGCAGCAGTGCAAGAGTGGAGCAGCACCACTTGCACACAAGTTCAGCTACAAGCAATGCGAAGCAGAGGCATCAGATACAAAGCATCAGTGGGCTTGCAAGGATGTGCTAGAGACCATTGAAGCTGTGCCTTATCATGAAGTGTTCATACATAGCTTTGGAGATTATGATACACGTGGCTTGCAGCCATTGGTCTGTCATGTAAATGCTGTAATACCATTGTATAGTTTAGGATTGTTAGTAACTAA
Organism: Quercus aquifolioides; assembly: GCA_019022515.1. Lineage (NCBI taxonomy): Eukaryota > Viridiplantae > Streptophyta > Magnoliopsida > Fagales > Fagaceae > Quercus > Quercus aquifolioides. The sequence continues at coordinate 7,105,766 of CM032334.1, read as the reverse complement.
GTTTGCTGAAAATTAGGGAGTTGGTTATCTTAGAGACGTGCATATATAGAATAGCCTTAATGTATTGGGATCAGTTGCTTGTATCAATTCATTTTTTTTTTATTCAATAAAACTTTGATCTTCTATTTAGAGAGAGAGTTCCAGATTTTATAAGATCTCTACCCTTCACCGCGTTACTACAACTTCGACCGATCCGATAGTAGGAGATCTGAACTCGTGGCAATTTGATTCGACCAAATTGGCGAGTGACAGCATTTCTCACTGTCTCACACTCAGCGTGAGCAAGTCAGGTTTGGGTTGATTTCAAAATTGACCTGGGGATACCCATAAGCATGATGTGAGCAAGCATGAGGCCACATAAAAAAGGAGTTAAATCACATATTTGGTTTTAAATCTTTAATCTTTATTTCAAAATCGTCTTTATATTTTAAAATCTTTATTTTAGTTTTTATACTTTTAATTTAACATTATTTCAAGAAGTTCTTATAATGTAATCAGATGGAGAAGTTCTTATAATTATATTACATCTTTCCATATCATAGGCTTTACTTCATTAAAGTAATATATATATATATATATATATTTTTGTTTGAGAAGAAGGACCTTGAAACTTTATTAAAAAAACTTAGCCAAAATTGGCTTAAAGAACATCATGAAGGTGGGAAAGAACATCCTTCATCCACACTAATAAACCTCTAACATGTCTAGCATGTTTAGCAGTAGTACAAGACTGGCTCAACTATAGATGCAACTGATGCAATCGCTTGAGGCCCCCAAATAAAATAAGGCCCCCACTTGTAAGAAAAAAAATTGTACACACACATAATATATTTATCTATATATTTTAATTACGAATTTTTTTTATAATCATTTTATTGATCAATAAAATGCATCAAAAAGGCCTCATTGTATCACTGTTAAAAATTTATTTCTTAATTTGCACACACAGTTAACAGCAATGAAAGGACAGCACACTAACACACAAGCACTGCACAAAGGCCATGGCCACACCACAGCTCACATCTGGCCGGCTGTCCCACACACACTAACCCATGACCTTCACTCAATTTTAATGTATACTCATAGCATAGGCACACACCCACTGCACCGTACACTATCTTTTAGACTTTTACTTTTACTTTATCAATTATTATAAGTTATCGCATCAATTAATAATTTGATGTATATCATATCAACCCATTGTATTATAGTGATACTAATTTATTGTACTTAGATGGTTGTATAAGAGATCTGGGGTTCAATCCCCGCCTACACCAAAAACTGATTAGTGTCTTGGTCTGATGATAAAGAGCCATCATCAGAAGCGGACGCTATAAGTTGAAACTCTCTCAAAAAAAAAAAAAAAATGCAAATAGATGAAAATACTCCAATTAATGTACTTAATTATTTAAAAAGGCTAGATTCTTTTCCAAATGCATATATTGCTTATAAATTTTACTAACAATACCTATATATTTGCATCTGCAGAAAGAAGTTTTTCAAAACTAAAATTAATAAAATCTTATTTAAGGTTTACTATATTATAAGAAAGATTAAGTGGATTAGTCATATTATCAATTGAAAAAGAAATGTTAGAAGAACTTAAATACAAAAACTTAATTAGTAATTTTGCATCTCAAAAAACAAGAAAAATATATTTTAAATAAAATAAATAAAAAATGCAATAAATATTTAAATATAAAAAAAAAGTCCCGCTTAACATTTTTGTCTAAAACCCCTAAAGTTGTTGAGCTAACCATGCAACAGTACTATTTCTTTACGAATATGAGAAAAAGATACTTGATTGAAAGCTACTACAGTAAGTTGAATTGCTTTAATAAGATGACCAAAAGATGCCAAAGATTCCTATTTATACATTTAAGGGGCTTTAAGAAGTTGAATTGATTTATCCACTTATAAATTAGATTTTCAAAATAAAAATTATATATATAAAAAATAAAAACACGAAATTTTTTTTGTTATAAAAAAAATCTCATTGCACGCGTGGAGCACGTGTGACGAGACTAGTCACTATTAAGAGCCTTTATTACCACCATGGAATCACCCTCCAAAGTAATAATTTGTTTGGTGAATTCCATTTATTTCGTCAATATTTTCTATTCATCAAAAGACATTTAGAACTTTTTCGAAATATTTTAAATATAAGGAAGATTTTGTAATTAATGACAAAGTTTAAGGCCCATTTATGCAATTTAACTAAAGTATAAACAAAACCAGAAATTAGGGAGAAAATGGAACGACCGAACTGTTTTCCATGCACAACCTCAATAGTCCAACACCGTGTGCTCTTTTAATCACCGAACCTCCAATTACTCACTGCGCTAAAACTGACTTTTTTTTTCTTCTCTGTATCTGCCATACACTGTGCATGCGTCTTACTTTGTATGTTAATGATATCTTGTTTTTGGGATTTCTTGAGCCCCTGTCTGCTTCATAGGCTCCCAACCACATTCAAAACTACTCCTTTACCTTAGCGTGCGTGTCTCTGAGAATTGAAATAGAATGACATGCACTCAGATTTATTCCAAATTACATCTAAGATAGCAATACTTGCACGATCGGGTCGAATCAAATGCGCTCGCAAACTGTTCGACGAAATGTCCCACAGAGACGCGGTCGCTTGGAACGCAATGCTCACTGGCTATTCTCAACTGGGTCTTCACCAAGAATCGCTGTCGCTTTTCCGCCACATGAGAATCTCCAACACTAAACCCGACCATTACTCGTTCACCGCGACTTTGAGTGCGTGTGCAGGCGCAAGTGAACTTACACACGGAGTAAAAATCCATGCTTTGGTTATTGTTTCTGGGTTCCAATCTTCGTTGCCGGTTTGTAATTCGCTAATTGACATGTACGGGAAGTGTTTGCGTCCCTTCAGTGCTAGCAAAGTTTTTGAAGATATGCAAAGTAGGAATGAAGTAACTTGGTGTTCGCTCTTGTTTTCGCATACAAATTCTTGTCAATTTGACTCTGCGCATGAAGTGTTCCACATGATTCCAAAAAAGGTGGAAATTGCTTGGAATATTCTGATTGCCAGTCATGCTCGATGCGGTGAAGTGAAATTATGTTTGAATTTGTTTAAAGAGATGCGTGAGAGCTTGTGTCAGCCAGATCAGTGGACATTAAGTGCCCTCATGAATGCATGTTCTGAATCATCAGAATTTTTGTATGGATGCTTGGTGCATGGAATTATAATTAAGACTGGTTGGAGCTCTGCAGTGGAGGCTAAGAACTCAGTATTAAGCTTTTATGCTAGACTAGGTTGCCCGGATGATGCTACGAAGGTGTTTGAGTCCTTTGGAACGCTCACTCAAGTGTCTTGGAATGCGATCATTGATGCCCATATGAGAGTAGGGGGCACCCAGGAAGCCTTTCTTGCTTTTCAGCGAGCACCTGAGAAGAATATAGTTTCATGGACATCTATGATTGCAGGGTACGCAAGAAATGGGAATGGAGATGAAGCTCTTTGCTTCTTTGTTGACATGATGAGAAATTGCATACAGCCTGATGATTTTGCTTTTGGGGCTGTCCTTCATGCGTGTTCTAGCCTGGCAGTACTAGGGCATGGTAAGATGGTCCATGGTTGCATAATTCACTTTGGTATGAATGCTGATGTCTATGTTGGCAATGGTTTAGTTAACATGTATGCCAAGTGTGGTGATGTAGAAGGTTCAAGCCGTGCATTTAATGAAATTCCTAACAAGGATGTGGTCTCTTGGAATGCAATGTTGTTTGGATTTGGGTTACATGGACGGGCTGCCCAGGCTCTATGGCTTTATGAACAAATGGTAGCATGTGGAGTAAAACCTGACAAAGTAACTTTCATTGGCCTGTTGATGACTTGTAGCCACTTGGGTCTTATAGAGAAAGGTCGCTTCTTTTTTGAATCTATGGTTTCTGTTTATGGGATTTGCCCTGAAATGGATCATGTAGCATGCATGGTGGATATGCTTGGCCGAGGTGGGTTCTTGGCAGAAGCAACACAGTTGGCTGATAAGTATTCAGTAACAGATAATGCAAAGGCCAGCTCGTCTGAGGCTCTGCTTGGAGCATGTTCTGCACATTGGAACGTAGGAGTGGGAGCACATTTGGGGGAAGCTTTAAAGATTTTAGAACCTCAGAAAGAGATAAGCTATGTTGTGTTGTCAAATTTGTATTGTGCAAGTGGACAGTGGAAGGAAGCAGAGATGATTAGGAAGGCAATGTTGGACCTAGGTGTGAAGAAAATGCCTGGTTGTAGTTGGATTGAAGTGAGAAACAAGGTGACCGCTTTTGTTGCTGGGAACCATTCACATCCTTACCTGGGAGATATCTGTGAAATACTGCATTTCCTTGAATTTGAAATGAGAAATCCATGTTTTATTGGTTTTGAGAAAAGAAAATTTGAGATTACATTTTTTAGGTGATTGACTTTTGAGACTAACTCAACCAATCATCTACTTTATTTACTTAGCAAGGGACAATTGAAATATTCAATCTCATCTTCTTATGTCCTTCATTCACTTAGACAATTGAAAGATTCAAACTCTCTGGCATATTGAATGCAAGTGGCCAATTGCGTGATGATTTGTTACCAATGGTGAACCACAAGAACTAACGTGTTATCATGTAAACTGCCTCACTTGCATGCCATCTGTTGTAACAATAGATAAAGTCTATAAACACCACCAAAAAAAAAATTTTGATAAATTTTTTCAAAACGGTTGATATGACATATTGTTAGTGGTAGACTCAATTAAAAACCGTAAAAATTTATCAACGTAACTATTGTAAAACATATTGGGAAAACTGAAACAATAACTGGCGCATACACGCATCCACCAAACCGACACAAGTACATAATGGTAAATTTCTTGTGACATTCTTCCCTTTGTTACTACAAACATTAAATAATCATTAGAAATCGACTAAATTTAGTAGGGGATGATATGCCAGGATTGAAATGAATTTAGATTGGGACAAAAAGGTGACTATTGCATTCGATGGGCTGTTTATTGACAAAGGACAAACTGTTATAATCAGTATATACAAAAGGGAAGGCGTCCCTTTTCATGGTCAAATTCTAGATGCACTTTGTAAACCATCAATTTTGTATTAAAAAGGTTAAAGACAAGCACTTTCTAGAAAAGTGAAGCATTACTCACCTAAAAGGTCTAGAATGGAATTTGAAAAAGCCAGACCCTGTTTTTTTCTAATATAATTTATGAATAGTATTTCGCTACACAATCAGCAAACTATATAAGCAAATAACCTAAAGTTTGTAGAAAACTAGAAATAAGAGTTCTCTCTCTATTTTGTAATAAGTGCCTGTTTGGCACGGGGTAACAGTGCATTTTCCATGCTACAGTTTTTTTAAAAGTAAAACTTAAATAGAGTATCTTACTTGCAGTACCTGATGTTTCTTAATTAAATTTAAATACATAATTATGTTGAATTTAATTATTTTTTAAAATAATAACAATATTTGTACTTTATTAGTTAATATAATCAAGTGTTTAAATTTAACTGTACACCTAAGGTAATATATTTCAATTTTATTTCTAAAAAATTCCCTCCTTTTTAGGTACAGTATTTTCAAATTATACATTTTTAAAAAGATGAAAAATAGTGTTTCTCTTTTGGTATATCAAGGACAAAATAGGGATTTAATTGATATGTCAGGGGCAAATAAGAACATCACTACTCACCCAAGAGCAATTTAGTCCACAAAAATTGGTTACTAAGGGCAAAATAGGGATTTAGATTAAATTACATATTTGGTTATCAACTTTTGGTTTTTTTCCAAAATCACCCTCATAATTAAAAATATTTCAAAAAGGTCCTCACTATCATCTAATCGATGAAAACGCTAATGTAGCAAACGAAATTCATAAAATTGATATCACTTTGATGACATGAAGCCTATGATGTAGAATAAATTCGTTTTTTCATATCGGCATTTCTCATCCGTCAAATTATGATAAGGACCTGTTTGAAATAATTTTGAAAGTATTGGGCCTAAAGTGAAATATTCAAAAGTATAAGGACTACTTAGAAACGAAGATAAAAGATCGAGGACCAAATATGCAATTTAACCAATAACTCATTCAAAAAAGTCCCTCAACTTCAACATAATTACAAGATTTGGGCTAATTTCCCTAACTAGATCTAACCTACACCTGCAAATTCAAAGTATACAGGGGCATATCAGCAAAAAAAAATTTCAAAATAGTCCTTCAACTGCAACATAATTACAAGGTTTAGCATGATAAACACAAGTACAAATTGGGTTTGCCAGGAGAAGAAAATTAAAGTCAAACCGAGATTATATTTCTCTTCTTCAACCTCTCAGTTTCTTTTGCCACAGCAAAACCCTTTCCCATTGGTTCCCACAAGACCTCTGGTTTACTCTGCAACTACACTAAGTAAGTCCTCCTTCATTCTGCTCTCTCCTATAATCGCTCAAATTTCTTTACTCTCTTTGAGTTTAAACTTTAAACTGATTTAACAGTTCTAGGGTTTTTTTTTAGTTTTTTTTAAATTCCCCAAATAGTAAAATGCCTAATTTTTTAAAATTTTCATTTCCTTAAATTGTTAATCGCCTCGTTTTTGAGTTGATTGACAATGAAATGTCTTATTCTACGCCTTGCATTATCTGGGTTTGTTTCAGTTTCTCAAATATATTAGTGGGTCACTTCTACTTTGATTTTTTTTTTTTCTTCTTGAGTTGGGTTCTGCAAAGTTTGAATGAAATTAGAGTTAAGGGTGCAAAGGTTTTTCTGGGTTTGTTCAGTTTTCTTAAAAGCTTGTCTATATTTCTCTCTGTGAACTTGATTTTGTGGCTTTTGGGGTTTGGTCAGGGTTTAAAGAAATGTTTGTTTTTTTGGGTTGGGTTTTGCACAATTTGAATGATATTAGGGTTAGCAATATAAGGGTATTTCTGGGTTTGTCCAGTTTTTAAAAAAAAGTTTGTGTTATTTTTTTTTCTCTGTGTGAATTGTGAACTTGTTTTGGGCTTTGTTTAGGGGTTAAAGAATGTTCTAATCCTTTTAAGATGTGCTATCACTGGGTTTGGTTTCACTCTTTGACAGTGACATGTGCCAGGCTATCTGACACTTGTAGTTATTTGATGGGTCATTTTTCTGCTTTTGAAATCGTAGAACATGCACAGCCGGTATCTGTGTTTTTAATTTTTAATTTTTTAATTTTTTGCTTTGTCTAACGTTATTGAGGTTTACCATTTGTTAAATTACCAATGGATGTATAGTTTTGATTAAGTTTGAATCAATTTTCTTTTTGGGTGTGTTTTATGCTCTTCTTTTTTTAGTTAATCTATAATTGGATGTTTGCTAATTTGGCAATATGGGTGTGTTTTTTCTGGCTTGGTCTCTGTAGACTAGGTGTCTTTATTTTCCCAAGCTTTGCTTCTTTTTTCATTTTTTATTTTTTATTTTTTACGAGGCGTTGATGCTTCATTAGGTTGGGTTGTTTTGTGATGGTTAGGATTTTGGAAATATTTTTTATATCCCTATCTTCCTGGCATCAGATGAATTTCAAGTCGGTATGACAAAGTAATTTATTGAAAAAGAAGATAATAATAAATAAAAATTAATGTTACATGTCTCTTGGGTGCTGTTTGTTCATTTTATGGAGTGAGGCAACTGACACAGATGCTTATGTATTACTTTAATGGTTGCAAGCTTGTAGGTGCTGTTAATCACTCCCTTTCCCTTTTTTTTTTTTTATAGTAAATATTAGGTTTTTAATGGGTGTAAATTTATACAAAATTTGTAGGGCCCATCTGGTCATGCGGGTTGAATATTTTGGATGATGGGTCAGGATTTCTGGAGGGTTTGTACGGGCTCTGCATTTTAATGTGGCTATGTTAGTGTAGGTTGAAGCAAGCATGGGCTTTTGATGCAGCTTTTCTGTCGAATGAACTTCAGTGAAGCAATTTGAGTCAGGTTCTGGTTCTGGATTAGTGATGGATTGCAATAAAGAAGAGGCTGTCAGGGCCAAGGGGATTGCTTTGAAGAAGATGGAAAGCAAGGAATTTGTAGCGGCTCGTAAAGTTATTATCAAGGCCCAACAACTATATCCTGATGTGGATAATATTTCTCAAATGCTTATGGTTTGTGATGTGCATATTGCTGCCGAGCAGAGAATATATGGGAACGAGATGAACTGGTATGGTATCCTTCAGATTGAGCCGACAGCTGATGAGGCAATGATTAAGAAGCAGTACAGGAAGTTTGCTTTACAACTTCATCCTGATAAAAACAAGTTTGCAGGTGCAGAAGCTGCTTTTAAGCTGATTGGGGAAGCTCAAAGAGTGCTTTTAGACCGAGATAAACGTGCTTTTCATGACATTAAACGCAGAGCTCCTGTGTATAAAGCAGCAGCACCGAATCGGCCCTCTCAAAAGGGCAGCTGGAACTCAAATGTTGGGGCTCATAATAACTATAGAAGCAATGTGACAGGCTCGAATCCTCAGCAACAGAAGCCGCCTCAGCCAGTTCCACCGGGTCACTCTAATGTCCGCCCAACTTTCTGGACTGTCTGTCCATTTTGTTCAGTAAGGTACCAGTATTATAAAGAAGTTGTCAATAGATCTCTCCGTTGTCACAGTTGCCAGAAGCCATTCATTGCGTATGACATGAATGTGCAAGGTCCTCCACCAACTACCAACAACAGTCATGCACCATCAACTACCAACAGCAGTCATGCACCACCAGCTACCAACATGAGTAAGCCAGTGTTCCCCCAGAAGAACGATGGTGCTTGCAAAGTGGAGGTAGGATGTCAGGGGAATGTTGGTAAGGTTGGATCAGGAAAGATGAATGGCAAGAAGAGGAAGCAGGTAGAGGAATCCAGTGAGAGTTTTAATTCTAAGAGCAGCACTGACTCTGAAGAAGAAGATATAGCTGTAGACAATGATGGTAATATTCAGGGTGGACAGAAGTTTGAATCTTTTAGAGACCAAAACATACGGAGATCTTCACGGCACAAGCAGCAGGTTTCTTACAAGGAAAACTTGAGTGATGATGAAAACACTGTTAACTCTCGAAAAAAAGCCAAGAGGAGTGAATCATCCTCTGCCACTAAAGAGGAGAGCGGAGATGCATCTATAAAAGAGTCATCTAAAATGAATAAATCATCTCATTTAGCTTCTAATGTAAAAGAAGATCTGAAAGAGGTGAAACAGAATGAAAATGCTTGTTTTGAGGAGAGCTTACCGAATGGGAACATGAAAGCAAAATTGAGTGGAAAAGAAACAGTGGCTGATGATAACTGTAAGAAAACTTCTGAAGCTTATGACAATTCTGCATCTGATTCAAGGTCTGACGCAACACGAAATCCTGAATATTTTCAATATCCTGATCCAGATTTCAGTGACTTTGACAAGGATAGGAAACAAGAGTGTTTTGCAGCAGGGCAGATCTGGGCTGTTTATGATACCATGGAAGCCATGCCTAGATTTTACGCACAGATTAAGAAAGTTCTCTCTCCCGGGTTTAAGCTGAGGATAACCTGGCTAGAGCCAGACCCAGATGATGAGGATGAAATCAAATGGTTCAATGTGGACTTGCCTACTTCTTGTGGTAAGTTTACAAAGGGGAACACGGAAAACACTGAAGATTGTCTTATGTTCTCTCATTTGATTTCTTGGGAGAAGGGCAGCCGTAGAGATAGTTTCAAGGTTTATCCAAGAAAGGGAGAAATTTGGGGACTCTTCAAGAACTGGGATATCAAATGGTACTCTGATCCAGACCAGCATCGTAAGCCCGAGTATGAATTTGTTGAAATCTTGTCAGAGTTTTCACAGGATGTGGGTATACGTGTTGCATACCTCGTTAAGGTGAAAGGCTTTGCAAGCCTCTTTTGTCGAATGGTTAAGGAAGAAATGGGCACAGTTCAAGTTCCACCTGCAGAACTATTTAGGTTCTCACACAGGGTTCCATCCTTTAAAATGACTGGTGAGGAAAGAGAAGGTGTGCCAAAAGGATCTTTTGAACTAGACCCTGCAGCTTTACCCCTTAAAATTGAAGAGTTTGCTGTGCCTGAAGATGTGGCAGTGGAGGCTGGTGCAAATGCATCAATGTACCAGGCTGATGTAAAGAGCAGCCACTTTGAGCCTGGGGAAAGCAGTAATGGCAATGTTACTGAAGATCACAGTAAGCCTCCAGCTTCCCCCTCAGAAGCTATTGAAATTCCAGAACCTGAATTTTACGATTTTGATGCTGAAAAATCCCAGGAGAAGTTTCAGATTGGTCAGATTTGGGCATTGTACAGTGATGAGGATGGCTTGCCAAAATATTATGGTATGATTACGAAAATTGATGCTGGCTCAGTTTTCAAATTGCACCTTACATGGCTTGGCTCCCGCCAGCTGCCAAACAACACTATCCAATGGCGTGATAAAGGCATGCCCATTTGTTGTGGAAATTTTAAGATTAAGAGTCAATCCCAGGTATATACTACTACCACTTCCTTTTCGCATCAGGTAAGATCTGATCCTGCTGGTAAGAGGAATGAGTATGCCATCTTTCCTAGGAAAGGTGAGGTATGGGCATTATATAAGAACTGGACTGCTGAAATCAAATGTTCTGAGTTGGAGAGCTGTGAATATGAAATAGTAGAAGTCGTTCAGGAGGAGGATTTGCATATAAGAGTGTTGTTTTTGGAGCGAGTGGATGGTTTCAACTCAGTTTTCAAGGCCCAATTAAAAGAGGGGTCGGAAGTAACCATTGGGATTCCTCGGATAGAGCTTCTTAGGTTCTCCCATCAATTACCTGCTTTCCGACTGACAAAAGAGAAAGGTGGCACCCTGAGAGGCTTCTGGGAACTTGATCCTGCAGCATTGCCAGTTCATTATTTTTCTTGAGGCAGGAAAACTGAATTAATAGAGCCTGTTCCGGTTAGTGTCAAAGCACCAGCCTTGTTCTTATAGTTGCTCAGCAGAGATACACCCATCAAGTGCATATGATAGATGTTTGGCAGTGTAATGATTTTTGTCCTCAATCCTGCTGCATTGGAGAGAATTTTGGAGGCTGTGCTGGTTTTTTTGTTGAATTTTACTCGTCTCTAATCCTCTTGATGGTGCCATGCAACTTGGCTAGTTAGGCACAAGTCACTTCAAGGTAGCGTTAATTTTATCTGGATTTTCCTGTAACGTCTTCTCTTGGTAGATACCTTATTTGGAAGTAGAAAAAGTTTTTCAGCAAATCCACTCTTCCTAATTTGTGGTTTATTTACCTCTAGTTAGTGTAGTGGGTCAGATAATGTTAGCCTTGTTCAATATGTAGAACTGCAAATGCACATCCAAAATGAGGTTCTGAATTCTCTCTCTCTCTCTCTCTCTCTCTCTCTCTCTAACAAACCCCCCCCCCCCCCCACCCCACCCCACCCCAAAAATATATATGTGTGTGTGTGTGTGTGCGCGCGCGTCTGTTGGCAGCGGGTCCCTTTTTCTGCATGTTAAATGTTTGCAAACAGTTCGGATTTGTCTCTATGATGTAATTTGTTCTTGAATAGCATACATTGGAATCACTGCATATCATATTAGCAGGTGCAGTTGCGGTTGCATATGGTTCTAAACTATCCTTGCATCTGGAACTGGGTCCAAATATGGGGTTAATGGGGAAAGTTCACATCATAAATGATGTAGATTTATGTGTTTTTAAAAGCATGTAAACTTGCACTGTAGGCTTGCAGGCAGTACGATCCCGTTAGCAGAGGACATGATGTGAAGAGGCTGCTGCCTCAAAAGACTTTCTTGATGATCTTGTAACTTGTCAAATGGTTTAAGTTTGCGAAGCTTCCTTGTTCCTAACTGATTTCTTGCCCTAACTCCCCTCCCTTGCAAGGATCAATGTCTTTTCCCCTCCTGATCTGACATATATGAAGACCATGGATGCTTGCTAATTATAGGCTTAGGCTTGTTCCAGTGAAGTTCATCCTTTAATATGGAGTTTGGTTCGGGATACTCTCTTGGTACTAAACATTCCTTTGTGGGGGAAATATGGCTTATTTTAGAGATAAGTATCCCCTAGTTCACATTACTTGCGAAAGTTCTATCCTTCCAAAGTGACAATAACATAACCAATGCAATACCTTTTGACTAACCAAAATAATACTCTTTTCTCCTCTAACACAACCGTGTGTTTTTATCAGATTGCTCTTCCATTGGACCTAGATTTGTTTTAATCCACTGTACTTTCTCTGTTTTAATTTATTTTGATATCTAATATTTTATTAAGAACCTACAATTTAATCTATTTTGATCAATGTGACATAAGTAAACTTTGTTTATTCCGTTCACTATTTTGTTAGTTGGGAGCTGTTGTTTGTTGTTGAGATTTTCAAGGTTTAATTTGGCATAAACTTTAGTTTTTAGATTATGGTTAAATGTGTAAATATATGTTGATTAGGTTGGTCCAATGTGTGTTCATAAAAAAAAAAGGTTGGTCCAATGTGTTTTAATTATTTGTAAGTCATGCGGAAATTAATGGGTATTGAGAGTATGGCTTTGAATAAAATAGAATGTTAAAAAATGATATATATGGTCAACCTTGACTAGTATATTGAGATTCACTACGGAGGTCTTATAGAGTCAATAACCATTTGGATATTGAGATTCATTACGGAGGTCTCATAGAGTCAATAATCATTTGGATGTTTGGAGAGGTGTGGAGCTGATTAGAAAGCTTAATAGTGGTTTATTTTAACATTGTGGATTAATAATTTAGAAGGATGGAAGGTATTGGGTGTGTGTAACTTACCAATAAGGTAAAAAATTATGGATAGATAAGAAATTATGTGAATGGTAGAATAAAAGCATGATGGATGAGACAAAGAAGCATATAAAGGTATTGTACTGTGATCATAAAATATTTATTAAATTGTGTAAATTGCATTAAGACCCCTAAAATTTTATTTTATTGCACTAAGACCCTCTTAACTTTTTTGTCACTTTAATACTGAAACTTTGGTACATGACGAAATATACCCTTCGGTTAGGGTTCTGTCCAATCATGAACAGAGACATCAGTGGCTTAAAAAAAAAAAGGCTCTGTCCAATCATATGATTATGTGTTCGTTTGGTTGGGACGATTATGATTTGCGGTTGCGTTTTTTCCTTCTTTTTTTTTTTTTTTGCTTTCAGCTGTAAAAAGAGACTTTTTCAACCGTGAACAGTGCATTCGTGCATTGTTCACGGTTACTGTGCGGCTACTGTTCAATGAACAGTAGCCGCACTGGTTGACTTTTGTCAATGAACAGTGCATCTGTGCACTGTTCATGGACCCACAATTTTTACTTTTCAGCAACTTTTTCATTAAAAGTGGGTCTCACGGTATTATTCACACATTTAAAAATTATTTTGCTATAGTATTTTCAGTTTTCAGTTTTCAGCTGTATCCAAACTTTTCTACACATCGTAGGAATCATTAACTAGTGAGATTAGGGTTTTAAGTGGAAGAATATTTTCTCAACTTTGCAATGCCAATGTAAGCATTTGATTTACTCTCTCCATCTTCAATACTCTCAAAATATCATCTTAAATATGTTAGTAATAAGTATCAACTATATCAATTGATTAAATCTTTTTCTTCGTACTTAGATATATGAGATAGATTTTAACTTTAAACGAAGAACAGTGAGAACTGAGTTTATGAATATCTTTTCTTACTTACAAATTAATAAAAAGGTAAATTTAAAAATATAATAAACCCTTTCAAAGTACTATCCATATATTTTGGCTAAAATACAAGAACACCCATTGGAGTTCTAATTCTTCCTTATAATACCTTGAGATTTTCATATCCTCCAAATTGACCCTTGAGACTAACTTCTGTTAGTTTGTACGGACTGAAAAATCACATAACCATTAAGTGATCGAAATAAAAAGACTCACCAATTAATTTGCACTACTGGTTATGTGATGGTCACGTGATTTTTCCATCCATGATAGTAAACAAAAGTTAGTCTTAGTAGTCAATTTGATGAATATGAAGATCTGATGGAGTTATAAGAAAGAATTGAAACCCAAGAAGTGTTTTTGCAATTGGCCTAAATCTAAGGAGGTGTTTTTATATTTAGGTAAAATAAGTTTGCAAAAAATAGCAACGGAAAATGTTTTAATTCTTTTAAATAAAAGAGCTTGTTTTGATTTATGCATAGAATTTTAATTCTTTTTGTGGGGCCAGAATAAGTCAGCAACCCCGGCCCACTCCAAGTCAGGCCTAGAGGCCCATGCCGAGGACGCCTCCATGATCCGAGGTCCGAGGAACAAAGTTTAGAGCCCAGGGCCCAAGGAGCATTGCCGAGGATGGTTACATCCTCGGTAGTCCGAGGACAGAAAGTGGGCATACGGCACACCCTTAAGGGGAGTCTCCCCAAGCATCCAAGGAGCAAATAGCAAGAACCCATCACCGGACATTGAAGCATGGCGGAGAAGCGAGTCCCAAGCGAACTGTCACCTCCACATTAAATGCCCTCAACTAACGCTCTGGCCGCATTAATGAGGACAGGACCTCTGAACAGTACTGTCTTGAGCGCTGCAACCCACTGGAGGTATGGGAATGCGGCTGATGGGACAGGCACTCGAGTGGAAACCGGATTGAGCAACAAATGTAGGGCTAGGATCAATTGATTGGGAAGTATATAATGTAAAAATCCCTCTTGTGAAGGGGACGGACAAAAAACCAGAGAAAAAGGAACACTGTAGCCAAGTATTCTCTCTCAACTCTTGTAACCCTTCTGAAAAGAGATAATAAGAATTTCCAGCTCCATAAGGCACGTCCGAGGAGCTACATTGTGTGCCTAAACCCACGTTTTAGCTGTTAGCAACCACGTACAACCATGCATGGCCGTTGCCTTCTTTACTGAGGCCTAGCTCTTGAGCCCATACTCTACAAATTTATTGAAGGGTTAGTTGGGCTTGGGCCCACTCTCTCAATCTTTAGAGAGCGCTCGAATCCACCTCCTACACTTTTTATTTTGGGTTATACATAAAAGCTTTTAAAGTCTAGGTGAGATTTACTGTGAAAGTTGAAAATTATATTGATTTTCTGTAATTTCTACATCAGATAGTGGAAAAAAGGGGAAGTTATTTTTAGAAGAAATAAGGAAGTTTAGTTAATTGCTTTTCCCAGTAAAGAACGAAATTCTGGTCAAATATACGTCGTTTATTGTTACATAATAATATCAGTCTCAATTTTAACGACACGGGCATTTGGTCTAGTGGTATGATTCTCGCTTAGGGTGCGAGAGGTCCCGAGTTCAATTCTCGGAATGCCCCTACAATCTTTTTCTCTGTGTTACATTTCCCTTTTAGTTATCCATATTTTAGGTACAAAGAATAAGACGAGGGCATTTGGTCTAGTGGCATGATTCTTGCTTAGGGTGCAAGAGGTCCCGAGTTCAATTCTCGGAATGCCCCCATTTTTTTTTTTCAATTATTTTGTGGTTGTGTGTTCTTTTTTGGGACAAAGAAAACGATAGCTTCAATTGTTTTTTGTTTTCAAGCGCTTTCTGATTTCCGAGTACCATATAGTGTTACTGTGTTTCAACTTCCAACAAAGCAACAAGATTACTACAAGACCAACCGACCAAGCAAACCTCCAAAAAAAATTATAAGCAAAGGGAACCAGAAGAAGAAGACGACGACAGACGACTGTTTGGTTGGTTAGGAAAAAAAAGAAAACACACACACACAAATATAAAAAAAGGGGGCATTCGGAGAATCGAACTCGGGACCTCTCGCACCCAAAGCGAGAATCATACCACTAGACCAAATGCCCTTCTTTATTTTTATAGTGTTCTATTATTGGATGATACCTTTAGTATTAGTATTTTTTTTAACTTGAACTTTGCCTTTTCTGGTAAAATCATATCAAATCAAACTGTTCATTTCTTCCTATCATGTTACAGAAAATTACGGAAAAATCTTTTCCACTCCCTCAGTAAATTCCGCTCATATTACTGTCAATTTTCCCTCCAAATTCTCCCACATTTTCCCTCCACTTCCGTAACCCTAGCTCTCTCTCTCTCTCTCTCTCGACTGAGTGAGTTCGATGTGTCTCTCTTTCTTTCCCATTGATTATTTGCATTATATTTGTTCTATTAAGAAATATAAACAATAAATTTCATTGCTTTGTTAGGGTTTCAATATAGTTTGGTTGTGTTTCGCAGGTGAAATTGAATGATTTGAAAACAAAAAAAAAAAACGAAAATGGGTTCGCTTGGAGATGATGATGGTGAAATCAAACCAATCAATACAGACCCAGATGCCAATTTTGCTCATTTCGAGACCCAGGTCCTTGATAGCCAGTTTTCTCCTCCTACATTGTCTGGTACTGGTTTTCGGTCTCTGATTTTGTTGTTATTTATGTTCAAAGTTTTGTGCTTTTAGGTTGATTATCTAAAGAATTGAAAAAGGAATATATTTTTGTTGAATTTTTTGAAATAATTAATGTTGGGATGTATATGGATTTTGGGATTACAATTGTTATCAGGGAGACTTTCAATTTTGTTATGGTTCATTTGAAAAAGAAAGTTAATAATGTGGCCATTAATCTCTTTTAATTTATTTGAGATGTTCAAGAATAAAAATACTAACTTGCTTTTTATTTGGAAAATTAGGTGAAAAGGGTGAAGCTGAGGATGCTGAGGAATTAAAATATCTGCAGAACACCATGGCTTTTGAGGATACTGTTCCCACTGAATATGCATTTGAATCCCAAGTCGTGAATCTTGCTGGGGAAACCCAAGAATTGAATATTGGTGACGAGACCCAAGTGTTGGATGATCCAGATTGCATTTACAATATGGACACACAGTTATTGGATGAGTTTGATAATGAAGTTGCCATTGGTAGTGATAGTGAGGGTGAAGGAACAGATAGAACTGAAGTTTTGGATGATATTGATGAGCAATCTGATGATGGATCGGTAAGAAGTGGCAGTGGTCGGTTAGTGGATGAGGAGAAGGTTCAGGACACTTCTCTTCATGAACATGATAAAAAGGGGGTGATGGAGCAGTCTGACCCGTTAGTTGATAAAAAGCAGAATCCAGGTGATTCACTAGTATATTTGACAATTATGAAAATTTTGTTTAAAAGTAAATTTTAGAATACTTCCTTTGATTATGTTTTCTGAAGCTCCATGCTGTTACATTTATATGATCTGTTTCTTTCTGGTTCATTCTCTCTCATTCAAAGCGTTGGCTGTGAAAGAAAAGGGGGGTAGTAAGAAAATTAATTATGCATCATATGCAGACTATTTGACTTGTACTTTGTGTGTTTTGAATCTTTTTACTAATGTGTAAAATCTCAAAGTTTAACTAATTGTTTCTTTTGCTTCTTGTAAATTTTGCATGCAATAAATTGTTATTGGACTTGAAAAATTAATTTTAGTCTTTCCTCATTGTCCTTCAGAAGTCCATGTGTCAACTGCAACACATATTGTTGAATGCATCCAAGAACCAAAACCTGGTATGTATTTCTTCTGCTCCTGTAATGCGTGTTTAGAATGCACATTTTTTTGTCTAAATTTATATAAGACTCCTGGAAACAGCACTTTTTTTCCCCTAGTTTGAATGCACATCTGGTAAGATTGATTGTTTCAGGTGAAGTCATCACATCTAATTTGATGAAATGAATTGCCAGTTTCTGGTGAAATTATTAATTTTTTGTCCTTGTTATGTGCTTGTATTGCATTCAGTGTCTCAGATTTTTTAGGGTTAAAGTTCTGTGGGTATGTTGAAAACTACCAAACTAGGCCACCTTTCAGTGGGTATACGTTTTTAATCTATAATGAATGCATATCTGACTGGAACGGTAACAAAAAGAGGTTTTATTCCTTATTTTTTCCCTGTTTCGCTTAGGAGCTCAGCCATTGCGGTTTACTACAGTTTGTGAAGGAATGTTCCGTGCCTCTGCTCTAGCTCGCATGGCTTTGAAGGGAGTTAGCAATGGATCTTGTTCTGTCCCAAGTAACAATCAGACTCTGGAAGTACTTACTGTCAAGAATAGTGAGACGTCTATCATACAGGATCCCCCAAAAGTTGGGGAGCTAGTAGATCAGGAACCTGATGTTGGAGGATGCAATGAAAAAATGAAGGGATCAAGGAATGAAAACGTGTGCAGGGCTGGCAGTAAAGCAGCTAGAAAACTTTTCACTGACGATTCACATGATGTCTATGGAGGACTTCCTCATAACAGCAATAATGTTGAAGTAGAAGAGTTGCCTCAGTTGCCTGATTGTGATGATGGATTGGCAGGGTTAAGCTATGCTGACTCTCAAGAACCTGGAGAGTTATCACAGGCCAATGCATTGGATTTTGTGGACAGGTTCCTTAAAGATAATGCCATGGAATCTCAACAAGAATATGACCATGGAAAGAAATCTTGGGGAAAATCAAATTCTCTCTCAAGTGCAAAGGGCCAGCAAAGTTTGGCGAAGAAAGCCAATGTTAGAAACATTATTGGAGAAACAGGGATTTTTGACTGGGATGATACCCGTGAGGATGATGGAGGGGGAGATATCTTCCGCCGAAAGAAAGAAGAATTCTTTGATAGTGGAGGCCACGGGAGGAGATCCTTTACCCAACCCCAAAAGTCTGGAGTAAGCAGACTAGATGACTATAGAGACCATCAAGAACATTTAAAAGTCAATAACAAAAGGATGGGTTTGGCTCATTCTGATTCAAAACTAATGTTGCAAAAACCAAAAGTGAATGACAAGACAGTGCAAGAATTAAATTTGAAACGAAATCTTGCCAATGAGTTGAATGAAGAGTCTAATGACAATCCCTCTGGAGGAAAGTTGGAAACTAATTTTGCTCAGAAAGATGTGCCAGAAATAATAAATGTAGGTTTTGATACACAGATGGCAGCTGAAGCTATGGAAGCCTTATTCCAGGGTGAGGGCATTGCTAACCACGATGCTAAAGATGTCCATCAAGGTGGACAGAACCGTTCAAAGGGTTCTTGCAGAGGTTCTTTCAGAGGAGAAACGGATAATGTAAAGCAACCCTCTTCTCGTAAGAGGGTAAGACCCTCTGGTGCTTCAAGTCAGAGCAAGAAAGTTAAGAGCAACAGTGTCAAATTATGTAAAGAGTCCTTGATTTCATCTAAGAAACATTTAGATAATGTTTCTAAGATCAATGGGAGTGGAAACTCTGACAAAATGCCATCTAAGATCATTCAGCGAAGAAAAGCAGGAGGAACTTTGGACAGAAGCTGCATTAAGGAGTCCAACAGATTTGATAGCAATGTGACACTAAGTGGAGGTGGCACAGTTAAGAGGAATTTACTAGGAGAAGATGGTACATATGCACCTGTTGCTCATCGAACTAGACAGTCGTTGGTAGTAAATCAATTGAAGCAGGCTGAGAATGCATCCAGTGACCTTAGGGAAGAGATGAACCATCCGATTGAGGTTTGTGCCCTAGAAAAGAAAAGCAAACGTAGTACAGGCATCCAGGCTTCTGCATTCTTGAAGGAAAAGTCTTCTATGTTTTGTCCTAATCAATCCAAAGAAGTTGACAATATAAAACCAAGTCGTCATGAGCAATCCACTCAAAGGCTGACAGCTTATGCTAATGGTTCTGAAATTGATGCATTGAGCTGTCCTCGAAGGAGAAGATCTTGTCGAAAGTTGTCTGATCCTGAAAATGGATCTGATAACTTAGATGATGCACCTGAATCTGTTTGGCCAAAAGATATTGGACAATCTGTCACCAAGCGCAAAAGGCCACTTGATGCTAAAAGCACTTTGGTTGATTCAAACATGAAGAGGAAAACACGATCAGGGGGTGCTATTTATGGTAAGTCTGGTGAGATTGATGGAGAAATGATATCTAAAGATCTAGCTGGGGCAAAGGCAAGTAGGCGCTCTGACAGAAACAGCAGTGCAAGTTGCCCATCGTCTGCTAACAAAGTGAATGCCAGGATGGACGAATCACCTAGTGAGAAATGTAAAGTATCTGATTCAGCATGTGCTACTACTCCAGTTAACTGTAGGACACCTGAGAATGCTGCATCACCCATTTGTATGGGCAATGAATACTTAAAACAGTCATGCCAGAGAAACATGTCACTTTTTCTGAAAGAAATCCGTAGCTTAAGTACTGCCGGGCCTGAGCCTCCTTCTGCATTAAAAGATTCAAGAAAGAGGAGAGATATAACTGATGTTCGAGTTTTGTACAGCCACCACTTGGATGAGGATATAATTAAGCAGCAGAAGAAGGTAGTTTGTGATTTCTTCGGGGTCTCTTTTTTAGAATCATTGGAGCTGGTTTGAACTATATCTTGTTTGTTGTTCTTGTCCCACAGATTTTGGCCCGGCTTGGAGTTTCCATGGCGTCTTCTATTACAGATGCCACACACTTCATAGCAGATCAATTTGTGCGTACAAGGAATATGTTAGAGGCCATTGCTTCTGGAAAACCAGTGGTGACACATTTATGGCTTCAGAGCTGTGGACAAGCTAGCTGTTTCATTGATGAGAAGAATTACATTTTGAGGGATGCCAAAAAGGAAAAGGAGTTTGGCTTTAGCTTGCCAGTTTCATTGGCACGTGCATCCCAGCATCCACTTTTGAAGGTAAAATTCTAGTCATGTTGGTTTTACTAGATGCACTGGCTAGTTATTCATTTTGTTGATTATCAAATGCTAATATCTCTGCAGGGTCGAAGAGTTTTGATTACCCCAAATACAAAGCCTGGTAAAGAAATAATTTCAAGTTTGGTTAAAGCAGTACAGGGCGAGGTATGCAGTTTTTTGAAGTTGTACATGATTCGTATGTTCATGTCTTAGTGAAGTAGCATTTCTATTTTGAACATAGTTTAATCACGTCTGTGGTCACAATTGCAAAGCTTCTAGCAGTTAATTAGGTATGTCTTAGTGGTTTCATCTTGCTATCGTGGGTTTTGTTTTCTTTTTTTGGAAAGGGGGGGGGGGGGGGGGGGAGTTTTTAGCTCACCCACCAACATGCATGTAGATATTGATCCTGCATATCTATTCAATTTTGTCCTGTTTTAATTTGAGTGCCCAGTTGCCAGTGCTTTCAGCTCCATCTGAATCCTGAGATGCTTTAAATGTGTTTTGTGTGCCAAATTGTTTATTGGATGCTGATTTCCTGTCAAAATGCTTTCCAGGCGGTGGAGAGAACTAGCAGATCTACTCTGAAGGGGGGTAAAATTCCAGAGGATTTGCTGGTTGTATCTTGCGAAGAAGATTATGCTCTGTGTGTGCCTTACCTCGAAAAAGGTTAGCTACAATCATGTGTCATTTTTGCCTTTATTAAATGATCCAAAAAAATGGACACACGTTAATAGGAATTGGGCAACATTACTTTTACTTGCAGGAGCAGCAGTTTACAGTTCAGAGCTGTTATTGAATGGTATAGTTACTCAGAGGTTGGAGTATGAAAGGTTAGTTTATTTTATTAAGAGCATTACCTGATGATGCATAAATGAATGCTTTTGTCAAAGATAGAAGATGGTTTAGCCATTTACTTGTCTGTGTCTTAAAAGTGCATGCTGGGGTTTGTCAATAAATTCTAGCTCTCTTTTAAGAAGTGAAATTCTGCATGTCTTCTCTACTGGCTGAAGAATGCAAGCAAATGGATGGTAAAAACTACGTTACTTTATTAATTTTTATATTGAATTATTTTATTTGTTTGATTGCTAAGGTCTTTTTTAAAGTTTTCCTCTGTAGGCCTAATTGATGGCCAGTAATTGATCCAATTGTATGGGCCCTGTAGTGAGGGGAAACATTGGTGATCTTTCCTAATGCATTTAATTTCCTGATGACAGGCATCGCCTCTTTGTGGATCATGTTAAACAAACCCGTTCGACAATATGGCTGAGAAAAGATGGAGATCAGTTCCTTCCTGTGACTAAACAAAAATAAGATCCATTTTATTCATCTGCTCCTCTGATTTTCCTCCTGATCCCCTGTAGGCGTTTTTGGTAGAATGTAGTGATCAATATATAATATTGTGAATGTTCCCAGCTCTAGGCCTTCCATGTAAAGATAAGTATGCTATAGAAAAGATAAATGTATAAGTTTGTTGCCTCTCTCTCCCTTCTTCTTTTTTAAAGAGGAAATTATATTTTTACACCTTAAATTATACCCTATTTTATACTCCCACCCCACCCCCCCCCCCCCCCCCCCCCCCCCCCCCCCCCCCCCCCCCCCCCCCCCCCCTCTATAACTATCGAAATGCATGATTCCCCCAAAATTATAACTTTGTTTCGATGTCCCCTCACTGTCTGTTTGGTGTTAACTGTCAAGTATGATGGAATTAAGTATTGAAAGACTAATTTACCTCTCCAAAACGGTAGAGGGTAAATTAGTCTTTAAATGCTAAATTCAATTAGACTTAACAAAAAAAAACAAATAGCAAGGGGTAACGTGTAACGTGTAACAAAGTTTTTGATTTTTTTTTTAATTATTATTAAGGTAATGTTGTTTCTTTATGTGCTTGTCAAAATCATTTGAGATTTATAGTGCTTTTGGCTGGTAAATATTTAATTACTAAGGATTTTGAATGAACATATATGTTTGAGGGGGTGAGGTTGAGATATGTTAAATGTAAAGTAAACAAGGGTATAGCAAAAATATTGCCTCAGACTTAATCCAAGTGAAGGATGCGACTAAATTGCATTTCTTTTTCTAAGGGAAGGGCAGCATAGGGAACTAATTCACTATTTATAAAGCCGATTTTCAGGATACACCCTCCCATTCCTTCTTTCTTTGGTCTTCTTTTAATTGAAATTTGCATTAATATACGCATACCGTGTCATACATTGGAAGAACAAGATCTCGACCAATAAGAAATTTGATGTTGAAGTGACCTTATCAAGTGGTTTTAGGTGACAACAACACAATGCTAATGTAACGTAAGCATAAAATTGCATGCTATAAGAGCTACTGTAAGGGCATTGTTGATGACCTTGAGTTTGAGAATTTAGTTCCATACATCGGAAAGCAACTACATTAAGCAATTAGGCCAAGATTTGTTTCCTTTTTATTTTGCAATCCAGAAATATTACTATTACCGATTGCTGTAGTGTAGATCTTAAAAATGCACAAAGTGTAAGCAAGAAACATCGTTGTAACTATTAAGACAGCAAGAGAAGCAGTGGGGTGGTGTATACAGAAAACTGGGTGAGAATAAAAACACACATTGAAGTACATACTGAATACTTTTTCCAACATTGTTTCTATTCTGATTCGAGTCTTAACTCTTACTACATCTTGACCTTGACAAAACCAATTGATATAGTGAGACTGCAAAACAAAGCTTTCAAGATTTTTCTGAATTAAAAACAGTCAATGCCTCAACAGTGTGAAAATACCAATTGATATAGTGAGACTACAAACAAAGAGAACTCCCAAGTTTCCAACATTTGTTGATGGTCAACCCTGAAAAGGACTCTTCAACATTTTAACGTGTGAACTTCTAATTTTTGCAAATGCAAAATAACTCTACAATAACAAAGCACATTTCAGGGTATTACTTGACTTTTCTACTTAATAAATTATAAAGTGCTGGATAATTGGGTATGTACACGAATTATTTACTGAAGCAAGCAAGCAACCAGCAGAAACACAGGGACCTTGCAACCCAATGGGGGTCCGATCATACTGGGGGGCTCTGTGTAATTTGAACTCGCCAAGAAAAATATTGAATATACAGGGAGTTGAGGCTCATGGCTATGCCAAAACCTAGAACTGATGCAACTAGTATTGCATAAATGGCCTTCAGATGAAGCTGCAAAAAAATTAAGAAGCTTTCAGTCAACAAGAAAACAAGGACCAATAAGTCAAACATGTAGAACGCCTGCATCTTAGCAAAAATTGGATATTTTAGAAAGCCATGCGACAATGAAAGTGAAAATGTTAGGAATCCATGAGTAGAACTCACCCTTGAAAACCAGCTTGCAAGGGGAGGTTGCCCAAAAGCTTATAAACACATGGTTAAGCTTACACTTAATCCATGTGAAACACTAAGATCATAACTCACCTATCAGTTATTTTAATTTAGCCTCTAGGTCACCCCCTCCTGGATCTGACCACAAAGCCGCAACTCATTTGATCCCATACTCAATGAGCTACGCCCGATTACTTGGGATGGTGATTGGTTCTTATACCAAACATTAGGAACCCATAAGTAGAACTCACCCTTGAAAATCGGCTTGCAAAGGAAGGGTGTCCAAGAGCTTATAAACACATAGTTGAGCTTACACTTAATCCATGTGGAACACTAGGATCATAACATACCACCAAGTGCCCAAGAGCTTATAAACACATGGTTAAACTTAAACTTAATCCATGTGGGACACTAGAATCATAACAGAAATGGGGGAGAGGGGAAAGCAAAAGGTCATTGTAGGCTAGTTTTAGTCAACAAGAGTGATCTTTGTTAAATTCCGTTCTTAAAATATCAGCATGGACTTCTGCGAAGATATAATGGTGAAGTAAAAGTGGGTGTTGCAAGCTGAATGGTTAAATAATGAAAAAATGCATCCACCCAAACATAGTAATTCTCCTATGAGTTAATCCCCATTTTCAGTTATGTATCACAATTAACCAAACGTACTTTTTAAATTTTCCTTTGCAACACATCTGCATCTCAAATATGTAAGAAATTTTATACAAAATATATGCAGCCAAATAAAGGGGAGATACCTCAGGCCATAATTGTTCGAGTGTCTTGAACAAAAAACCCACTTACAGATTTTTTTTTTTTTGAGAGAGAATTCTTATAACTTATGGCCTACCTTGTTAAACCCTTTTATGGAAACACAAACTTGTTTGAAGGGTAGACTACAGACCCTCTTTGTTTAGTGTCAGTTCTTATTCTAATTCTTCAACTAAGGAGTTAGTTACTGAAAATTATTTATAATTTCATATGACTTTTCATCAAATAACTCTTCACAATTAAAATCCTAAAACATTGGGTCTTTATTTATTCTTTTTTTGTGTGGATATTTCGATAGTTGGGGAGAGGGATTTGAAGTTGAAAAATTAATAATTAAAATAAATCTTATGTAAGTCACATTAAGTCTACTAATGGAGAAATATCTCATAGGAGATACTTTCAGCAGATTAAAGAAATAATGTATTTCACGTTCCTTAAGTTTAGAAGTGTTGGTGTCATAATTGGGGCAGCAGCAAGCAACTATAGGTTTGCTTTGGCTCCATTAATGCTAGAATTTTTGGGTTAGTGTTTCACTTGCACCACCATTTAAGAATAGAACCAGTGGGATGGTACAAAACAATCATCCAGCCTTTTGTTTTTGTTCTTTTTTTTTTTTGTTGTGGGGGGGGGGGGCGGGTGGGTGGTGTTGGAAGCAGAATTGTATTGAGAATCTAATATCTTCTTAAGACTTAAGTATAACCATTATATCATCTAAATTAGAGGACCTAGTGGCTAGTTGCCTCATAGTTAAACCTACTAGGTAACAAATCTTATTCTTTTCATATGAAAACCCAAAAAAAGTATGGTACTTTTTATTTTACCAACAAAACAAAGGTACGGTACTTTTCAAGAAAGTAAGTGAGAAGAATCAAGGAGGAAATCATGGAGCATATTGATGACAGAATAGTGAAATAAAAAGATAGCATTTCTCACCAAAGTGTAGAAAAGGTGGACAATGATGGCCACAAGTGCAAACTCAAGAGCTGCGTATGTCCATATGTACTCCTTGATTGCTGCAAATCAAAATAAACAAATACTAAGAAAATGATAATTTAACAGAAACTTGTATTTCTTACTTCTGAGACTCAGCTATACCAAGGATGACTGCAAAAATAGATGACAAAAGGCCCAGGGTAAAAGCAAATGGTGCTGCAATCACGATAGCTTGAGTCTTCATGTTATGAATCTACAAAATAAGAAGGCAAAGGATTAACACTGCAATGCCAACTACTACAGAACCTGAAATTGAAAAAATAAAAACAGTTATGATAATAGTAATGGAACCACTTCTATTCCTTTTTTGTTCTTCATACTTCATCATACATTCTGATTTTAGATTCCCCACTGCACAAATTTTGGAGCCTAGTTATGCTAAACTAGTTTCTTGATCATGTTAATGGATATATTAAATACACAGAACAAATTAAATATTATGCTAAAATAGTAATTGGAACCCCTTCTTTTGAATCTTCATATATTCTGATTTTAAATCCCCCACCGGCACAAATTTTGGAGCCTAGTTATGCTAGAATCGTCACTTGATCATGTTAATATATATATATTAAATATGCATAACAAATTACGTTTATGCTGAAATAGTAATTGGAACCACTTCTATTTATTTTGATATTCTTACTTCATCATACATTTTGATTTTAAATCCCCCACTGCACAAATTTTGGAGCCTAGTTATGCTCAACGAATCTGTTGATCATGTTAATAAATATTTTAGATACACATAACAAATTACATGTCAGGTCTCAGGACAGAACATTCTATGCACTTTATCTTGTAGAGTTCTATGAAAGAAGCCAAACATATTGAGGCATTAAGTTGACCTAAAAGAGAGTGTATAACATCCAACTCATCCAAGTACCAAAGTAATTAACAGGAATAACAAATATTTCTTGTTTAACTTTTATCATATAGCAAAATGGCCTACCAGTAGCTGCTCAAGAAAGAAGAAATAGCATATTGTGCTAATCAAGACGAGCACCACAAAGTCCTGCCAGGCACTGCCATAAGCAAGAATAAATCAGAAAAAGCAGGAAAATAAAAACAAAAGGATGAATAAATGCTCAAGAAAATATTACTTGAACAAGAGAGAAACTTAAGTGGATGTTTACTTCACTCTCTCTCTCATTGTGTGATAAATTTACGGTAAAAAGAACTCATAAAATCAACTAAGTTTGGCTCAAAAGTGCCTCAGTTGAATTTGAAAGCCTTAATATGTCTTTCACTTTCATTTTACATTACCTTATCGATTGTGAACGCAAATTCTGTTGACTGTGCTCTTGTCTGTTATCCCTTTGAACGGAGGTGGGCACACGAAGCAAAGTCACTGGTAAATTCTGAACCACTTGCCCACATACTTCACAAGTCTTGTTTCCTTTAGTACTAAACCATTTAACAGCACATTCTTCATGTACTAGTCTGAGGGCACCTTTGCAGCTGCATTCCATTTTAAGTGTATTTCCTTCTTCACATACATCAAGACAGATCCTGCACACTGCTTCCTCTTCAGGAATCTCTTCATCATTGCCTTCTGCCGGAACGGAAGTTATTTGATCTGATGTGCCAGAAAATTGAATTTACAAGTGTTAAATAACGTTGAAGGGACTACAATCAGACAATTATAAACATCAACAGTTTAAATATTACATACAAATATTTCAGCCATCTTTTAGTGTTTGAATAGAACTCAAATAGCCACCAGGCCCATGGGTGAAAATTGATAAACATTTAAAGCCTAAATGTTAAGTTCACACACTACACACCTAACACTTTTGTGAATGCACACATTTTAACAATATCAAACAAGCAACAATGACAAACATTAATGAAACTGAAACTAAATAGATCTACTGAATCAGTGTAAAATCACCCAATCATTGACTGACTTTAACAATGAAAGATGGTTCATGTCATACAGGTCTATCAATCCATGAGTTGTAGAACAGAAATAAGGAACTGCAACAATAAGTATATGTCTTACAACATACCATCACTAGGATCTGTCTGGGCATGCTCCTTCTGGAAAGCGAACGATACAGATCTTACAATGACAACATTTTGCCCAGGCACAGACAGGGACCTTGAAACCATAGCTTGAACAGCTTTCTGCGCGAAATTGACAATAAACACCTTAAGCATCTAGAATTTTATAATAGCAGTATCATCAACCAGCAACATTGACCTTAAAACTAGGAGAAGATACCCTGGCTTAGTGGGGCAGGGGGGGAGGGGAAAAAATTGCAGTTGTTTTGTTAGATATAGATCTAGAAGGAACTTTCATCTGGGGCACACATCAATATGATGGTAGAGTGGTCTTGCCATCATTATTAAAGATATGCTCTAGATGAGATGAGTGGGGCATGAATAGAAAGAAAAATTCTTTAAAAAAAAAGATTTCATATATAACATTTGGTTAATTCATCAACCATTCTGTGTCCAGGTGATTGATTAGTGGGGTTCTCTAGATTAATATGCTTTTCTATAGCTATTCATGAAACTTGATCTTGAAATCTCAGTGATCAGAAAGAACTGCAAAATACATGATAACTCACATGTGGCTTATGCCGTTCATCATATGTCCTCGCTGAAGCAGGTGTGGAAACTGAAGGGGACAAGTTTGTAGCAGGTGTAACCGGAAGAGAGGTACATCTTTTCCATGAAAGTGCAGACTTGAGGTTGGCCATAATTGGACTTTCAGGGGCGGTTTTAGGGTCTGAATTGAGGAGGAAGCTTCTCTCACCATCAGATAAAGTCCCCTTTTTCTTGAAGCTTAATCCCCGCAAGATGCCTCCTGATGATGAACTGCCTTTGGCGGAGCCTTGAGATTGGAGCAAACCCTTTCCACTTCGACTATTGCCAAATCCTATGGGTCTAGGGGGTATTTGAAGTGCGATATCCGGACGCCTCCCGGTTGGTCCTGGGTCCGAAACTTTGTCTATTTGGATATCTACCTGCATGCAACAAACATATGAACACCATTTCATGTCATTTTCTCTATAAGCACCTAGAAAATTTGTCTCACATATCGAGATCATATCAACCATAATAGGAAAGAGTATTTTGATTGTAAATCCTACCAAACTGGGCGCAACTATCTCATAAAATTGAACAGCATTACATGGTCATAGGTAATTTGGATATTTCACTGCTCCTAGGTCTCAGACTTTCAGGTTCCTCTAAAACATTTCTATTTTTCATGGTGTTTTGCAACATGCCAAAAACAGAGAACAAATGAAAACGGTCCACCAGAGCATGAGCCTCTTGCTTTTGCAGGGGCTGGGAGAGATGGTTGGTATGTAGCTTAATCCCCAAATTTGGAAAGGTTGATTCCCGAGCTCAAACCCATGACACTCCTTAGGTAACTTCATTATTTAAATCACGGTGCTTCTATACCCCGCTACGTGAGAATAATCAAATGAAGGGCCTATGTCTAAAACTACTCTCTAATGCCATACCTTCCACGTGATAATAAAGGGCCTATATCTAAAATTACCTTCTAAATTTACAAAGATTAACTTATAGAGTATATGCATTGCCTACCTACATTCAAGGAACAACATATGACCACTTCCAAGATTAGTATTCCCAAATACCACAACCCACCTTAAACCACTTTCCATATTCTTCACGACCATGAAACTCTCTATTTTTTTTTTCCGTATACTTCTATAATTAACACATCAAATCATATTTTAGGCAACCACAGTTCAACAGCCAAAAATGATTGAAGACCCACATGATATCAGCCGTAATTGCCTAATGGGGATACTCCAAAAAATATGTCAGCTGAACATATTCATTTCTATCTCAAACTTCTTTTTTGAAAAAATATTTATATCTCAAACCTAAAATGATGAAACCAAATCCTTAAAACCAATAGAACAACCGGATCAACGCCATGAACTCCTAGAACCTCTCAGTGCCCTCTATATTAATAATGCTCCTAAATGAAAATCAACCGCTACTGAAGTAAAAAAAAATTGGCTAGCCTACAGTTCAGCATTAATAAATTAAAGAAACACCCATTAATCTGCAATAAATGAACATAAAAACTGAAACTTTAAAAAACCAAAAAAAAAAACCATATCTTTTTTTTTGAGAAAAAAAAAAAAAAAAAACCCCCATATCTGAATCTGAAAGAACAGAGCATAAGTTACACATGCACACCCATGTATACATATCCAAAATACAAAAAAGAACAGCCAACCTGAGGAGAACTCTCTGCTACTCCACTGGAAACTGCTTGAACTGCTTGCATTATTATTATTTGTTAAACCCCAAAGAATTTCAATGGATCAATAACCTCAAAAATAAGTTATGAAATCATAGGATACACAAGAACCATAAAAGGAAACAAGAAAACCAAAGAAATCTGACAAAAATTCGAGTAATCTAGGAAGAGAGAATAGCTGTCAAGCTCTTAAAGAGTAAAAAAAAAAAAGAATATAATTTGATTTAGTAGATTAAAATTTTAGTAATAATAAAAGTAATAGGGTGTGCGTGTGTGAAAGATAGGACTTTGGTCAGAGTTTGGTCGCTTGGGAAGATGAGGAGAAACTTTGTCTGAACGCTATACAGAAATAATAATAATAATAGAAAAGTAATCGTGTAATTGCCGCATTGTTTCTCATTTGTTGTTGTCACTTTTCACCTTGTCACTACTGCTCATTGAAGGCCTACTAGTGCAAAATCTCACACACCCTTTCTTTTTTTCCTCAAGTCCCTACTCGCTTTTTCACACGGAAACGTGTCCTCTTATAGCTCACCTATTCTATTGCAAATTGCAGACTAGTAGGTTTTTTTTTTTTTTAAATCTAAGGGAAAAAAATGTGGTACTTGATAAAATTCTACTCTGGCAGTGAATTTCGACTCTTACTACCCTACATTCTACAAGTAGTTATACTTGTAGAATGACTCTCGTGCACAGTTAAAAAGTAATTTGGAACCTTTATATTTGGGATGATTTTGATTCTAACCCATTTAAATTCAACTTTAGTCTCTAATGTTTTGAAGTATTTTGAATGATCATCATGTCCTCTTATAGCTCACCTATTCTCACGCGAAAACATGTCCTCCTATAGCTCACTTATTCCATTGCAAATTGCAGACTTGTAGGTTTTTTTTTTTTAATCTAAGGAAAAAAAATATTGGTACTAGATAAAATTCTACTCTTGTTGTCTGGCGTTTATGCTCCGTGAGACCCACGGCTACAGTAGCTAAAATATCGCGCCCAAGATTGAAAAATGCATCAATGGGTCTGTGCACTGTTCACGGGACCCATAAACCTCTTTTTTCAGCAAAATTTTTATTAAAAATGGATCTCATGGCACTATTCACACATTTAAAATTTATTTTGCTATAGTGTTTTCAATTTTTAGTTTTCAGTTTTCTATTTTTAATAATAAGCGATATCTAAATAGACTCTTAAAAACAGAAAAAGAAAAAGAAAAACATATATTATATGTTCTGTGGCATTTAATATATTCTCACGCTAACTGGCCGTACTCTTGCAATTGGCGAGTAACGTTTTTAATTCTACTCGAAAAAGTATAGCAAAGTAGTAGTATCAAACTTTTTATTTTTTTGCCTTGAAAAGTTTTTTTTAGAGATAATTACAACATGCTACTAATCTCGCAAATCGAACATTTTTCTCTTAGATTCTTAAGTACTTTGTGCATGAGCAGGGGCCAATTTAATTATAAGCCCTTTGGCTTTTTGCATTGAAAAGTATCTGACTTTAAACATTTACGTCGGTTCCCAGCATTGATTGGCTTTATCATTTCATTCACCAAAACTCATGTAAATTTGGAGTGATTATTTAAGAAAGATGTATTAAAAAAATCCATGAGCCAGAATGGTGTATGATTAGGAAAAGTAACAATTTTTTTTTTTTAATCTCAGAAAAAAGAAACAAAAACATAAAAAAGGAAGAGCATATACATGTATATATAAAAAAAAAATTATTTTTCACAAATGAGCTTTAATAAACTGATAGAGTAATGCTTGAGATACACTTCTTCACCCCCAAATTTACAACATTCTTAGATTTTAACATTTTTACATAGGTCCATCACATGTATTTGAAAATGTTAAAATCCAATTGAAAGTTAACAAATAAGCAGAGTGTGAATTTTGGTATAGAAAATGATGTGTCTCTAACATTACTCAAACTGTAATTAATTCCCGACCCCACACTAATTGACATCACTTTTTATTATTATCCATTATTAAGCATTCATAAGTTTTGTTTATCAAAGATTGTGAAATATGTTATGAATCATTGGACAAATCTAAATTTATTGGATTAAGAAAGAGGTACTCCACACATGTACACAGTTCCAATTTCCAAATGTGATGGATGTGCACATTCCACCTTTTGGAAATCGACAGTCTTTCTGGCCTAGTCCACTGTGGATGTTTGCACATTTTCTTTAGGCAATGCATTTGTGAATGCTTGACAGTTTACATACATGCACATAGAGAGAATAGCAACAAGTGTAATAATACCCAAAAAAAAAAAAAATTCATTAAGTTTTGACTCAATATAAATTAATGGGTCTAGTTGAAACTAATATTATCTTCTTAATAAAATTGTGAACAAAGTTCAAAATAAGATGTGTCCCCAAATATGACTCAATATAAATAAAAGAAGGGTTTAGGTCATACAAGAGACGAGGGAGTAGTGCACTTTTCTTGATTGTACTAGTCAGCAGCCAGCAGGTAGTTTGTTCAATTTGGCAGCACAAGTACAAATGGGATTCAGTACTTCACCGACACCCAACTCTATCTAGGCAACATATGTACAAACAAAAAGTTCTTTTGCCAAATTGGTCAATAGCAGCAGGTCTTGATTAAGAAAGAGGGCATGGTCAAGCCCCTTCTTCTGCAAGACGTTTTAGCTATAAAGTCTACACTCTTATTAGATCTTGAGATTTTTTTTTTTTTTTTTAATGTATAATTTTTTAAAATCATATATATAAATATATATATATATATATACTTTTTTAAAATATAAATATATTTAGCACGTTTTTTACAAAAAGTTAAATAAACCAAAGGTAAACATAATTGCCAATGACGGTTCAAAGGAACTAGATATTATTTATTTATTTATTTTTTTTATACAAGATAGAAATTCTACTCTAACCTAATCTATGTGTATATGTGTGTGAAACTCCCTCATGGAGACTTGAACTCCGGCCCTTACTCCCCACACCCCACAAGCACTTATATTTGTAGAGTGATCATCGCACCAAGGATGTGTGGTGGTGAAACTAGACTAGACATTATTCAATGTTGCGAACATGATATGGAATCATGGATATGGAATTAATAGTCCTTATAAAAAAGGTGCTTTGCGGTTTCTTCACTTGCGCCGCCACACTTCTGTAGAGCCTTTTAAGTTTTACTATTCTATTTATAAAAAATGAAAACGTGATTTGTATTCTAGTTTAACTTAACAATTGCTTATAAAAAAATTAATTAATAAATGAATAAATTGATTATATTATATCAATTTATTTTTTTATTTTTATTTTTTTGGAGAAACATATCAATTTATTTGAATATGCTATTCATTAGAATTGTTTTTAATCATAGAATCTTAGATATATTATATCATATAGGATATAACACAGGTTCACAATTTCACATGCAATGGAGGTACCCCTTCCACCTTTTGGAAATCAACAGTCTGTCTGCCCTAGTGGAAATATATATAGAAAGAGAGAATAATGGTAAGCCTAATAACACAGAATTTTTCATAATTATTGACTTGATAGTTGATATGTTATAATTAATTTGTAATAAAATAATATTGATAATTAATTTTTATGAAAATAATATTAATTTTATTAGGTCATCATGACATAGGTCATGGGTCGGTGGTCTAGTGGGTTTTCCCTAACGCACTAGCAATTCGTTTTGCTATTTGTACGTACCTCTATATTGCACGCACAATGAGGATCTTAATTCAGGAGCTTTTAAGGTCCCTATTATGATAACGCCCAAGTGAAAAAACCTCACTAGTTAGCATAATTTTAAAAAACTAGTACGTTCAAAGAACCGTTTTTTTATTTCAATTTTCAATTTTTTTCAAGTTTTGACCTGTTTTATACTGGTTTTAAGGTTTTTACTGGACCAAATTGGTATACGATTTCCATTAAATCGGTTCAATTGGCCAATCTGGTCTAATTTTTAAAACTATGTGTGCTAGTTGCCCTCCCTAACCATTTATTTTCTACCAAAAAAAATATTAATTTAATTATAACTTATCTTTTGTAAGGAGTAAATTAGTTGTGCTGTTTCTTTTCAATAAATCTTGCTTTTTCATTAAACAAAAAAAGATGCGTTGGAAACATCACTCAATAAATATAATATAATATAAAGAAATGTTTAGATTATAGTATTATACAAGAGAAGAGGGAATTGTGCACGTGGTAATCTTGATTGGAGTAATGAGGAGGTTGTTTGTTCAATTTGGCAGCACAAGAGCGAATGGATTCGGTACTACACCGACACCCAACCTGGTACACGCAACAGAGATATAAAAAACAAAATGTTTTGTTAACTTGTGTCCTTAAAACACTTATTAATAAACTATTTTAATAAAGTTTTAACATTATTATTACTGCATTTCAAAAAAAACAAACATTATTATTACTGTAAGAAAAATTATTGAATATTTTGAAAATATTATAAATTTGTACTTCAAAAAATTATTAAAAAAACTGATTACTTTACTATTTATCTAAAAATAGTTACTAAGCTAATGACTCAGATACCATTAACGTTTCCCAAAAATATAAATTATTTTGCCAAATTGGTCAATATCTAGTACGTGATTAGGAGAGTGGGGAGGTGAAGGTCCTTTTTCTGCAGAGGTTTTAGCTTACTCTGTCTACAGTCTACAGTCTTTTTGGTTTTTGGGAATCAACTTATGTAATAAGGAGGTTCAAGGGAACCAGACATTATTCAAAGCTGGAAACCACATTTTAGCTCAGATTTCATTATCTTTATGACTATGGAATGGAATACAGCTTCATACCAAAAGGGTGCTTCGCGTTTTCGTCAATTGCGCCGCCACATTTTTTACCATTTACTATTTATGAATGAAAATGTAATTAGTACGTTCTATTAGATGGAAAATTATTAGGTATTCTTGGAGTACTATAAATGTGTAGTCCTTTCTTTCACATAAATAGTGAGTCCCACCATAAATTTAATTAGTGAGACCTATCATTCATGTGAGATGAGAGAATACGCATTTATGGTATTATGAGAGTATACAATAATTTCCCTTATTAGATAAACGCTAAGAATTTTTTAGCTTAATAAGTGCTCTCTAACATTTTTCATATAAATAAATTGCCACCGTTCAAATTCCCTCAACCCCATTGTAGTAATTATTGAATTATAAAAAATAAAAAAAAAATTCCTCCTCCTCAGCTATAGACTTATCCAAAAAAAAAAAAAAAAAAATTTGAAGAGCTTAAAATATAAATGCTTATGAAATTATCCAACGGAAAAGTTATGTATTTGAAGAGCTTTTGATACTTTTTTTTTTTTAAGAAGATTACGTGGTGGATTGAAAATAGTGATATGACAAATAAAATTCATGCTATTTCATAGATTTCACTTAAAGCTAGAAAAATTAGACTCGAACTGAACGAAAAATAGGTCAACCTGCACATGACCTGTTGAAATACCAAGTTAGGTAGGGTTACCTGTACTCAACCCGACTCAATTCGACCTCCCCTTTAAATAAAAAGGAACTTTTTGCTTTTTTTTATTTATTTATTTGAATGTAATATTCAAAGTTTGATGTTCTCTTGGTGGAAAGAAAATTATAATTGCACTCTATTTATTTTAGTAATAATATTTTCTAGAAAATAAGTCATTTTTCATAAAACTATCTCGTTTTCCTATGTTTAGTAGCAACCTTAAATGAGTTAAAAAACAATCTCATAACTTCCCTTATTTAGCTTGCTGTAAGATAGAGTTGTTTTTCAAAAAAAATTACGCTCTGTTTGTTTCAGCATTAATATTTTCTGAAAAATGGTTCATTTTCTAGAGAGCATTTTCTGGAAAACTATCTCATTTTCTGGTGTTTGGTAACAACCTTGAAAATGGGCTTAAGAACGTTTTCTGGTGTTTGATATCCACAATTTTTATAACTTTTATTGTATAATTTAAAACATGTATAATATGTGTATTGTGTAAACCCACCTAATGTAATCAATATAAATAAATAATAAAAAAAATCAAGAATGAATTTGGTTTTCAAACTAAAATTTTGACAACAAATACAATCAAAATTAGTTGTCCAATTTTCATGATCTCAAATACTCATCTTGTACATGTATATGGACAGTATTTTTGATAAGTAACGTAAGTAATTTTATTAGAAAAAAACCAACCAAGTACACTGGAAGTGTACTATAGTGGCACAAATCAACAGCACTATATATATATATATATATATATATATATATTTATATTTATATTTACCATACTTCTCATAATTCAAAATAACCATTATACCCATAAGTTCCATTTTAAATAGTTCAGAATGCCACATAGGCCAAATAGTTTGATAAATACCAAAAATTGTTATAGAACTGTTGACAGATCTGTGAGGAGAAAAAAAAAAACCTTATTAAAAAACGGTGTTATAAAGGGGAGAAGAAATAGGGAGAAAAAAGAGAAGAGAGGTAGATAGAAAGAGAAATCTATGGGAAGAGAAGAGGCCATGGGGGTGATAGTGAGGGTGATAGTGAGGGTGTGAGAAGAGAGAAAAAATAAAGGGAAGAGAAGAAATGAGAGAGTTTATTGTGAGAAAGGCTGAATGAGCAAAATAAAATATTGTTCAGGGTCGTCAATGGGCTGGGTCGGGCCTGCTTGGCCCATTTTTACTTGGCCCATGGGTACAATGGGCTGGGCATAATGGGCTATTAACTAGTTAATGGGCCGGGTCGGGCTGGGCCGAAAGAGGAAACCTTAGCCCATGACCCTGCCCATGGGCAATGCCCATTTTGTCTTTAGCGAGATGGGCTATTGGGTTGGGCCTAATGGGTTACCCATGGGCTTGTGTTAGCATATTATTTTATTATTTTTATAAGGAAAGAATCAATTTTTTATAAGGGAATAATCAATCTATTTTTTTAAAGGAAAGAATTAAAGAATTTAATACTTAATTACAAATTTTTTTATAGTCAAATCTATTTAATTTTTTGTTTTGTTGATGGAAACCTATTTAATTTTTTATTTATTAAGGCTTTAAATAGTTTTTTATTTTTATCTTTAATAAAAAAAAATGTCAAATGGTTAATTCAAATTTGATAGACTACTAAAAAAATATATATCTAGTAAACTAAGTTTAGCACAATTACTTCAGGTATCTTACTGGTTGAGGGAGTTCTCTTAAGAAATTTCACTATAATATCTCAAGATCAATCCTTTATACACTTCCTATATATTTTTGTTATGAATTATGAGTTATTAAGCTGGGCCAATGGGTTAGGCCAACGGGCTGGGCAACGGGTTGGGCTACTGGGCTAGCCCACCGGGTACCCATGGGCATAAAAACTAGCCCACGGCCTAACCCACTGGGCTAGTAGGCTACCCATGGGCCTCAATAACAACGGGCCGGGCCGCCCATTAGCCCGGTGGGCCGTCGGGTTTCTGGGTCGGGCTGTGGGCCATGGGCTATTTGATGACCCTTAAATATTGTTTCCTAAATCAGAAGAAGATAATATTTATAGGAATTATGTGCTGCATGAGAGAGAGATTGTTTTCCAAATTTTTTTTTTTGGAAAACAATCTATAGAAAATAAGCATTATTTTTATAAGAGTTTTCCGTTGACCAAAGATAGTTTTCCGTTGACTAGTTTTTTTTTTATGTTACCAAACACTGGAAAATGTGGAAAACTATTTTTATAGAAGGTTTTCTAGCGAAACAAACAGAGCGTTAGTGTAAAACAATCTCTTAAAATAATTTATAGTTTTTATGTTGACTAAAGATAGTTTTCATTTGACTCATTTATTCTAATACTACCAAATACTGGAAAATATGGAAAACCATTTTTACACAATATTTTCCATTGAAACAAACAAAGCGTTGGTTTTTTTGAGCTCTCTTTAGACTTTAATGATAGGCAATCTCTTGAGTACTCTAAATCAACTTTTAGCATTTGAAATAAAATTCTTATTCAATATCAATTTTGTCTTTTACCAAAGAACTAGTATGTAATCTGTGCTTACGCACAGAAATGGTGAATTATAGTGGTTCTATTGATATTAGTTAGGTTATTAACTATATAGGACATTAGTTCGGCTAGGACATTTGGAGGTACTAAAATGATTTTCCCTTACAATTTTAATGATATTGGTTACGCGAAATTTCTCATTACACTATTGTTATGTATACAATTTTGAAAATCACTACTGGACACTACATATACGATATTAGTTCACTATCACCGTCCATAAAATTCTACTAAATAGAACACAAAATAAAAGAATAAATTAGTTCAATAGTATCTCCTAAATTAAATGAGAATAGGTGCATGGAATTGTTTAGCTCAATTACAGTTTGTTACGTTCAAAATCTTCACATACAAATATCTAAATAGAAACATTATAAAAAAAATATACTCATTAGTTCAAAAAAAAAAAAAATAATAATAACAACAAAAATCTAAACAATTTAATTTGCACGAAAAACTAACAAAGGTAGAATCTAGTTTTGATTCTAATCAAATATTGTCTAGGTTTATTTATATTGGATTTCTCGTTTTTTACACTAAATTAATTCACTTGGCACAAAAATTAACAAAATTTAGATTAGATGGCACACATGGCGCAAAAATTAAACTCTAATTGAAATTTAATTTTTACACTAAATTAACCCAATTACAAAAAATTTTAAAAGCTTAGATTAGATGAGACACATAGCACGAAATTAGACTCTAATTGAATTCTAATTTGAAATCTAATTGGATTTTCTCTCAGTTTTGCCTATATATATATATATATATATATATATATATATATATATATATATATATAGATGTGGAAGCTATGTTAATTTAATTCACTTGTAGGATAGTCATTGTTATAAAATTTTAATTCTATATTGACTAAATTTTATTGTATACCTAAGTAATATTAACATTTTGCATTATACATGAAAATACTAATGAAATTATTCGCCAACTTAAGATGCAACTCTCAAATATGAATATTTCTATTTCTAGATCTACTACTAACGTTGAGTAGACTGGATTGCAATTGATATTAATATTTCCTTATTTTTCTTTACCTACTATGTTGTGCTTTATTATTAAATTTTTTTTAATTTAGTTATTTTTCTAGGTAATTTAACTTTATCATTATTATTTTACATGCCACAAGAATAGATGCACCTGAGGAGGTTGATAACTTGACATGGTCAATGACATTTCATACATTTTTTTCGCTCTTTTATGATAATGATATCATTAGTAAACTTTGAATTGTGTAAACATAAGAATTTGTGCATTGTTTAAATTTTATTTATTTTTTTATTTTTTGTCCTTTTACTTTTATTGAAAGGAAGACAAAGATGATATGATCATATTTATTGTTATTATTTTTCCTACATGTGAAAAAATATGAGTCAACCTGTAACCCAATCTACCTGACTATTTGCAACCCATTTTTTACCCGAGCACAAATGGTGCTAATTCAAACCGTTTGCCATGCATGCTTAATAAAAATTATCTTAATTTCATGAATTATGTTTACTTTATCATTATTTTCTTTCTATCATATAACAATATACATTTTTTTGAAACAAATATTAAAATTGTGAGTTAAATATACAATTTACATAAACAACTCATCACAAATTTTCTCCTAAACGTTTATAAACAAAACCAAACACACAAAAGAGAGATTTTCCTCCAAATGCCTTCCTTCAAAACGACTTGTAGCACATATATCACTTGCTAGCAAAATTGTACAAAACTACGAAGCCCAAGTTAGCTCGTCTTCCTTACCTCCATTTCCACAGTTTGCACTGTAACCCCTCCTCTCCCAATTCGCTCCAACAGGTAATTTTTAGTTTTTTACTTTATTATATTTTGTTTTCTTGCATTTTCTCGATTACCCAACAGAGCAATGGAGGGTCTGAGCTAGTTTTGAATTTCAAAGTTGAATCTTTTTGTTTTGTTTTTAACTAAAATTATTATGATATATGCAGTGAAAGAATGAAGTTTGTGGATTGGTACGTAAAGATTGGGGCAGTTTCAGCTCTCATTGGAGCTTCAATGGAGTTGTTTATGATCAAAACCGGCTTCTGTATGATAATCTTCCATTTTGTTTTATGACCCTTATTTACAATCTTACCCTTTTGTTTTCCTTTTTCTTCAATGAACCTTATTAATTAATGTTTTTAAAGAAATTCAATTTGGTTTTTGTTTGCTTTGGCTATTGATTTATTATTATTGTTTATCAAAATGGTTTTTTTAAACCAAGTTTTGGGGTGAATGCTAAGGAAACAGTGCCTAAGCTGCTTGTTGTTAAAGGGTGTGCCTGTATATGCATAGACTTTTATCAGAGTAATTTTATTGAAGAAGTTTTTTTTTTTGGGTGAATGCTAATCAAACAGAACCTAAGCTTATTGTTGTTAATGGGTGTGTCTGCATATGCGTGAAATTTTATTTGCGATAATTTTTATAAGAAGCAAATTTGGTTTAGGATAATGTGAAACTGGTTGCAGTGAGTGTTATACGCTCTAGCAAAGTTACTCTGCTTGATAAAGATATTTGCTTTACTTTCCAATTATGTTTGCCTTGGTTCACATCCAAATATCCTATATCCAATATCGAAGAAATCTGATTTTGGGGGAGAGAAGTAATGAGAGAATTTGTGGTTACTTGACTCCTTGGGTGACACTTGTATGGGATGGATTGATGTGCATAAATTGATAGATCATACTTATTTCCCATCACCATGTTGACATCAGTGCAGAAGGCCTGTTTCACTAATTACAATTTGAAAATTTCCAAAATCAAATTTTGAATATCTTCTTTGTGCATATTTCAAATTTAAATGATTATTAGAGTCAGTTGCCTTCCTATTGTAAAAGCGAAAACCAGCATCATTTTCACCGAACCTTGATCCTTGAAGTTAGGTACACCTAGAACTAGGTGTGTATCTTAAGTTAAATGGCCTCAATGGCATAAGGCATCACACATTCACACTTGCATATTTTTTGTTGCAGTATGGATAATGGGCTGCTGGTTTCATACTTAAAACCAAGGTTTATCTTTACCGTTTGACAAAATTTTCCACTCTGTCCAGCTGCCTCCTTATTTGAAAATTTAGCTATTGTTATCAAATGTTGTTTGGTGTCATCTAGTGTAATCCTTCCATAATTATGTTAAGAGCATCTGTCACATTCAGTCAATTGATTATTATGCTAACAATTAGTTTTCCTGTTGTTCTGTTACTATGCAGATGACCAAGTGACCATTCTGGAGGCAGAAAAGCGAACTTGGGAGAATTCCCCTGAAGCTCAGGCAATTAAAGAAGCTCTCAATCCTTGGAGAAATCATGATGCACAACCAAGAAAAAATTCTTAACTTTATTCTGTTGCAGTTTCCTCTAAGGTTTATTTCTTTGATGGTTTAACATATTAGGATCTTTGTTGTGGAAAATAATGCATTTGCTCACAACACTGGAACGAAATAGTCCATTTGAGTTTCAATACAAATTTAATTGGTTTGGCTGTTGAACTCGAGTTGTTTTTGCGTGAAATGTATGTAAATCTGGATTCATGAATGTAGGATCTGTGTTTTTGGTTGTTAGAGATGCAGATATGTAGAAATCTAATGCAGTAGATGTGTGAAAAATGAAGGGAGCTATATACGGAAGCAGATGATAATAGACTTTGTTGCAATTGTATGCCATGATGTACCATATTTATCAATCCACCTGTAACAAAATCAGCTTCTTGATAGCAAAATCTGTAATAGATGTTAGGAAAGCAAGCTGCAAGAGACAAGCTGTCATGGAGTAGCACCTATTGTTATGGTTGAGATGCTCCTGTTAAAACTTAAAAGCATAAACCAAAGGAAGTGGCATCTTTTGAAGCTTTCAAACGGACTGAGCTCTTGCCTACACAAGTTCAAACATCAAAGTAACTTATGGCCCTAGCTGCTATCTTCTTCCCATTCTTGTTAAAAACAATGCATAACACCTGTCAAATAACCATCCTTGTTACTTCTTTTAAAGAGAATGAAAGAAAAAAAACACAGCTATAATCTTCTTGCCCCAAAGGCTTGAAGCAGAGTTGTTCTTCTTGATTGATATATATATATATATATATATATATAGAGCCTTGCCTGAACTTGTGTTTTGTTATAGACTTGAAAAAAAAATGCAACATAGGCATTGGCTTGCCTCGGGCCGGTGTGAGTTTTGGCCTTGACTCCCAAAACGAACTTGGGTCCAACAAAGCCGGCCATCCACCGATTGAAACGTGAGACACACAAAAATGTCTCAATACATTAAGATGAAAAATAATACTCAAGAGTTAAGACTGATTTATGAACACTGGCTATGGGTCAAATATATAGCTTTGAATGCATTGGATGCAAGAAATTTCACCCTTGACTCCTGAGCTCAAAGCTTGATAGAAGCATTTGGAGGTTGATGAAAGAAGTGCATAATGGGCAAAGGACGAAACAAAGTGCTTTGACACTAATAAATTCGATTTGTCACTATTTCTTGCCTGAATGCGATGTGTAGGACGTCTCGGTAAACCCCAAATTAAGATAGAAATGCCACTTTAGACTTTTATTAGTGAAAGGAGAAGCTGACATAATATATGAACACCAAATTACATCCTCTTGACTTCACTTGCCAATCAGTCACAGTCAGTGTGTTTCCATTTTTTCAAGTTCGGAATTGCTTTCACTCTAATGTATGTAATGCTCTAGTTTAGTAGACTTCGAGTAAATATCACTATTCACAGTGGGATTATTAAGTAATAAGTTGACATGTGTTTTCTTGTTTTTAATTTTATTTCCTTTGTTATTAATTTTTTTTAATAGATAGACAGTGTGGGAGCAAGCGGGGGAGTTTGAACAACATATATGTGATATCATAAATGATACCATTACCATTAGACTATCATTTGAATCCCGTTATACATTTTAGTTTGAAGGAAAATGGTAGGTAAGGGTTATATCTTGGTGGGTCTATCACAAACTCACAATATGTGAGTCTCATGCACATGCACGTGAGACACAAACGCTATGAGATGCCCACTCTATATAGCCAATGAATTGAGTAGGATCATATATTAAAAAGTTTAGGATTGGTTCATTTAATTATATTT
The DNA here is from genome assembly GCA_019022515.1 of Quercus aquifolioides. Lineage (NCBI taxonomy): Eukaryota > Viridiplantae > Streptophyta > Magnoliopsida > Fagales > Fagaceae > Quercus > Quercus aquifolioides. The sequence goes on along the minus strand of CM032334.1, from coordinate 7,062,650 downwards.
TGAATATGACTAAACTTAAACTCGAGCTCATCATTAATTTAGATTACATATATAGTCTTGGTTCTCTCTTTTTTTTTTTTTTTTTTGGTCAAGTTTGAGTTCGTTCAAACTAATTAATTAATTTTTTATTTTCCTCATATAAAGTAAATATCATGGCAAAAAATTTTTATCTCTCAAAATTTTATACTAAAGATTAATAATTAAATTTTCAAATATGAGCTTATGAAAATTAGATTCATCCATCTTATATTATTATGAATCATATATTGATACAAAACGGTATAGTTATGTTATTAATAAACTAAAAATAATAGATTTTCCTATCAAAAAAAGAAAAGAAAAAAGATTTATACATAAAGTTAGACAATTCAATCATGATTTTATATATTTCACAAACACATAAATCACATACTTGATAAGTTTATTCACAAATACATTGCTATATTTGAGTTTAATTTGTTGGATAATTTAACCAAACATTGGCTTAAATCTGATTTGTTTACATAAAAGAATATATATATATATATATATATTTAAGTTGAATCTTAATTATTTATAAACAATTCGACTTATTTTCAACCTTAAAAAGGGATATGAAAGGAAAGTAGATGACAGGAAAAAAAAAAAAAGGATATGAAAGGAATCTAGAGGTATTCAGCAAAATAAAAAGAAAGAAAGAAATCTAGATGACAAGAAAACGAGGAGGAATTTCATTGTTTGATTGAAGTTATTTGGAAGAAGTCGGATGAGGAATGAAAAAGAGAGGAATTCATTTTCTTCCTCCGGGTAGGTCATTCCCAACTTCAGAGAAGAGAGAGAGGTGTGAAAGAGGGGGACTCATATGTGGATTATATTTATTAAAATTAGTAATGCAAGAGATATTACAATAATTTTAAGGGTGAAATATTTTATTTTATTTTATAATAGATGATAATACTTATTGTGATTGGTGCATAAAAAAGTGGCGTTCGTATTGGACCCAAGTGAGTAGTATTATTCTAAATCATGTCACCAGTTGTAATATATATATATATATATTTTGGTGTAATTAACATTGGTAGAATTATTTTCCTATCTCTTCCTCTAAATATACTTCAAAAAGAAAATTGCTATCCCTTTCATTTCCTTCTCCTCTATTTTTGGAAAAAATATAGCACCACACTTTTTTTGTGCCACAATTTTTGATACAAATATGATGTGACAACTGTGAATGGTGAAAAAAAAGTAATGAGTTTATATAAAAGTGATAAGTAGCTAGTTATAATATGGAACATAAGATAGTTGTGAAATATGGTGTGATTCTAGAATTAGTCCTATTTTGAGTGAGAAGTAAGTAGCCATAATTTGTTACATAAAATAGTTATGAAAAATAATTTAGAACATAAGATAGTTGTAAAAAAAATGATGTGATTCTAGAATTAATCCTATTTTTGAGCAACAAGTAGCTAGCCATAATCTGCCACATAAAATAGTTGTGAAAAATGATATGATAATGAGTCTATATAAAAGTGACAAGTAGCTAGTTATAATATGGAATATAAGATAGTTGCGAAAAACAATGTGATTCTAGAATTAGTCCTATTTTGAGTGAGAAGTAAGTAGCCATAATTTGCTACATAAAATAGTTATGAAAAATAATTTAGAACATAAAATAGTTGTAAAAAAATGGTGTGATTCTAGAATTAGTCCTATTTTTGAGCAACAAGTAACTAGCCATAATTTGCCACATAAAATAATTGTGAAAAATGGTATGATTCTATATCTAGTCCTATTTTTGAGGCAGAAGACCGAGACTTGGAAAGGCAGTGGATGGATGACGTGAAAACCACCATCAAATTGGAATGTCAAGCAAGAACCTACCCCCTCCTTTTGACTAGAAAGGTGAGATGAATTGGTAGTCATTATCACATCAACAAACAGCCACTAGTTTTGAATGACTACTATATAATAAAATACTAAATGAACATCAAAGTTCACCTAAACTTAAAATAATATTGATTACTTTTCGTTCCCTATATTGGGCAGGCATGAAAAATGGACTCTAAAAATCGTGTGGATGTGTCTTCCTCTCTTTTTTTCGAGGATACTGCAGATTCTGAAACCGATGCTGCTGACCCTGATAAAATACATGCAGATGTTGGTGCAGCTTATGATGACCAGGATGCTGAGTCGTGTAGCTATGACACAAGGGACAATACACTTGGATTTACTAAGGCTGTAGATTGTGATGATCAAGATTCTGGTGATTCTATTGGTATTGATGGCGATGATCATCAGGAACTTAGTACAAGTAGCTGCAAGATGAGATTTTCAGATGTAACTTCAAGATGTTTGTCAAAAAAAAAGGGAGAAGAGGAAACAAAGGTTGATAAAATTGATGTGGATGAAATGGAGGATAGAGTCTTTTGGGAGACTTGCATGGAAGTGGGATATCCATGATCATCCTAGTACTCCTCTGATCGATCATCACCCTCAGTACATCACTGATCATAAGTTTTTTTTTCTTCTTTTTTTCTTTTTTATGCATATGTATTTTTTTGTTTTGTTTTTTTGGATAATTCGATAGAAACAATAGGATGGAGGGATTTCAACCTCGAATATCTCTGTGAAAAACATCAGTAGTTGTCGGTTAAGATACAAGGCTTTTAGTCATACTCATGTAATTAAGGACATGTATCACAATATTTTTTTAGAAACATGTATTCCTAAATCAAACCCTGCTAGTGCAACTTTCTAATCCTAAGCTGCTAAGGTGAAGTTTGTTGAGATGAGTTTTAACTTTTAACACTCTAGTGGTATCTATATTTGTTTGTGATATTTGGGGTGCATATTGAAGGTCACGATTTGTACGGGAAATTAAGATCCATTAAGTTATGGTGAATAATAAGAGTCACCGCTCAGGCTTATGGCCTAGATAACCATTAAACTGGTTCAAGGATTAGGATGAAAAGAGGAATAGGTGATAGGAACCCCATATTGTTCAATCCAAAGATTGCACTTCTACGTATACCATAGCATGGAAAATTATTAAGTATTTCCGGAGTACTATAAATGCGTACTTCCTCCTCTCACATGAATAGTGAGTCTTACCATGAATTTAATTATTGAGACTCACTATTCATGTGAGAGGAGGGAGTACGCATTTATAATACTTCCGGGAGTACACAATAATTTCCCCCATAACATTAGGCTTACAACGCTCAAAATCCAATTTTAATTTAATGCATGAATTTATTGTATTTTAACCATTTAGCACTCTGATACAACCCCCTCCACCGCCGCAAGCAGCATTTTCCAAAATAAAACAGTAGACAAGAAGAAATTTATGGTTATATTTCGAGGGAACAAGCAAAGCTTGATTTTTTTACTAAAAATATTCTGAACCTCTTTATTAATCATAAGCCTTATATAGACTTACAACTGAACGTAAAAACAAACCAACACCTAAATGATAGAAACAGTTCCTGCAACTGCTACAACTGAACGTAAAAACAAACCAACGCCTAAACGATAGAAACAATTCCTACAAGGCTACAACTGCCATCCTACTAATCTGATAAGGATAAAAGGCAATTGCTATCCTACTAAATAACAATTACTTGAAATATTAGATAACAACTAATAGCTAAGATAAAGATAACTCCTAAGCAATTCAAACTACCAAATAACTTATCAACTTGAAGTCATCAAACTGCTGTCCACGTAGCAGTTCGTAACATTCTCTCTTGTGACAAATCAAGCTCCAACTTTTTAAATTGTCCTTTTTAAACTTTGAATTTTATAAGCCATGACATTTTGATCACTTTATATTCGAAACTACTAACGGAATAATATATTTGATTGGAGAGAAATTTTCATTAGCTTCAATTACACCTAAACTATCAGGTCTCAGGAGTTAGGCTTGTGTTGGAAATTAAAATTCATGTACCAAAACACGCGTTAATGTGGGTTGAATATAGAATAATTTGGTTGGGTTAAGGTCGAGTCAAAAGCTGCTTGAAGACTATAAGGTTTAAGAAGACTCAAGAGAGTAGTTCATTGGTAGAAATCCTTGAGTTTCTTGTTGTTAGTTTTCACACAATGTAGGATTTAAGAATGGAAAATCCCGTGGTTGTGGATTATGATGAATAAAGTGTAGCATGTGTTGAATTTGAGTGATTTACAGTTCATATTTGTTAATGTGAAATGGTCATTTAAATGAAAGGAGTCGAGTTTTTTCCCCCACTAAAAAATTAGTGGCTCTAGGCTATATTTTCAAGAGGAAAAATGATTCTCAAGTGTCACTCTCTTCTAATTTTGCACCTACTCCGCTTTATTTGTTAAGTCTCTATTGAATGAAGAAAGGTCTCTAAGACTAAACCTATTAACAGTCTTCATCTTAAAAGTATCCAGCTCATATGTATCTCCCAAAGTGATAAAATAAGAGAAAGTATTAAAAAAGAAAAGAAATGATATATCTACAACATTTTCATAACAAATTATAAGTAACAGGATGTTGCGGGTTGTTGTTAGTAGGCAAAAAAGTAATTTCAGTAATACGTTCAAATTGGAACCAATAATAATTTATTACCTATGATTTATTGTGAAAGTATTATGAAAATATTGTGGACGTAACGCTTTTTAGAAAAATTGAGCAATTAACTGAAAATCAACATCTAAGCACTAAAAGTGCTAAAATACCCTATTTTGTGTGTTGATTGCTATTTCACAATCTGGTGCAAGTGTTGATTGTCACTTTGACTTCTGGCTCCCATTTTTCTTCTTATTCAATTTTGCTTTGATTTTATGATCTCTTTATAGGATAATTACTAGTTTATTATCAATTTTGAGTCATTTTGTGATCATATTAACTATAAGATTAATTAGATTGTACTAATTACTCTGTGTCCTCAATTGTTTGGCATACTTAAAAAACCTAACTTTTTAGGGAACATCATTAAATGTCTTATCTCCTAAAAAAAACAAGTTAGAAGTTTTCAAAATTACTCTTAAAAAAATTTGTTTTAAAAGCTGTGATTGAAAAAAAAAAAAAAACTTTTCCAGTATTGGGCCTAACACCTGTTAAGAGACTTTAATAGTTCTAAAGACTGAAAATCGTGAAATTAAGATGGTTACTTTGAGGGAACTGGTCCTCCTAAGAATAGAGAAGAGAGAGAAGAGAGACTGAGACTAAGAGTGTTCTTATTTCAGCTTAATTCCAATCCTAGTATCATTCTCTTATTAATAGGCACAATTAGGTAGTTAGTTAATTTAACCAACTCAGAACAGTTGTAACTACAATAGTAATTGATTACCTACCTAGGGAATTATTACAATACAATGCAAGTGTACAATACAATCATACAGATGAGTCAATAGCCTATCATGAGTTCGAACATTTCCTTCCCAATTTAAAGCACCTTGCCCACAAGGTGAGGAAAAAGGAGTTGTAGCTTGTAAAGTGATTCCCAAGTAGCATCTTTAGGTCATGCTCCCAGCCATTGAACCAAAACCTCATTAATAGTTCTAGACCTTGGAGTTTTGACTTTGTCTGCAACACAAGAATAGGTTTTGGCACTAGATGCCCTTCATTATCTTGAGGAGGTAGTGTAGGGAAAGGAATTATATGTTGTCCTAACTTAAGCTTTAAGCAAGAAACATGAAATACAGGATGGATCTTAGTCTGAAGGTAAGTCTAGCCTATAAGCCACTGGTCGAACCTATTGCAACACCTTGAAGGGTCTAAAGTACCTTGGAGATAACTTCCACTTGCCCTTGTAAACTAAAGATTGCTGCTTATATGGTTAAAGTCTCAGATAAATCTAGTCACTAACTTGGAAAGATCTGGCAGTATAATGCATATCTGCATGGAGTCTCATTTTTTCATGTGCAGCCACCAAATTTCCCTTAAGAAGAGCTAGGACATCTTGCCTTTGTTGCAACAAGGTGTCAACAACCTCCACCCTAGTAGTACCAGGAACATAAGCTTGCAACTTTGGAGGAGGAAAACCATATAAGGCTTTAACTGTTCTAAAGAATGAAAATGGCGGAATTAAGATAATTACTTCAAGTGAATTGGTCCTCCTAAGAATAGAGAAGAGAGAGAAGAGAGATTGAAACTAAGAGTGTTCTTATTTCTGCTTAATTCCAATCACAGTACCATTCCCTTATTAGTAGGCACAATTAGGTAGTTAGTTAGTTAGTCTAACCAACTCAGCATAGTTGTAACTACAATAGGAACTTATTACTTGCCTGGGGAATTATTACAATACAATGCAAGTGTATAATACAATCATACAGACGAGTCAATAGCTATCATGTAAGAGCAACTGCATTAATCTTGTTGGCATAAGTCTAATGTTAATATATAGGTCAGTCTTGCTTAGCTTAGTAAATTGTACTTGTAGGTTCTGTTTGGGATTAACTTATTTTGTAGAAATTGAAAACGTTTTGTTAAAAGTATTGTAGAGAAAGGTAAAAATTAGTTAAAATAGTACTGTGGAATCCATAAATAGTACCAAAAAGTGCAATGAGGCTCATAAATAGTAGCAAAAATAAACTGAATGGTAAAATAAGTAGGTTTTTTAATTTGAAACCAAATGCACACGTAGTATTCTCATATTACTTGTACTTCACACATATTTAACTTACATAAAACTCTCTATTGTACTGTGTTCCACACACAATATAGGTTGAAATGGTATCTTTAACTTCAATTAGTGTGTGTGGGCGCTTGTGAAAGCTGTTTTGGCTAATTCTGGCAATGTTTAATTGTTCATACTCTGATCTCTCGATTTGGGTGGTTTCCCGTCCATTTTCTGACTTAAATCGATACATGGACAACCTAGATCTCACAAGAAATAGGCTGAAATGTTAACATGAAGCCAGGAATATTGTCTAAGAGCAGTGCTGATGAGGAAGCTAAGGACACTAAAAAAGAAGAAGAAGAGAATTTTCTTAGAGCTTGAGCTTTAATGTCATGAAAATATTGAATGTTTGTCGGTACTAATCTACATAAGAATATTGTACGTGGGATGCCTTTGTGTAAGCATGAAGAATTGGACCAATCATCCAATAGTACAATGACAATCATAGTGCAATGTATTGATACACTGAATAATACATAAAATTTATAACAAAACAAAAGGAAAATTCGGAATAATACATGATAAGATTTGCTGAAAAACTAGCTCAAATTTCATTCAAAGGCATATTTTATTTAGCCTAAAATTTATTGAAATTGTCCTTAAACCATCCCACAATATTGCATCACAATCTAATAAATTTTTTGCGATACTCAACCTACTGTTTCTTTCATTTTATTATAGTTTATTTACGCAATTTCAAATCAAGTTCTGTTGGATTTAGAACTACATTAAAGAACACATACCATGATCAAAAATCACATTAATTGGACATGTAAAAGATTCAACCGAACATGGTTTTTTTTATATAATCGAACACAAATAAAAGGCAGACGATCGAAATAAGACTTTGTGATAAATTGGACCTTTGATTAGTATGTATATCATAATTTTATTTTGAAATATCCAAAACGCGTGCATTAGGTGTCATCACAAAGTTTAGACAAGAAGAAGAAGAAGAAGAAGAAGAAAAACCCTCAATCATGTCAGTTTCATCATAATTCAAACCCAATCAGTGACAAACCATTTAAAAATTAAAGATAGGCAGATCCTAACAGCAAGTTAACTTTGTACCTATCCTAACATGGTTACGTTATTTTCTATGGAACCCTCACTTTAACCATACGTATTCTTATTAAAAAAAAAAAAAACCAATCTTCGACCTATAATATATGAGACCTATAGTAAACATTCTGCTTGCAAATTATAAATAGAAAATAATATGCAACTCTAAGAGCATCCACAACCGGAAATTCTATCTCATTCTATTTTACCATCCCAAAAAGCCACTTTATCAATTATACAATACAATTTTACAATACTCTTAACATCCCAACTTTTATTTTCCTATTCTACTCATTAAAATAATATTTCTACACAATAAAATAATATATCTCACCATCACCATCATTTACAATACAACACATTATTTATTCTTTCTCTCTCTTTCTTTCTGTTCAAGAACCACAATCACCACCATCGCTGCACTACACACACCTGACACCACCACCACCACCAGCAACCCATAATCTACCGTTAACACACACACACAAAAAAAAAAAAAAAAACCCTAGACCATCAACACCACCCTCTCTAACCATCAACACCACATAATGAACAAATAAAAAAAAAACATAGCAACCCACGGTAAAAAACCAGACCCACGCTGTTGCACCTACTGCCAAAGTTGTTGCACCACTAGACCCATGCCGCTGCATCTACTGACCACGCCGTTGCCCACCAAAATCACACCTATTGAAATCAACCCACTACCACCCACCGACCTAAAACCCACTCCCACACAAATCACAACCCACGCAACCCAACACTAACCCACCGCGATCTCTATCGCTAACCACTGCAAAGCCACACAATCTTCACCCACAAACACAACAAAAATTTATGAAAACTGAATTGCTCAATTCGCCGCTTGGTAGCTCGATTTTGTTGAAGCTCGAAGGAAGTTGATTTTGTCGGTTTGAAGAGAGAGGGTCATCTACGCATGCAAGAATGTCGGTTTGAAGAGAGAGTGATGGAGTGAAAAGTTAAATGGGTATCTAGAGTATTGGGTTTATGAGATGAGTGAATCGGTAAAGGGATCGGAGCACCGATGCCTTGTCAGAATCACTATCGGAGAGAGAGGGTCATTGGAGAGAGAGAGAAGCATCTAACTTATCGGAGAGAGAGGGGCATCGGAGAGAGTCTTAGGTCTGAAGAGAGCAGAGAGCAGATGAGAAAGAGAGAAGGAAGAAAGAGAAAAGAAGAGAAATAATGAAAGAGGAGAGAGAAATTTTCGGGTTAAAAATGAGAGAGTATTAAATTTTTTTTTTTTTTTAATCCTATTTAGCTACAGTACCATCTTACATTTAAGATGGTACTGTAGCTATATGTCAAAAAAAATTTAGCCTTTTCCAATTTGGCATTCTCGTTGTTGAATAGTTTTTGGGCCTAAATGCCAAATGTACCTTATATTTGGCATATAGCAGGCCCATTGCTGATGCTCTAACAATGTACAAGTGTACAACCATTTAATTTCCAAATGTCAAGGACTTTGTGCAAAATATCATAAATATAAATTTGCATCCTTCAAATAATAGATAACTTAATTCAAAATAAACATGTCATTTTGCTAATAAGAATCTTGCAACTCAAATCAATTGTATAGTCTACTCTCCTTTATTAGAAGAAAAAAAAAATTCAAATCCCCCCTCTCTATTATTGTAACTATCAAATTATCAAAAAATAAATTAAAAAAATCATTTTGGGAGGCCGATCAAACAATGAGAAATTGCTTATTTTGTTCTTTGATTATTGAATAAAATATCTAAGAGCATTCTTATCAAACCTTATATATGCTATAAATGCTATCTTTTAGCATCTTAAACCCAAAAATCCACTCCATCAAACCTGGTAAATGTTATAAAATTTGCAATATTGCTACAATGCACTCTCATTTTTGAGAGCGCACTGTAGCAGGATTATATAATATTTTATTAATTTATTTATTCTCTCTCTTCAACTCTTTGCCTCCCACATCTCTTTCTCTGGTTCTCTCTCTGTCTCCCACGTCTCTCTCATTCTCGTTCTCTCTCACCTCTCTTTCTCAGATTCTCCCTTTAATGGATCTGATGGGTCTCGATGACTGCAAGTGGGTTTAGGTCCAACGGTGGAGGGTCCGACAGTGGTTGGGGTTGGTTGAGATAGTGGGTTGAGTTGGTTGAGGCCGTGGGTTGAGGATTGGATCGGGATTGCTAGGGTGGTGGGTTTTGTGGCAGTTTTGTTGTGGGTTTTCACTGTGGTTTGTGCCGTGGGTTTTTTTATTTTTATTTTTTATTTTAGTGGTTTGGGGTTGAGATTGTGGTTGGTGGTGATGGTTGTGGTTGTGGCTGTGGTTAGAGGTGATGAGTTTGAAAAGCTCAGCCATGGAGGTTTTGAGAGCAAATATCAGAGAGAGGGAGAAGTTTCTCGATTTGTGCTGTGGATTTTTTTTTTTTGGTGGTTGGGGGTTGAGGTTGTGGTTGGTGGTGGTGGTCGTGGTTGTGGTTGTGCCGTGGTTTATCGGTTATGAGCTTGAAAAGTTCAGGTCATGGAGGTTTTGAGAGTAAATATCAGAAGGAGGGAAAAGCTTCTAGACCGCGTTGAGAAAGATGGAGAGACAGTGGGAGAGAGTGATAGAGAGAGAGTGAGAAATAATAAAAAATGATAAAGAAAGAATATTTAAATAAAGTGTTAAAAAAAAGAAGTTTTGATAGAAATAAAGTTGTAAAGTAATATGTTATATGTTATAAAATTGAGTTTTAAAATGGTAAATATTAAATATAAGAATGCTCTAAATATTGTATATCACAAGAATAATATTAAAACCGATTTTCAATTAAAAAAGTAGAAAGAGGAAGGAGAATATCTAGGAAGAGAAAACATTAGGTCCGGGCGTGGCGTAAAACCAGTGTTTTACGCCACGCCAATGAGACCTTGACACGTAAAAAAAAAAAGCTCCCACAAAAAAACCCTCCACGCTGAACCTCCACACAGCAAAAAAACAAAGGCTCCATTCACGCACAGCAAAAAAACGTTCACGCTGAACCTCCACACAGCAAAAAACCTTCACGCACGCACACAGCTTCCTTCACAACCTCCATCACGCTCACAAAGAACCTCCTTCGCGCCGAACCTCCACAACCACCGCCACACAGATCGCCGGTTCACGCCATTCCTCTGCTTCCTCTCTTCCTTCACGCCGAACCTCCACCACCGCCACACAGATCGCCAGAGCAGAACGATTTCGAAGAAGAAGAGTTCGCCGGAGCTTGGAAACAAACCGGAGCCGCCGTGAGCCACGATCCAAAGGTTTGTTTTTCATGATTTTCCCTTTTCCCCAATTTGGATTTCGAATTGGGTGTTCGGATTGTTTGTTGCTTCATAATAAAGTTTCAAATTTTGTTCATATCTTGTATTGTTCTAATGAAAGATGCTGTGTTCGGTTTTGATATGATCTGGGGTTTGTTTGGTTTTTGAATTATGGATGTTTGATTGATTTGATTAAGTTAGATTGACTGTTAGATAAATTGGCTTTAGATGTACAATGTGATGGGATTGAGTTTGGAAATGATAATTGAATACTGAATCGGAACTTGCTGTGAATAAGTTGACAATTGTGTTGAAAGTCTCAATATTTGTTTTACTTTTTCACAAGTGGGTTTTTGTTGGGTTGCTATAGCTGTATTGTGCTTATAAGATTGATATTGTGCTTTTTCTGATTTCTTTTGTTGTGGTTTGAACTGGGTAAATTTTGGTTTTTGAAGTTTATGTTGGGTTGCTGGAGTATTTTTTTGTATGTATATTCATATGTGTATGTGGGTTTTACTTGGTGCAATATTGATATGTGTATGTTGGGTTGCTGGAGCTTTTGTATTTGTTTGCTGGAGATTAAGGGCACTTATTAGTCATTGGTATCCACAACAAAATTTTGTTTAGTGTTTGTTCATCTATGCTTGATGCTACTTGGGAAGTCTTGCTAGCTGGCTATTTTGGAAGCAAACAAATTAGCTTTGTCTTCTATATATGAACTTTGCAGCAGGTGAGGCTTAAAATGTGTTTCCACCAATTAGAAAACTGGAAATGGAGCCCAAACTCATTTTAGTTTGTCTTTGTAGTTAAAATTGTTGTGAGGTGAAGATGGTACAGTTTTGAAATTTCTTCTGAAAAGATGATTGTAAGTAGATGGTTTTGAAACAATATGATCTTGGTCTATCATCATAAACACATACATTTCATTTCATGGGGATTTGTCCCTTCTTGCACCGTAAGCAGGTGTAGGGAATGTGGCAAACGTCAATCTAACAAACTACCTACTTTCTTTGACAGCTCTTTGTTTGATTCCTTGATTTGTGTTATTGAGACTTCTTGTTGCTAACGGTGTTCAATGTGGTGCACACTAAGGTTGCAGAATGTCAAAGGCAAATATTAGAAGCAGGAGAAATGGTTGAAGAAGCAAAGCGCTCACTAGGGCTAAATGTGGATGGAATTGAAGATGGAGATGCTTTTTTGGAGAAAGAAAGCGAAGAAATTGACAGAAATGAGGAGAGAGTGGAGTCCATAAAAGCAGCTTTGATTTCTGCTCTTGTTGGCACCCTTGCAGGCCTGCCCATCTCTTTAACCCAAGCATCAAGCAGTTCAGAACTCATACTTCCTCTTACAATTAACTTTATCAGCTGCGCACTGTTTGGAATAACATTTCGATACACAATAAGAAGGGACTTGGACAATATCCAGCTTAAGACAGGAACATCTGCAGCTTTTGGATTTGTTAAAGGTATGTATATAGTTTTGAGTAAAAGGAACTTGTATTACAGAGTTTAGACACCAGGTAGTTCAGGTTCTGATTTAAAAAATGAATTCACAATGCAGGTCTTGCCATGCTGGGTAGTGGACCACCTTTGGAACTAAATACTGGAAGCTTCTTATCACATGCTTTTGATGTAGCTGTATATGTGTCTGAGAATCTTTTCCTTTTTGTTTTTGCTTCTGTTGGTCTAGATTATTGTTTTAAGATGAAGCTACTTAGTCCTTTTCCTATCAAAAAATCAGTTTCAAGGTAATGTCCTTATATGCTAGATACCATATTTTGAAGATGGTTATACAATTGCCATATCAAACTTAAAAGCTATAATATGTAATATATGCGAAATTCGTGTCTTATAAAATGTGGCACCCATTCAGAATTCGTTGTAGTTGTGCTTTTGATTGTTGATGAGTTCTGTTTTCTCCAATTCAACCAAATATCTTACAAGTTGGATCCTAAGTGATACAATGGTCTATAATTACAGTTTATTGGTAGATCGAAACTTTTGTTAGATGCAGCCAAAAGATGTTCCTCCCTTTTCCGGTTTTCCTTACCCTTTTGATTGAGGATCAAATCAATAACTGAAAAAGAAAATGTAGATAGTAAAGAATGCCCTGTGGAGTATGTGCTTAAGTGCTTTGATGCATCAGGCAAAGGACTGAACAGTGAGTGACTTCAACCAACTCTCACTACCATCTACAGTGAATAGCAAACTGAGCTGAATTTCATAAGCCAATGGCATAAATAGGTTACTTGAAATGTAGCAAATAGTATGTCCCGGATTGATGTTGCCCAAATTCTAGCAATATATTAAAGTAAAAAAAAAATGCACCTGTTGCCTTTAAAATTGATCAAACTCCTTCAGCAAAAATGAAAAAAAAAATCCTCCATGCTTGTACAAGTTTTTTTTTTTTTTGAAGTTTTCTACAAAAATGAAACTTGAGAATACATTCACCTGAAATAAAACCTGTCACAATTTTTTCTATAAAAGTTTCTAATTGAGAATACATTTACTTGAAATAAAACCTGTCACAATTTTTTCTATAATATACCTGTCACAATTTTTTCTATAATATCCCTGTCACAACTTTTTCTATAAGAGTTTATAATTGAGAATACATTCAGTTGAAATAAAACTTGTCACTATTTTTTCTATAACAGTTCACCTGAAATAAAACCTGTCACAATTTTTTATTATAAAAGTTTCTAATTGAGATTACATTCACCTGAAATAAAAACTGTCACAATTCAATTCATAAAAGATCATATGATTGACCATACATCTTGAAATAAAATGTCACAATTCTTTTGGGAAATTTCTAATTGAGAATACATTCATCTAGAATAAAACTTGTCATAGTTCAATATACAAAAAAAGATGACCCTACGTTGGAAATACAAAAAAAAGAAGATGGTTCTATGTCTATCCACCACAATTTACACATTATATAACCAAAAAATATTTGCTTCCCAATCCATTCTCTTGGACACAAAACTTGTTTGTACATCAACTTTCTTGGAATTGTTGTAATGGATCCTACATAAAAGAATATACAACAAAATACAAAAAATAAAATTAGAATGAACACAGTTAAAAAAAAAATCAATATATTCTAATTAAATGCTAAGTGATCATACCGTAAATGATGACTGGTTAGGATATATATGCATGGTAGATGATGATGTAGAAGGATATGTCACACTTGGCAAAGAGAAGAAAAATTTATAAGCAACAATTAATAATAAATTTAAAATTTGTGCTATTACAATACTAAACTTGCCCAATTTGGCAAACTTGTGCTATTACAATACAAGTACATTGGTACATATAATTCCACTCAATAAACTTTATTACATAAAACAGCTCCAAGTACATCCTTATTTGCACTTTGATAGAGCAAATTGACATTACAAGTAGAAGAAAATTGACATTACAAGTAAGAGTAAATTACATTTGAAACTATTACAAGTAGGAGAAAATTGATATTACAAGTAGGAGAAAATTGACATTACAAGCAGGAGTAAATTATATTTGAAACTAAAAATATTTTAATAGCTATCAAATAAATGATACCAGCTGTGTCCCAAAGGCTAAAGTTGACAGTGGAGAATTCAATAACCACAGTAAGTAAACTTGTCGGAAAGGCACCTGGTAAGAAGCAAAATTTTTCTATGTAACAGTAAGCCCCTTTATTTTAGAAAATAACTTTACCCTTACAATATTATAAAATATTAGGAATCTGAGACAACTATTAGTCTATTATAAACTAAAATTAGATCTAAATGAAGAGTATATAAAATAAAAGAGACCAAACCAATTGCAACACAAAGACCCAGTAAGCACTCAAATGCAATGATATTTATGGTGCAAGCATACCTCATAGAAGCACCAACAATCATAGGCAAAGCACACAACTGAAAAGCTCTACGTCGACCAACCCCATCAGCAATCCAACCACTGAGTAGCGCTCCAACTAGGGCACCACCCAGACATGTACTCACAACCAAACCTTCATTAAAATAAATGACAACCTTTTAGGTATCAACTCTCCTAGGTATCAAATCAGTTATTACATTTCATTTTTATCAAGAGAAAACAATGTTCTGTACCTGCAGAACATTTTTTTTAGTGGACAGTTTGAAATTTGAGTATATTAACAGGCTATGAATTTTGGTGCTAGCATTCATATAAAAGTTCCCATTAATAAAACACTATAATTTCCATTCATTGGTAAGTGAAGAAAAGATAGAGAGAGCATGCCTTTGCCATGACAGATACAAAAGCTCCAGCAACCCAACATACACATATCAATATTGCACCAAGTAAAACCCACATACACATATGCATATACATACAAAAAAATACTTCAGCAACCCAACATAAACTTCAAAAACCAAAATTTACCCAGTTCAAACCACAACAAAAGAAATCAGAAAAAGCACAATATCAAACTTATAAGCACAATACAGCTATAGCAACCCAACAAAAACCCACTTGTGAAAAAGTAAAACAAATTTTGAAACTTTCAACACAATTGTCAACTTATTCACAGCAAGTTCCGATTCAGTATTCAATTATCATTTCCAAACTCAATCCCATCACATTGTACATCTAAAGCCAATTTATCTAACAGTCCATCTAACTTAATCAAATCAATCAAACATCCCTAATTCAAAAACCAAACAAACCCCAAATCATATCAAAACCCAACACAACATCTTTCATTAGAACAATACAAGATATGAACAAAATTTGAAACTTTCCGATGAAGCAACAAACAATCCGAACACCCAATTCGAAATCCAAATTGGGGAAAAGGGAAAATCATGAAAAACAAACCTTTGGATCGTGGCTCACGGCGGCTCCGGTTTGTTTCCAAGCTCCGGCGAACTCTTCTTCTTCGAAATCGTTCTGCTCCGGCGATCTGTGTGGCGGTGGTGGAGGTTCGGCGTGAAGGAAGAGAGGAAGCAGAGGAATGGCGTGAACCGGCGATCTGTGTGGCGGTGGTTGTGGAGGTTCGGCGTGAAGGAGGTTCTTTGTGAGCGTGATGGAGGTTGTGAAGGAAGCTGTGTGCGTGCGTGAAGGTTTTTTGCTGTGTGGAGGTTCAGCGTGAACGTTTTTTTGCTGTGCGTGAATGGAGCCTTTGTTTTTTTGCTGTGTGGAGGTTCAGCGTGGAGGGTTTTTTTGTGGGAGCTTTTTTTTTTGACGTGTCAAGGTCTCATTGGCGTGGCGTAAAACCAGTGTTTTACGCCACGCCCGGACCTAATGTTTTCTCATCTAGGAAACCCATGTCCATGCTCTCAAATCTTCCATTGTTTTGAAACTTAGATCAGACCGTACGGTCCTACTAGATTAACCGAAAATCATTCAGCAGTCCGATTTTTTAAACTGATAAAACCGAAAATTTGACTTTTGCTGGAAACCGCGTGAACCACGGTTAAACCGCACGGGTTTCTAAACCGGTCACGGGTTTACAGGTCGGTAACATACTTTCTTCAAATATTGTCAACAAAAAAAAAAAAAAAAACTGGTAATCTATTTGCTCGCATCGCCGGAAGTCCAAACTGTCAAGACCGTTTGGACAAGGAATGGACTAACTTGACTCCATTCCTTTTGCTGCAAACAACTTACCATCGCAAGATCTTGATTTTGGTCGGAGGGGAGCTTGACTGTCGTAGTCATGTTCATTGTGAAGAAGAGAGATAGAGAGTGTTGAGGAAAGAAAATTCTGAGTCTGTGAGAAGGAGCAGGTGGGTTTAATATTTATTTTGGGGAAGAACACCAAAGCTTTGGGAAGTGGAGGTAATAGATTTAAAAACAATATAGTACATGTTAAATAAGACTTTTCTCTTGGGACGAGAGAGTGGGCTCTAGTTTTTTTAATTTTAAAGAGCATTGCATATTTTATATTATTATTATTATTATTATATTTTGGTTAAGAAAAGGTTTCTTATGTTTAAAACTTTAAATTTTAAACTATCAATATTGATTTTTATTTATTAAGATCGAAATCTGAGTATTTTTTATTATAAACAAAAAATCTGACTATTTTTAGTTGAGATATTAGTTTTTGAAATATTGTTTTTTTTTTATACGTTTTTTGAAATATTGTTATGTTGTAGTATTGTGCTAAAACAATTGAAATAATAGAAGAAATATTTACCTAATCTTTGAAGATTGCTAATTTTACATTTTTATTTTATTTATTTATATATTAAATTAATTATTATGTCATCACAATTTCGATCTTAGTTCGATCTCGGTCTGATTTTAAAAATCTTAAACTTTTATTTTTCACGGTTCATTCATGAATTCTTCTCTATGATTTTTTTCCCCTCCAAAAAAGTTTCTCTTTGAAAAGGAACACCTTTGGAAATTTTATTTTCAAGAAAAAAAGATCCCCATAGAAAAGCATGCCTTTTGTATGGAAAAAAAGTTCTCTATGGGTCCTTATCAAAAAAAAAAAAAAAAAAAGTTCTCTATGGGTCAAAATAAATCCTAATTGTTTTGAATGGTTGAGACTTGAGGTATAAGTATATATATATATATATTTTTAATTCTTTTTAGAAGTTTTGGGCCAAAGAAGTTCTCCCATGTTTTTTAGGCTTGACAGAATGCTTGCAACTCAGCCCAATGGATTGGGTTGAGTTGGTTTTAGAGCTATTGTGTTAGGTTGGGTTGGAGATTTTCAACCCAAAGAGGTTGGGTTGAGTAGAAAATTAAATTCTTTAAACCTACTCTAACTCAATCCATGTACACGGTTAAAACATTTTAAGATAAAACTTTGTAAATAGCAATTAGCTGTAAATAAGGAAGATTGTTTTTTCATCTTTCAGAGACAATCTCTTGAACTTTCAATATGTTTCAAGTTTGGATTGAGAGAGACATACCGAAGTAATTGCTCAGTTATTATCATGGACCTATCTAAATATTGCTTTGGCATATTTACTGGTACAAATTGGGGTATATATATAAAACTTTAATAGTGATTTGGATGAGTTTTTTTTTTTTTCATTGTTTTATTTTGTTAAAATATAAATTGTCATAAGAAAAAGTGAGGTTCTAATAATTATACATAAATCAAATAAGCTGACTTATAAGCTAGGTCAAACAGGCCCTAAAAAAATTTAATGCTTCTATAGTCTCTAATGATCATAATATACAATTGGGATAGGATTTGCTCACAATAACGTTAGAATAATGTTTCTTCTTTTTTAAAAACTCTCTCTCCTTCAACACAAAAAAAGGTAATTTTAGAAATTTTTAGAATACTTTTCTCAGATTTTTCCTTTTTTGACAAATGAGTTTTGGTTGTTAGTCCAAATATAGAATTTTTAATCATAATAAAAAATTTCTTGCACCTTTTAACTTTAAATCATTTGTGGCTTTGACCTTTGAGGACTTGATTGTGTCTATTTGAAAATTTGTTTTTATTTGCTTATGACTCATGAATATAAGTTTGATTTGTTGACGTATAAGATATGGAAGTATAGATGTATTTTTTATTTGGGACTAAAATTTTGTTGTTCTTGTTTTTATTATTGATGAGTTTCCAACTATTTTTTAATGGTTGATTGAAATTCCAAAATGTTTAATTATATTTAAATAAATATCTAAACAAAAGAGAGAACTAAGAACAACTATGACATCTGAGAGAAATGATGCAAGGAACCAAGGAGGAGATGAGTTAATGTTCTGCAAAGCCTCAATAACTCCTTTGGAATCACCTTCAAAGAGAACATATGAGTACTTGTTGTAGACTGCAAGCTTGATGGCTTGGAAAGCAGCTTGTATTAATTTCACCAAGAGCCTGATCATAAGGAGGGAAGAGATTTGAATGTGCAAATAAGACATCTTTAAATTCATTTCTCCCAATAGCAGCATTAATAGTGGCATGAGGTCTAATCGCAACATCAAAATTTATTTTAATTCAACCAAGTTGAGGGGGAAACCATTTCAATGCTGGATGACAAGGGTGTTTTCAGAAAGTAAACTCGTTACATACGAGGAAGACGACGGCTCCATTTAGCTCGTCAGCTTCACATGCATGTACAGAAGTACGAAAGCGATGATGACATTGGTCGACGACTCCACTTCAATACCCGACGACATCTACACGAAATGACGGAACGAGAGGCCGACGGGAAGAAAGAAGCCAAAGGGAATAAAATAGCGTGACGGGTCTAGCGTGGCTTTGCTTGGCCTCCACGAATATCTATGCAAGGAAATATCTTGTACCCCATGGTTAACCCTAGTCAAGGGAATCCCTATAAGGAAAGGATTCCAAAAAATATATGCATTAATAAGGATTTTCCCTACAAGGAAAAAAGCTTTTCTGCCAAGAAACAAATGTCAGCTTTACACCACTATAAAAAATCCAAAGCCCTCACAAATCGAGGTACGCATAGTTTATTCCAGTTTTGGAACTCTAGAGTTGTGAAAGTTCTCTAACTTAACCTTTGGAGGGCATTTGGCCGGTACCATACCGGTACTCTCTGCAATGTCTTCTTTGTTTTTGTTTCATAGGTTCTGTCTAGAGCATGTGAGAACCATATGGTTCACTGACGATTTTTGGCATCATCAGTTGGCGTCGTCTGTAGGAACGTAAAACAATAACAACCATATTACCATTCCCCAAACAAAGAGTTGTATGGTACTCACTCGCTCGATATCAACCAATAACCATACCAGAGAAGAACCACGCACAACTACCTTTGAAAGACAGGTACAGACCCTAGCTATGGCTGTGGAATGCCTTACTAAGCAAAACCACGACCTGGAGGAACTGCTGCGTCGAAGGGATGCTAGGCCCAACAGTCACAGAGAAGAGCAAGAGGGCACCAGCGCCGAAAGGAGGGACCGAGAAGGACTAGAAGGCAGCAATGCTCTGAGCAGACAAGAGCGACAAGATACCAGCCGTCCATCCGTTGCAAAAATAGCACCACATATAGTTGCAGAGATGTAGATGATGAAGGAGCGGATGGACTTCATGATGAACGCCCTCAGAGGATGGGTGTCAAGCGACCTCGATGAGTTAGTCCACCAGACGGACTTGCCTTTTACTGCACCCGTCACTTCGTTCCCCCTTCCACCGAAGTTTCGTATGCCGTAGGTAGAAGCCTACAATGGGTCAAAGGATCCCTTAGATCACCTAGAGTCATTCAAAACCCTTATGCACTTGCAAGGCGTGGTAGACGAGATCATGTGTCGAGCCTTCTTGACTACGTTGAAGGGTCCTGCAAGGGTATGGTTCAGCAAGTTGACGCCCAACTCCATCAGTACCTTCAAGGAGTTGAGTGCGCAGTTTGCCGCGCACTTTATTGGGGGGGCACAGGTATAAGAAGCCAATTGCGTGCTTGATGAACATCAAGCAACTAGAGGACGAGACACTGAGATCCTACATAACTCGCTTCGATAAGGAAGCCCTCTCGATAGATAAAGCTGATGACAAGATACTTGTTGCTGCATTCACCAATGGATTGCGGAAGGGGAAGTTTCTGTTCTTTTTATACAAAAACGACTCGAAGACCATGTCAGACGTGCTTTATCGAGCTATTAAGTACAGGAACGCCAAAGTCGCGTTACTAGCTCGGGAGTAGAAACCCAAGAAGAGGGAAGCAAGAAGATACGCAATAGGACAGGGGATGGAAGATGACCAGAATCAGAGATCGACGGGAGGATAGGCGCTCCAAGCCCCCCATTGGAAGATTCCCAAACTTCACCCTGCTAACTGCCCTTATCGATCAAGTCTTGATGCAGATCAAGGATGATACAGTCTTAACGTGGCCTGACAAGTTGAAGGGAGATCCTAGTAAGAGGTCCAAAGACAAGTATTGCCGTTTTCATCGGGACCAGGGTTACGATACGTCTGAATGTTATGACTTGAAGCAGTAGATTAAAGCCCTTATTAGACAAGGGAAACTACAACGCTTCGTCAACAAAGAAAGGGCAGATCCACCATAGGAGGAGGTTGCTAGAAGGGATAATGAGCGCCCCAGGCCACCCATAGGAGACATAAGGATGATTGTAAAGGGCACCACGACTTCTGGTTCATCCAAGAAGGCCCGTAAGACTTACCTTAGGATGGTTCAGAACATCCAGCTGACAGGTTTCGTCCCAAAGATGACACAGGTCAACAACCCTATAATTGGATTCTCGGAAGAAGACGCTCGATGTTTCCACCACCCATATGATGATACACTCGTTGTTAGTATTCGGATAGGGGACTAAAACACTCGCCGAGTCCTAGTTGATAATGGAAGCTCTGCTGATATCCTTTACTACCCAGCATTCCAGCAAATAAGGATCGAGAGAAAGCGACTTGTACTAGCCAACGCGCTGCTCGTTGGGTTTGGAGGAACGAGGGTATACCCCTTCGGTGCTGTCACATTGCTCATGACGGTTAGTGACTACCATCAGCAAATTACTAAGGATGTTTCATTCCTTGTTGTCGATTGTTCATCTGCCTACAATGACATATTGGGCCGACCTACCCTCAACTCATGGAAAACCGTGACTTTAACCTATCAGCTGATGATCAAATTCCCCATCGAGTATAGAGTAAGAGAGGTACGTGGGGTCCAAGTGGCAAAACGCGAGTGCTACATAGTAATGTTGGAGATGCACGACCACTTGTAGACCATGAGCATTAAAGAACAGAGGGTGGTCGCAGAGCCCGTTGAAGGATTGGAAAAGATACTTCTCAATAAATTTAGGCCCGAGTGAAAGACTAGGATCGGCACTCTCGCTAGTCCGCCAGTCCGTCAAGCACTCACGGCATTCCTAAGAGAAAACCAGGACGTTTTTGCTTGGAGTCATGAAGACATGTCTAGGATCAACCCTTCAGTCATAGTGCACAAGTTGAATGTGTCACCCTCTTTTCCCCTTATCCATCAAAAGAAAAGAGTGTTCACCTTAGAACGAGACTGGGCTATAGCGGAAGAAGTCCACAAACTACAAGATGCAGAATTCATCAGGAAGGTATACTAGCTTGACTGGTTGGCCAATGTAGTGATGGTTAAAAAAGCCAACGGGAAATGGAGGATGTATGTAGACTTCACAGACTTGAACAAGGTATGCCTCAAGGATAGCTACCCCCTCCCGCGGGTTGACATCCTGGTAGACTTGACAGCAAGACATCAGTTATTGAGCTTCATGGACGTATTTTCTAGTTACAACCAGATCAAATTGGGCAAAGCTGATTAGGAGAAAACTTCGTTCATCACCAGCCAAGGCCTCTTCTGCTATACGGTGATGTCGTTCAGTCTCAAGAACGCGGGTGTAACGTATCAGAGGCTTATGAACAAAATGTTTGCACATCAAATTGGAAGAAATGTCCAAGTTTATGTGGACGACATGCTAGTGAAAAGCCGAAGGGAGGATGATCATTTAGACGACCTCAAGGAGACCTTTGACACCCTCTACTCTTACAACATGAAGCTCAATCCAAGAAAATGTGCATTTGGGGTGACGGCTGGAAAATTCTTAGGGTTCATGGTGTCTTAGAGTGGTATCGAAATCAAGCCAGACAAGATCCGAGCCATAATGGAGATGGCACCACCAAGGAACACAAAAGAAGTGCAATGCCTCAACGACAAGGTAGCTGCACTGAATAGGTTCGTTTTGAGGGCGACGGACAAGCGTCTACCTTTCTTTTGTATGCTAAAGAAGTCCTTCGAGTGGATGGCCAAATGCCAATAAGCTTTTGATGATCTAAAAGCATACATCTCCTCCCTACCATTGCTAAGTCCCTCCCAGTCAGGGGAAGACCTATTTCTCTATCTGGCCATCTCCTCGGCTGCCGTCAGTGCGGCCTTAGTCAGAGAAGAAAATAGGGTGCAGAAGCTTGTGTACTACACTAGCCGAGCACTCCGTGGTGCAGAGGAGAGGTACCTATTGATGGAGAAGCTCACCTTCGCTTTAGTTACCCTAGCCCGTAAACTCAAGCCATACTTCTAGGCCTATACTATGGTCGTTTTGATAAACAAGCCTTTACGGCGGGCAATGAGTAACCCTGAAGCGATTGGATGGATGGCGCTATGGGTAATAGAATCGAGCTAGTTCGACGTACAATACCACTTGCGTATTGCCATAAAGGGACAGGTGGTCTTTGACTTAATTGCGGAATTCACCAACATGGAAGGCCAGGGGGCAGAAGAGTATCCTTAATAGAGTATTCGTATGGACAAATCGTCTAATAGGCAGGCTGGTGGAGCAGGTATAGTGCTTCGTTCTCCAGAAGGGGATGGTTCGTCTCAACTTCCTTACAACCAACAATAAAGCAGAGTATGAGGCTCTAGTGGCAGGACTGGATCTCGCTAAAGCCGCAGGGGCCACGAGTGTGGTTGTGTACTGCGATTCTCGAGTGGTCACGAGTCAAGTGAACGGTGACTACGAATGCAAATGGGAAAGAATGAAAAAATACCTAGAGCAAGTAAGGAAACAAGTGGGCGAGTTTCAGGCCAAGTTTGTTCAAATCCCTAGGGAAGAGAACGAGCAAGCCGGCCGTCTTGGCAAAGCCGCATCAGCAAAACACATGCTCATCTCTAGTAAGGTACTTTCTTTTGTTCAGCTTTCACCTTTGATAAACGGCGTTGGTGTGCAGGAAATAGACTCGGGAAGTAACTGGACCACATCGATAATTTCTTATTTAAAAGACAGGACATTACCTGACGGTAAGGAGGTTGCAAGAAAGCTGAAGGTTTAGGCAGCACAATTCGTCTTGAAAAAAGATGTCTTGTATAAAAGAGGCTTCTCCCGCCCGTACCTAAGATGCTTAAGCCCCGAGGAAGCAGATTATGTCATGAGAGAAGTCTATGAAGGGATCTGCGAGAACCATTCAGGGTCAAGGTCAGTGGTGCACAAGCTAATCCGGGCTGGATACTATTGACTTATCATGCAAAAGGATGCCCAAGCCTATGTCAAAGCCTGCGACAAATGTCAAAGGTTCAACTATGTCATTAGACAGCCAACAGAAGAGCTTACTCCAATGATGGCTCCATGGCCTTTTGCTTAATAGGGATTAGACATCATGGGCCCATTCCTAATAGCGATAAGACAACTAAAGTTTCTATTGGTCGGCATAAACTACTTTATCAAATGGGTGGAAGCTAAAGCCCTGGCCACCATCATAGAGAAAATTTTTTGAAACTTTGTCTGGAGAAACATCATCTGCAGGTACGAGATCCCTAGAGTCTTGGTAGCAGATAACGGAAAGAAATTCGACAATGACTCATTCAGAGATTTTTGCTCACAACTGGGAATCAAGAATCGCTACTCCTCACCCACCCACCCACCCTCAGGCCAACAGAAAAGTTGAGGTCACGAATCGATCCTTACACAAGATCATCAAGACTCGGCTCGAAGGGGCAAATGGTATATGGACAGAAGAGTTGCCAAGAATACTATAGGCGTATAGGACGACGGCTAGGACACCTATAGGAGAGATGCCGTTCTAGCATATGGGAGCGAGGCCATCATCCTAGTTGAGGTCGGACTCATAAGCTACAGAGTGGAGAACCATGATGAGAATAGGAAAGATGAAGCCATGCGCCTATAGCTTGACTTAGTAGATGAAGTAAGAGCAACAACCAAACAAAGGTTAGTGTGGTACCAAGATCTCATGGCCAAGCATTACAACTCCAGAGTTAGACGCAGAAATTTCCAAGTCGGAGACCTCGTCCTAAGGAAGGTCATAGGTGCCATGAGAGATCCCTTGCAGGGAAAGCTGGGACCTAATTGGGAAGGACCCTACAAAATCACTTCATGGCAAAGGAAAGGTACCTACCACCTAGAGACGCTAGAAGGGCAGAAGTTGCACCACCCATGGAATAAGGAGCACCTAAAAAGATACTACCAATAGATGACGGCACGAAGAACAACACTTATTATTTCCAGTTTACTTTTAGTTAATTTTTACTATCTACAGTACTAATTAAGCCCAAAGGGTAGCTTTTTATTCATTCAAGAACAATTTTTTACTCACATATTTATTACAATAAGAGGAGTTATTCAGATATGACCTGTGTATGTATATGTCTCTACGAAACTACATCTGTGATTAAGTCCACAAGGGGACGAATTCATTATTAGGTCCACAAGTGGATGAGTTCATCCCATGGGGATGCCTTGAAATTATTAAGTCCACAAGTGGACGAGTTCATCCCATAGGGATGCCTTGAAATTATTAAGTCTATAAATGGACGAGTTCATTATTAGGTCCATAAGTGGACGAGTTCATCCCATGGGGATGCCTTGAAATTATAAAGTCCACAAGTGTACGAGTTCATCGCATAAGGATGCCTGGAAATTATTAAGTCCACAAGCGGACGAGTTCATTATTAGGTCCATAAGTGGGTGAGTTCATCCCATGGGGATGCCTTGAAATTATTAAGTCCGCAAGTGGACAAGTTTATCCCATGGGGATGCCTTGAAATTATGAAATCCATAAGTGGACGAGCTCATTATTAAGTTTACAAGTGGAAGGGTTCATCCCAATTATTCACCAAGTCCTTTATGGGACAGGTACATCCTAACATGTATGCTAGTCCAAAGGTGAACGGACAAACACATATCTTAAAATAAGAAATTGCAAAAAAGCATACTTGAAATAGCAAGACTAAAAAGCGACAGATGTAATAACAAAATATTAATGTTTACTATAAATCCCAAAAACAAGAGGGCACTTACTATTGTTTGAAAATAAAATAGAATACATGTAAGTTAAAAATTACAAAAATACTAGGCAGAAGGAGCATTTTCAAAATAGATGGGTTCTTAGCGTCTTTGGTAGGAGGTTTTTCAGCAGACGGGATCGAGAAGGTGACAACGCCAACAGGAATGGGTTGAGCAATGACCACACCATCGTCTATAGGAATCTGCTCCTCTGTATGAGCAGAGTCATTAGACTCCTCATCGACGGCGTCACCAGCCACAGGGATCGTCGGCAGAGGGTTGTCAAGAGAAACCTTGGATAGGTCAAGGTTTGGGTAGACGAACCCAACCTGTTTTAGGCAATCCTCAAACCTGTCACCGTAGTAGATGGCACATGCATCGATGAAGGGTTGGAAGCCTTGAGCTTCGCCACGGCATCGGCCTTCGCCCTCTCCATCTGTTCACGAAGAAAGGCCAATTCTGTCATCAAATTGGTATTCGCCTTCTTCGCTTACTTGAGCTGACAGGTCTCTTCTTGCAAGCTCTTTAGTTTTAGCCGTAAGCTCCTGGTTAAGAGTACGGATGGCCTTCAAGTACTGAGCTCACTCCTTATTTTCAATCTCCTGGCACTTGCGAAACCATCGGATCACCCCCTTGATAGCAATGCACCTGTCTTGAAGCGTCTTCATGTGCACCAACGCTTGAGATCAAAACAAACTGTCAGTGAAAGAGTAAACAAAAAATGGGATGAAATCTGAGGAAAGAAGCATACCCTAGAGAGGTTAAAGAGACCCGATGCCCCTAGGTCCTTAGTCGTCTGCTCAGCACATGGATCTAGATCCTTCTCCTTGATGATTGACTCAACCATCTCGACGGCATGCTCCTTATGTGTAAGCAGATGACGATCGACACCCTGAGTGACGGGACCTTTCCCCGTCATCAACCCTTTGCCAACTCTATGGTTGGGTTTGGGGGGCGATGACTCCTTATTGCAAGCGGGGGTGTCTGGTCCCTTCTTGAGCGGACGGTCATCCTTCCCTTCACTCTTTCGCTTCGACGTCCCTTTAGTGACGACCTTGGGAGCTGACGTCGAGGCTCCCTCCTTTTGCTTGCGTGTCGCGGCTGATGCCCTTACCAAAGCTCTTTGCCTCGCTGCCTTTATTTCTGTAAAGGATAAAAGACGAACATTAGATAAGCAGACATAAGTGTGAAGCAAATGGAAGAAAAAGTCAAGAAGCAAGAACTTACGCCGACGGGAGTAAGCATTCAATCTATGAGCTGCAGGTGTTGGCTCAAGATCACCACAGTAGGTGTGCAGTGTGTCGAGGGTAATGAGATCCTTGCACCTTCGTTCGTCGAAAGGGATGTCAATAATCCGATAGATAAAAGCCTCTTGCTCGTTAGTTATCCATGGACGAACACTAGTTGAAAAAGATAGAAGCAGACGACGTCAAACACTTAACAAATAAACAAAGAAAAAATGAGAATGCAGACGGTACTAAACCTGAATCTTTGACAATACCCCAAGTATTGTTAAAGCCGTGAGGCATAGTAACCCACTCCTTCCGTCGGCATACCCAATCCGTCCTTTGGACAAAAAAGTACCTACTCTTCCAATTTCTATTGGAGTCAAGCATGTTCGACACCAGCCTAAATGACTTCTTCCTTGCTGCAAAGTGATATATCCCTTGAGACAAGGAGATGTGTTAGTGTCGGTAGCACCAAAAGAAGTCGTCGAGAGTAAGCTGACGGTTCCCACCATTAAGATGACCCCAAATGACTTCAGCTCCTATGAATATCCTCCAAGCATTAGGAGCAATTTGGCTGACGGGTAAGCCTAGGAAATTGGCCAACTGACAGTGTAGTTCCGTCAACAGCAATCTCAATCCCGCCGCGAACATAGTGTCATACATGCCAACGTCCGCGGTCTTCCCAGAGTAGCACTTCTCAAACTTCTTGGGTAAACAGATTGGGACATTCTTAGAGATTTGGTAACGATCCCGTAAGTTCTTAAAAATGTTAATCGTCATCGTTGGCTTAAAATCGTTGATGGTCCATATCGCAGGAAGGATAAAGGGACGGGTCCAACCGTCCCCTAGGCTTCATGGGTTTCCTCCCTTAGGAGCTCTCTCATCATCCTCACCCTCGTCCTCGTCATTTTCTTCCTCACACTCCTCCTCGTCCTCCTTTTCCACTCTGCCCCCTTCTCCCTCGTCGTGTTCGTCATCCTCTCCTCCCTTTCCTTCCTCTACTTCCTCTTCGTCATAATTTTCCTCTTTTTCATTAGGAGAATGGGCGAACGGTTCTCTCTCCGATGACTAGGATAAGCCCTCCTCGGGCCCATAACCTGACAGGTAAACTTTGTCGTAGCCCACTCCCTCTCGGACTGACGATGATTGCTCACTCGTCGCTTTTCTATCACCTAACATCTATTCACCTACAAGCGACGAAGGTATTCTAAGAACCTATTTGACGGGTCTCTATATAGAAGTGACGATTGGCTAAATGGAAGTTAAAAAAGAGAGAAAAAATGGAAGGGAGAAGAGGACTTATAGGATTAGTAGATGATTCTATAGAGGTGACGAGATCTATAAGTTGACGGCAACGAAGGTGACAGGATCTGCAAGATGAAGGCAACGAAGGTGACGGAACGACAGCTCTCCTTAAGATTCGCAAAGATGAAATAAGGAAAAATGAGAGGAGGTGATGAGCTATTTATAGGACGAAAGAGAGCGGAGAACGAAGCGACGCATTTGTTCAGAAACGAGGTCAACCAGCCTATGCCACGTGTCCAAGCATTTAATGAAAACTACTCAAGGAGCCATTAATGAATGCCTTTATTTCTCCAACGGATAAATAATAAAAGAAAAGCTACAATTTACACTCCATGACATGTCAGCTAAAGCTAACGAAGCCATGGAGTAGGGGGCAGCTGACAAGGGTGTTTTCATAAAGTAAACTGTTACATACGAGAACTCGATGGCTCCATTTAGCCCATCAACTTCACATGCATATATGGAAGTACAAAAGCGACGATGCCATTGGCCAATGACCCTATTTCAATACCCGACGACATCTACACGAAACGACGGAACGAGAGGCCGACGGGAATAAAAAAGCCAAAGGGAATAAAAGAGCGTGACGGGTCCAGCGTGGCTTTGCTTGGCCTCCATGAATATCTATGCAAGGAAATATCTTGTACCTCATGGTTAACCCTAGTCAAGGGAATCCTTATAAGAAAAGGATCCTGCAAAATATATGCATTAATGAGGATCTTCCCTACAAGGAAAAAACCCTCTCTACCAAGAAACAAATGTTAGCTCTATGCCACTATAAAAACCCCAAATCCCTCACAAATCGAGGTACGAATAATTTACCCTAACTCTGGCACTCTAGAGTTGTGAAAGTTCTCTAACTTAACCTTCAGAGGGTATTTGGCCGGTACCACATCAGTATTTTCTACGAGGTCTTCTTTGTTTTTGTTTCACAGGTTTTGTCTAGAGCACGTGAGGACCGTATGGCTCACTGACGATTTTTGGCATCATCACTAGACGTGCTAGGTGAGATGTCCAAGCTGCAATATGTTCTGAACAAGCTCTATTAATTATATCAGCATCTTTTCTAAGACTAGGCATGTAATTTGCAAATATTGTTTGATTACTAATTCTCCAAATGTCGTCAAAAAAAGACTGAACAAAATAGAGTGATCATATATCCATTTTCTAAAGAAACCTGCAAATGCTTATGATGGAAAATTGCATGTTTCACAATGTCATAAGGAGATAAATGGTCAAGAGAAGCAGTGATGATTAGCCAAATAGATAGAAACCAAATAATTGAAGTATACGGGCAAGATATTAGAATATGCTCAATGGACTCATCATAATGGTTACAGAGAACACAATGAAGATCATGCTGAGGCCATCTTCTATTTAGAACCACTTTAGTGGGGAGAATATCCCATGCAATTTTCCAAAGCAAGAGTTTTAGTCTTTCATGTATTTTGAGCTTCCACAAATAATTCCAATCCTGTTTTGATAAAGGTCTAGAGTCTTTAAATATTTGCAAATGATCCAAAAGGTTTGAAAATGATCCAAAAGGTAGGCTGATTTAACGGTGAACTCACTCTGGCTAGTAGGGGTCCAAAAAATTTAATCTGGGACATTAGTGGGGGTAGGGAAGGGATTTGTAAAATGGTTTGCCTGACAAAAAGGGTATTTAATATGTTTAAGTCCCAAGCTGAATCAAATTAATGCAAATACCTGTAAATGTATGTAAATGGTGTGAATATTTCTTAACTCGTTTATCAATATCATAATTCGGTTTCCCAAACCAAAAAATAAAGAATAAAAATGATTGACTCTGTCCCTGTCCAATATAATTATCTATGTCCACATTGCATTCACTAGTAGGTTTTTTATATGATTCTGAATTTGGTAAGGATGAAGTGTAAAATCCACGTTTTACACTATCCAATAAGTGATTGCCATATCGGCATTTTATTTAAAATTCAATACATCTTACCACACCTAATAACATCTTAATAAATTCTCAATTTGGTTGAATTTATATATGAGTATTAAAATTAATTGGGTGTAGTTATGTTTATTTTTAAATATGTGATAAGATGATATGATATATTAGGATTAGGGGGTATAACATGAGTTTTACACTACGTCCTTACAAAATTTAATGTATTTTTATTTTTACTTTTAGGGGTTCTAGATTCGGCTAACGCATCCCCATCACCACGCGGGCTACTTAATTATGGGAGGGTAGGTTGTTTATTTATAGAAAAAAAAGAAAAGAAAAGAGGATTTGTACAGTAAATAAGAATAATGCTAGAGATACAAACTATTTTACAAAAAAATTTACAAACTGCTGATGTGGCCAATGATTATTGGTAAATGAAAAAGTGATATTAACGGTGAGCCTAGATGAAAACCAATAAAAGGTTGGCCACATTAGCAGTTTGTAAAAATGTTGTAAAATAGTTTGTGTCTGTAGCATTACTCCAGTAAATAATACATATTCTAGATATCAGCAAACATATATATATATATATATATAAAATTCTAGAAATCTAGTGGAAACAAAGAATAATGTTGACTATTGGGGCAACGAAAATGAAAAACTAATCTTCCAGATGACATCTCTTTTCCAAAGCACACATTTGTTAATTTGTCTCCTTGTGACTGTTTTCAATTGAATTCTGCTTAAGCAGTTTCGTTGTTCGTTCAGTTGTCAACAACCCTATTTATGATTTTGATTGTGAATTTCTATCTTGATTAGTTTGATCGAATATTCATCTATTGCTTTCCACATTTTCCCTCTAATCAGGGGCGGATTTGAACCCCCTGAATTGAACCAAAAAATAAAAATTATTATAATATTTTTTATTTTATTTTTCCTGTTTTGACACTTAAAATAAAAATTTGAACACCCTAATCTTAAACTCAACTGAAATAAACTTAAATATAATTATCTTAACAATATCTTGACATTTTTAAACACAGAAAAATCTCAATAACAAATTAATTTGATCTAAAATCTAGGAAAATTTTTTAATTAGCCTAACAACAAAAGTAGAATTTGCTAATCTTAAACCTTAGAAAAAACTCATTTAGATCTTAAGAAATTTTAAATAAATCAATCAAATGAGAAATTAGTGCATGAATGATTACTTGACTATGTACATTGAAACAAATGTACCTAGTAAGATTGATAATGAAGATATCATACAAAATTTCAAATTACGAAATATTGTAGAAGGCAATTGTAAAACTTTATGTATTAAAGATTTTTTTTTTTGTTGATGTCAATATATTTAATTTATCTTTTGTTTAAAATTTTGTATAATTTATGTTTCTTATTGAACCCCCTAAAAAATAATCTTAGAGCCGCTACTGCTGTTTAATAAGTTGGAATTGAAGCTGAACTTCCTAGTTCCTGCCACTACTTGTTTATGGCTCAATAAGTCACCATTTGGTTGAGGCTAATTGGAAGAAATTTTTTATAGGATGTGAAATTTTGAATTCCAGAATATTTGTAATAGAGTTCAGCTTGTCCTTAGTTTTTAATTTTATTTTTGGCTTCAACATCAAGCATAGAATAAGTTGGTAATGTTTGCTTTCTAAAGTAATGACTATGCCGACTTGCCAAATTGTTTTGTGCTGTTATCCACAAGGCTTGAAAGCAAAATTTACTTATTATTAATTTACTCATTATCAAGGTTAATATAATCGCTTGAGAATCACATCTTTAATAATATAGTATTATTAATTTTTATTAAGAATTTAATCAAACATTATTGACTTTGACATTTTAAAATTCTTCTAGAACAGAAAAACAAGAAAGATTGGTTTGCTCAAAATATGAACAAACATCGCACCCAAACTTTTCAGGTTTGGCAAACAACTCCATGTTCCACTGACAAAGTTTGGCAGACAAATTGATTGCATCCAAAAAGTTAGTTGGATCAGTACACGTTCTCAGCTATATAAATCTATTAAACCATGCAAGCATGCATGCATATCTTGGCATTAAGTAAAACTTAATACAAAATGATATCTATGTAGTCACATTTGATCTATCTCATCTGCTCAATTCGACCCTCTTAACGTTTACTCAGTCCAGTGACTTATCTCACTTATCCATCTCGGACAACCCAGCTTGAGCAACCAAACAAAGGCGAGGATGACTTCATGTTAGCCTATCCAAAGACCACTCAACTCATTAATTAATCATATAATTAATATAGAAAAATCATATCAATAATTACAAGTTACAACCATTACTTCCCATTAACCACAATAACATAGATTTGGATTCAATTTTTAGGTACTTTCGGAGTACCGAAAAATAGTACTTCTTCCTTTCATATTTATGGTGAACCCACCATGAATTTAATGAGTGGACCCTACTATAAATGTGAAAGGAGAGAGTATCATTTTTTGTGCTTTGAGGGTACCTAAGAATTACTCCTAAGAGGGAGCTTTACATACATATATACTTAGATTAAGCTATAGTAGAATTTCATCTCAGATTAAAAAAAAAAAAAAAAAAAAAAAAAAAAAAAAAAACCATTGAGGTCTTTTTATGGTGAACCCACCATGAATTTAATAAGTGGGCCCTACCATAAATGTGAAAGAAGAGAGTACCATTTTTTGTGCTTTAAGGTTACTTAAGAATTGTTAGGTCACACTTCGAATGACCCCTTGTGATAAACCCTAATTAATTAATTAATTAGCCAAGTTGTTTAATTAATCAATTAAGCATGCAATTGCGTGGAAGCACAAACAAATCACCAAATACTAAATATGCAGCGGAAAATAAATAACACGGTGATTTGTTTACGAATGGGGAAAAACCCTAACGGCAAAAACCCCACCGGGTGATTTTCAGGTCACCACTCCCGAAACTCCACTATTATCAAATCAAGCGGTTACAAGAAAGGAATCCCAAGTACCTTACCAACCTACAGTTGAACCCTTACCCCAATACCCAATTGGACTTGATCTGTAGTGACAATTTCCACCTTTGATGCACGGCTCCCAAGTACGTGACTAACCAATGCGCGGATCCCAGTACGCGACTTCAGAACACCAACTTGAGGAAGAATGGTTGGCTGCAAAGTTCTTCAGTTCATCCACGTGATGAATAGCAGGAAGATGCTTGGTTACAAAACCCTATGGTGCAAAGACACAGCAACTTCTTGATGAAGGATGAACTAGGTCAAGAACTTCGTCTGTTGAGCACAATTTGCATAAACAGAGATTGCTCAATGATAATACAACTTGTGTCACCCAAAACGGCTCTTAAAATAATCCTTTTATATGTTTAGGGTTAGAAGAAAAGAAGCCCTAAAAACATATTCACGGATCCCAAGAAAATCAGATTGGAATTCTGACTTTTTAAGTCTCGACAGATAGCAGGTGTCGAGGTAGCTATCGAGAGGTGTCGAGCTTTAAAAATTCTGCACTTCAACTTGCTTTTTCTTGGACAGACTTGATGACTTCAATACTTGACCTTGAAACATAGTTTCTTAAAGTATTAAAAACACCTAGATCTACCCAATTACAAGTAGAGTGCGTTTTGTCAAAGGATTAGCCAATTTACATAAAAGTACGACATATGTTCTTAGCATGTGAAACACATATGTCCTAACAATCTCCCCCTTTGGCAATCCGTGACAAAACCACAACAAACAAATGAGCATATGAGAGAAGTCATAAATCACTCAACTCATATTCACTTGTTGAATACAATAAAATCTATCCTAACACAAACTCTTGAAAAACTTTGCAAGAAGAGAGCTTATGATAAGTAGACTTTGACAACCTGTATTTCTGAAACACTTTAAACAAAACTCATCAAGGCATCTTGTGTGAAACAGAAATAAATAGATTGCATACAATAAAAGAACATGTGTATAAAGATAGAAAAGAAC
Source organism: Quercus aquifolioides (assembly GCA_019022515.1). NCBI lineage: Eukaryota > Viridiplantae > Streptophyta > Magnoliopsida > Fagales > Fagaceae > Quercus > Quercus aquifolioides. Next base: position 7,028,583 of record CM032334.1, on the reverse strand, counting down.
CAACACATGAAGAGAGAGGTGAAAGAAACATACATCCACATATATAAGAGAATAAGTATCATGTATGTAAAACTGGTCACAAGACCTCATATACAAGAACAATGTATCTAAAAAGATAAGAAAAGAAAAGATACATATAGCCTCACTACATCCCTCAAAAATATCAACACTCCCCCTATCAAAAATGTCCTATACTAACTCTCCCCCTAAGATGACTACTCTCATAACCCAAAACTACTCCCCCTTTTTGTCACGAGTGACAAAGGGTAGAGTGTCATGCAGACATCTCATCGGCAGAGCTAGCATCTCCATCATCATCATCATCATCCTCATCATCATCCTCATCCTCAGAATCTGAAGCTACTGGAGTAGGTGGTGAAGGAGTAGCCTCTGGAGCAAAACCACCCATGGTCGCCTGGCGTCGTGCAATACGACCCACACGAACATTCACTTGATACAACTCAGCAGAGAGTGTATCAAGACGAGTGTCCATGCGCTGCAGCTGCGCCATGATATCACCAAGGGATACATCGCTCGAAGAGGAAGAAGGAGCAGATGTAGATGGAGCTGATCTGGATGGTGCTGAACGGGAGGGAGGAGTGGCACCAGGCTGTCTCGACCTCAACTGTGCCTCACTACGTTTTACGGTAGCGGCATCTATGGCAGATATGTGTGTGAAGTGGTCGGACACAGGAAAGGGAACAGAAAAATGGCGTAGAATCCGCGTGATAGCAGAAGGAAAGATGAGCTTATCACGAGACGCTGAATCAAGATAAACATCTATGATAGACCGGATGAAGTGAGAAGGGAAATCTATGGTCAAATGCTCAAGTAGAGAGAGCAGAAATCGAGCACGAGGCTCTGTGATAGAGTTATAGTGAGACAGAGGATGGAGAACAAAAGTCATCACCATGTTCATGAATCTAGGACCTTTAGCAAAAGGCCTACATGATGTGAACTGATGCTCACCCCAATCAGCAGGACGCTGACAGAAGGCAGAGATGAGCTCTTCTTTGGACACAGTCCTCAGACGCTCATGAGAGGGGTAATCAGGAAACTCTATCCTAGGTACCCTAAGCACATCCGCAACAAGTTGCGGTGTGACAGGAATGCGCATACCTCGAACGCGAGTGGAAAAATGAGGTACTGAAAGATCAATCCCGTGGATATTGGAGTAGAACTCCTGTATCAGCACGAGAGGGCAAGTGACCGGGATGTCACACAGTGACCCCCATCCCCTACTGTGAATGACAGAAGGAAGGTCAGTATCGGCGAAGTCCGCCAGAATGACTTGGCGTTCCGAATGAACACCTCGTCTAGAAAAGTTCTCAGTAAACGCCTTTGAGGCATCTCCATCACGGAACCGAATGTTAAAAGGAGCAGAATCAGAAGATGAAGATGCTCTAGAACGCAGAGGGTTCCGAGCAGGAGTAGATTTACGTTTGGGTGCCATAGACACTATTAACGTAAAAGAATGAGAAAGAGATTGAGAGGGAGACAAGCAGAAAAGTCCCAAATCAGTTCAAATATGACAAATATATGAACAAGGAGTACGTATGCATGGGAATGCATGAACATGTGACATGCAAAACAGAAATATCATCATGGGCTCAGCCCAATCCATTCCTAACAGCATATAAACAAAGTACTCACATCTAAATGTATGAAAATATCATTATAATGCACATGAAATGCAATGTATGACATTTTGAAATCATTTAAGTCCAAACCCAAACCAAAATTTCAATAAAACTCAGCAATTTTGAAAAACCCCAAATTTTTATGAAAAATCCCAAAACAAGGTTTTCAAAACATGAAATGCATGAAAATGAAAGGGAAAAGGTGATCTTACCAAGAGATTGAAGCAAGAATGAGCAAGATCCAAGTGAGATTGAAGATTTGAGTGAGAAAAGCAGTTTGAGAAGTTGAAACGCCTCGGACAGATCGAGTGAGATCGAGAGAAATGAGAGAAAAATCGCGAACAGCGCTTAAATAGGCACCTCAGTAATTCTCGACAGCTGAGGTGTCGAGAGGTATCGAGGTATCTGTCGAGAAAGGTATCGAGGAATAAGCCGTCGACAGATGAAGGTATCGAGATGTATCGAGGAATAAGACAAATTTCAGAAACATGAATCTCGATCGATCGACAAGGTATCGAGAAGCTGTCGAGAGGACAGAGACTTTCTCGATCGATCCACCAAGTGTCGAGGTAAGTGTCGAGATTGCGATAAGAAAAGCTTGAGAAGCTCGACAGATGATCAGGTATCGAGGAGGTGTCGAGGAAGGTGTCGAGACACAGAAAAAGAGCAGTTTTTCGAGAAGGGAAAAACACAGACATGAATGCAATCCAACACACATCTCTAACAAGGATCCACTCAACATATGAACCTTTCAAAACATCTCTCAACAAGAAATTAAGCACAAAGATCATGCAAAACACACACACACACTAAACAAGTCTAACCAATTTTATATTTCAAAAACAAGTTATGACAGTTTAGTGAGCATACACTAGCATATGTAAACACTTGTGATGGCCAAATCACATTGTACCTGCACGTGTATCAAGAGTAGCAAAGAATATTGCGTGTTGTGTGTGAAAAACATCGCAAGATTGCATATGTGTATAGATGTTATGACGATCTGAGATATGAGTGAATAACTTTTAACTCACACACAATCATAACTGTTTGATGGGGACTATCACCTTCAAGGTACATCCTATAACTCCCACATCTCCTAGAAAACACGCTTGCAATCATATTTAAAGCATCTTTAATCTTTTTGCTTTATATTTTCTTTGCATATTTTTCTTTTAAGCATTATCATGCATGGGCATAAAAAGAGAGAAAAGAAATACCCAAGATGTTAAGCATTTGACATCGCAATTTTGCTATGCCGAAGCATACGAATGTCTTTGACACTGCACTTTTGCTATGCCGAAGCATACAGGTGTCATACTATGATTGGCGGGTAACAGTGGTGAGATGGTTATTTATGCCTTTCTCTTAGGATTTTCTAGTCCTACCCGTCAAAAAGAGTGATATGAGTGTTAAGTTTTAAGAGATAACCTAATCTTACTCATCACAAACAAGAGCCACAAAGCTCACTTGCTTAGTTGTGCATAGAGATGCTCATCTAAGCTACAAAAGATACAAAGTTTAGAAACTTTGTTTCAATGGCCATCCAAGGTACACAAATACCAAAGTACACAAAACACACACTGTTTTTGTATTTTTCTGATTTTTCAATTTTTTTTTTTATTTTTATATCAAAAACAAAATAAACAAAACTGAAAATAAACAAACAAAAACATGTTAAACAAAGCAAAGCAAAAACTAGACTGACTCAGCAGAAAAATAAAACACACAAGCAATGCAACTAACAGAAAAACAAGAAGGGAAAAGAAAGTGATGAAATCACTTAGAGTCCTTTTTCTTCCATGCCTTGGAAAAACCTTTCCTTTGATTGAATCCTTGAACAGGTGGTGAGGGGGAAGAATTTAGACCGTTCAAGTTCGAAAGGAACATGAGGGCTTTCAGAAGATCTCCAAGAGGAGCAAGAGAGGATTGAAGCTGAGATTGGCTTCCAGATGCTATCATGCCATTGCTCTGTTGAGTGGCTAGCCACTTATAGCAATTTGGTCGAGTGTGACCGGCAGCTCCACAATAATGACAAAGATGCTGCTTCTTTTGTTTGGGCTTTTGAGAGTTAGCCTTCTTAGCCCTAGGGTTATTAGCATCTTTCTTGTCTAGCTTAGGGGGTGCTCCTAGGATGGATTTTCCCTTGTCTAAGTTCTCACTAGCTAATTCAGTTTTAACATTAGTGTTCTCAATTTCAATGTTATTAGCAGCAGGAACAAAAACAGTATTGCTAGTAGAGGCAGTATTAGAGAAAGAAATACCATACCCCAAACCAGTTCGATCCGAAGCAGGTTTTTGATTGCTAAGCATCTCATCAAGCTTTGCACTTGAGGTCCTCTCCAGTTGAGCTCTGACTTGAAACAGCTCCACTTCAAGCTTCTTGGTCTTCTCAGCCAAAAAGTTGTTCTCAAATCTCAGTGCTCCAATAGTTTGATTCGCCTCATCAAACTTTGTGGACAACTCTTCACGATCGAGTTCCACTTCACTGAGCTTCTTGGTGGCCAGCCTATATAATTTCTCGTGCTTTTCAGATAGCTTGTAAAGCTTCTCATAGGCTGAATGGATGTCATCTTGATCATCCATCTTCTCAAATTTTGACTCCACCAACTCTTCTTCATCCACTTCTTCAACAATCCCTTCAGTAGGATTGACTGTGGCAGTGAAGGCATTTAAGATTCCGTCATCCTCAGTGTCGGAATCATCTTCAGGCTCAGTGTCACTCAGGGTTGCAGCAAGGGCCTTGCTTTTCCCAATGCTCTTCAGATATGTAGGACACTCATGTTTCATGTGTCCGAACCCATGACAACCAAAGCACTTTGGTCCTGCTGGAACAGTATACTGACCGGCCTCCCTAGCATCCTTCTTCCCTTTGTCTTGGCTTTTGAACTGAGAAGAACTGAACTGCCTGCGGTCCTTGTCGAAGCTCCTTCCATTGGCATTCTTCATGAACTTTTTGAACTGCCGAGTAATGTAGGACTTCATCTTAGAATCTTCATCATCGGAAGATTCATCTGTATCACTGCTCTTCGCCTTCAAGGCCATGCTTTTGCCTTTATTGGTCTTGCCAATCCTAGATAAACCTATCTCATAGGTCTGCAAGTTTCCAACCAGCTCAGTCAAAGGAATCTTGTCTATATCCTTTGATTCCTCAATCGCCGTAATCTTGGCATGAAATCTCTCAGGTAGAGATCTGAGCACCTTCCTTACAATCTTGGGTTCAGGGATGGTTTCCCCAAGATTGAAGGCTGAGTTCACTATGTCCTTGAGCTTGGCATAGAACTCATCAAACGACTCATCCTCCTCCATCTTTATTTCTTCAAAGCTTGTTGTCAGCCTTTGAAGCTTTGAGTCTTTGACAGCCTTTGTGCCTTCATAGGTTGTCTGGAGAATGGTCCAAGCCTCCTTAGCAGTTTCAGTTGAGGATATCTTCTTGAACTCCTCATTGGTGACTGCGCTAAAAAGAGCATTCAGCGCTCTGCTGTTGAAGTTGGCCGCCTTGATCTTAGCATCATCCCACTCGGCCGGTTGTTCTGTTGGCTTAGTCCAGCCAATCTCTACAGCTTGCCACACTTTTTCATCTAAAGACTGCAAGAAAGCTCTCATGCGTACTTTCCAGTATGCATAGTTAGTGCCATCAAATAAAGGAGGTATAATTAAGGATTGTCCTCTATCCATGACAAAACAGGGGTCAATGGATCAACACAGCAAAGATTAAATCCTAATCAGAGTGTGCCTGCTCTGATACCACTTGTTAGGTCACACTTCGAATGACCCCTTGTGATAAACCCTAATTAATTAATTAATTAGCCAAGTTGTTTAATTAATCAATTAAGCATGCAATTGCGTGGAAGCACAAACAAATCACCAAATACTAAATATGCAGCGGAAAATAAATAACACGGTGATTTGTTTACGAATGGGGAAAAACCCTAACGGCAAAAACCCCACCGGGTGATTTTCAGGTCACCACTCCCGAAACTCCACTATTATCAAATCAAGCGGTTACAAGAAAGGAATCCCAAGTACCTTACCAACCTACAGTTGAACCCTTACCCCAATACCCAATTGGACTTGATCTGTAGTGACAATTTCCACCTTTGATGCACGGCTCCCAAGTACGTGACTAACCAATGCGCGAATCCCAATACGCGACTTCAGAACACCAACTTGAGGAAGAATGGTTGGCTGCAAAGTTCTTCAGTTCATCCACGTGATGAATAGCAGGAAGATGCTTGGTTACAAAACCCTATGGTGCAAAGACACAGCAACTTCTTGATGAAGGATGAACTAGGTCAAGAACTTCGTCTGTTGAGCACAATTTGCATAAACAGAGATTGCTCAATGATAATACAACTTGTGTCACCCAAAACGGCTCTTAAAATAATCCTTTTATATGTTTAGGGTTAGAAGAAAAGAAGCCCTAAAAACATATTCACGGATCCCAAGAAAATCAGATTGGAATTCTGACTTTTTAAATCTCGACAGATAGCAGGTGTCGAGGTAGCTATCGAGAGGTGTCGAGCTTTAAAAATTCTGCACTTCAACTTGCTTTTTCTTGGACAGACTTGATGACTTCAATACTTGACCTTGAAACATAGTTTCTTAAAGTATTAAAAACACCTAGATCTACCCAATTACAAGTAGAGTGCGTTTTGTCAAAGGATTAGCCAATTTACATAAATAAGTACGACATATGTTCTTAGCATGTGAAACACATATGTCCTAACAAGAATTACTCCTAAGAGGGAGCTTTACATATATATATATATATACTTAGATTAAGCTATAGTAGAATTTCATCTCAGATAACAAAAAAAAAAAAAAACCATTGAGGCCTTTCATAAAAGTGATCTCATAAAACAAAGAAAAACCCCGTAAGTATGACATTTGAATTGCCAAAAAATTTCTTAAAAAAAGGAAGAATATTTACTGATTTAATCATTCGATGATCAATATGACCATAGTCTATGTAAGCTGTGCAACCAATTAATTTAATTTATCATAAAAGATAGCAGATTAACTCTAAAAGGCTTATGTACAAGGTTATTGGCTTTAATCCAAAAAGTTTTATATATGCTTCCTACTATGTCAATAAAGTTCCTATTAATATAAGATCTATCATGGGAGAAATACTTCCTGACTGAATATCGATCATGAAGATTCATTTTAACTACAATGATAATTTTCAGGCACCAAGTAATTATCTCTACTCATGAATTACATTATCTCTTTTTCACAGAAGTTACATCCAAACAGTAGTTCAAACGTGCTTTTCAATTTGACAATCTGATACATTAATTTCCAACACCGTGCCATTTCCGTTATCTTATGCTACATTCAAATTTGCTTTAATTTTGAGCTGGCCCAGATAATTAAGTGTACAACTAAGACTAAAATGACATGGAAAAAAGGAAATATTGGGTCCTCGCATGCATGCAACATATGTACTATGTACTATATACTATGCATGGTAATGAACTATAGTACCTAAAAAATGTATCATGGGGCACAAGGAGAGAGAAGGAAATTGTAGGCCCTTGCATGCATGCAATGTACTATATAGTATATACTATGCATGGTAGTGAATTAACTATATATAGTACTTAATAATATATCATGGGGCACGAAGAGAGAGAAAAGGAAAAAAGAAATAATAGGAAGAAATGCAATATTTGACAAGTCTTTTGAGATAATAGTCTTAAGATTCTGTGAAACTTTCACATCATAGAAAAAGAAAGGGCTTAGAGGCCATCATATCCCTTGTACAAGTAGCAAAGAAACCTCGATGGAGGATGCAACAAATTCGCCGAAATTAGTATGTGTTTATTTCAATATTTGGTAGGAATAATTGGTTCAAACGGCCCCTTCCAATCAAATTGTTAATTTAATGCAGAAGATATTAGTGCGTGTTTATTTCCAAGAATAAAGCATCCATGTTTGACTATGTTTCCCATTGTATTTTGAGTGAAGAAAAAAATGGAGTCGATCAAAGAAATGAAGCTACTGTAGGGTCAGTGCACTGACCCTACAGTAAGAACATATGTAACAATAACAAAAATTTAAGTCCTCAAAATTTTAGAGCCGGCCATCTGTTTTGAAAACATGCCACATCCGTTTACTACTCTCCGTATGTGTCTTTCTCGATTAATAAGTATCAGCTGCTTCCATCATACATTTATACTTGATAAGGAAAAAGAAAGAAAGATATTATTATGTCTGAGTAGCTAGACTCGACCTCTATACAAAATATTGATAATTGAAATTAATATATATAAAACCGTACTAACCAATTGACGTACGTTGTTCCCTTCAATAATCCATTTGCTTTGTCTAACACAAAGAAAGAAAAATGTAAAAAGTGTTAAGACAAGTCAAAGACTCTCTCTCTCTCTCTCTCTCTCAAATCTCAACATCAACTAAAGATTTAACATTATTAAAATAAATTTTACCTTCCTGTAATGAACTATTTACTCTGAGAAAAAAGACCACTACCACTATTATTTAAGGATGCAATGTGTGTGTTAGCAAGGTAGTGGAGAAAAGAGAGAAACAAAGAGAGAGATGAATACTAATTTGAGTTCCTTCTTGATCTCTATAGTAGTCTTTGGATCACTTCTAGGAGTTTGTCATGGAGGGGAGTTGAGAAAACATTTTTACAAGGATAGTTGTCCCCTGGCTGAGGACATTGTGAAGGAAATCATTTGGAAACGTGTGGCAAGCAATTCAACTTTGCCTGCCAAGTTTCTGAGGATGCATTTTCATGATTGTTTTGTGAGGGTAATTCACATTTTTTATCTTTCTATCTCTCTCCATGCATTACATTCCTGCTTCTCATTCATGTCCTAAAATTACAATATTTAGGAATATAATATTTTTTACAACTGTTGACATAACTTGTTGTAATTGACGCATAATAAAATATTGTTAGTGGTAGACTCAAATGAAAGTGATATTATCCTAATCATAACATAGGTCATATCAACAACGTTCATAGCTAACATTCATTTCTCAAACCATGAAATACATGCACTGTTATATGTTTACTAGACACCTAAGGTCTTAAATGGTTATAATGTATCAGGGTTGCGATGCCTCTATATTGCTAGACTCTACAGCAAATAACCAGGCTGAGAAGACGGCAATTCCAAACCTATCTCTGGGAGGATTCGATGTAATAGATGAGGTGAAGACAGAGTTGGAGAAGACCTGTCCCGGAGTAGTTTCTTGTGCAGATATTGTTGCTTTAGCTGCTAGGGACTCGGTTTCCTACCAAGTAAGTATTGGAAATATTTTAGTGTAACTTGGAAACAAAATAGTAGCATTAGTGGGATGTGTCTGGTTTGAAAAACCATGCCAAGGCAGTGAAGTTGATATTTTTGACACGAAATATACTTTTAGATTTGAAAAAAATTAATCCGCACAATGACCATTATCAAAATAACACTACCTTTACTGTTCCTATAAATCAATTCTGCCAGCAAAATGCAATGCCTCGAGATCTTTCTCTTTCCTTTCTTTTTTCATCAACATCTTGAGTTTAGCATTATGTAATCAAATGCTTGTGGAAATGACTGCAGTTTCAGAGGCCAATCTGGGAAGTACTTACCGGAAGAAGGGATGGAAGCATATCACATAAGTCAGACTCAGAGGTCCGCGCCAATATCCCATCACCACTCTTCGATTTCAGTAGGCTAAAACAATCTTTTGCCAAAAAAGGTCTCACAGTTCATGATCTTGTTGTTTTATCAGGTAAAGATTCTATATGGGGGAAAAAGCTTTATATAAGCTTGTAATATGATAACACTGTTTCACTAAATCAAGGTCTTTTCCATAAACATATCGCGTATGTAGATGTAAAAATCTGTGCCCTATTGCTAGTCTTAAGCAGTAACAGTCTATTTCTTTCAAAATGATATCTTAAGTTGTGCCCAAGTGATTAACAAATTAGTTTTGGTTAGGTGGACATACAATTGGTGTTGGGCATTGCAATTTCTTCAGCAAGAGGCTATACAATTTCACAGGAAAAAATGATGCAGATCCTTCTCTAAGCTCGACCTATGCTGCTTCCTTGAAAGCCCAATGCAAAAGCCTCTCAAACAAAATAACTATCGTACCAATGGATCCTGGAAGCCCCCTATCCTTTGACAACAACTACTTCAAAAACTTGAAGCTGAATCAAGGTCTTTTCCAATCTGACGCTGCACTTTTAACCAACAATGAAGCTACCAATACTGTCGATGAGCTGCTTGACTCTCAAGATTTTTTCACGGAGTTTGGTCAATCGATGAAGAGGATGGGAGCCATTGAGGTGCTTACAGGAAGTTCGGGAGAGATTAGGAAGAAGTGTAATGTGGTTAATTCTTGAGAGTTAATTGGTTTATAAGTGTGACAAATAAATTGTATTTTTTTACTTTTTGTGTCATTATGAATAATTTGTAAAAATGAGTTCTCTTAAAAATTTATTCCTTTTTTGGGGATAAATAGAGGATATGCATAAATTAGGAATTAATAAGCCTGTTACATAACATATCAGCTTTATCAAAAGCTACAAGTTTTTCCACCACATACAGTGGTTCCAAAAATATTACAAAAGAGGAAATAATTCCCGATCCAAGTCTTGCCAATGTATCAACACATTGGTTAGTTTCACGATAAACATGATCAATCCATTTATTGAGGATAGCCTTTAATAGGTTCCAAATAGAGGTTCCATTAATAAATTATGACTTAATCTAATATTCTTTTTTTATTAATGCATACACATGTAAATGTATATAATTATGTGGTTTGAATTTTTCTTAACTCAGTATATCAATATCATAATTCAACTTCCTTATTAAATAAAAATATGACCGACTCTTCCCCTGTTTAATATAATCATTTATGTCCACGTTGCGTTCAATAGTAGGTTTTTTTTAGGGGATTCGGCTAAGTTCATTCCCTTCACCAAGTGAACTAGTTATGGGAGGACAGTTGTTTTATTAAAGGAAAATTCGATTAGTACATTAAATAATACATATTCTAGATAGCACCCCAAAAAAAAAAAAAAAAGTTAACTAATGTCCTAAGGGCATTAGGTTAGAAAATATTTTTTTCAAACTTTTTATGGGGGAAAAGAAAAAAGTAATTAAAATTTTGACAAATTTTTATATTTCTCATAAAAGTGGTATTAAAATTTTCCTAAAAAGGTTCATTAACAAATATTTTAAGAGCACCTCTTAACCAGACCCATATACACTTATTCTAAAAATCTAATGGAAGCAAAGAACAATATATCTATTGACTGTTGGGGCAACAAAATGAAAACTAATCTTCCTGATGGCATGATTGGCATCCCTTTTTCAAAGCACACATTTGTTAGTCTCCTTGTAATTACTGTGTTAGGTTGAATTATGCTTAAAGGCAATTAGAAATTAGAAATCCAGAATGGTACTGTATTATTCACTAGTACGGTTTAAGTGTTTGTTGCTCAATAACGATAAGTCTCCTTTTTGGTCTCTAGGCTAATTGAACTTGACAATAATTAGGTTTTGTTTTTAATTTTTGCTTCTTGCACAATATAACAGTAATAATATTCACAGAACATGTGTATTATTTAAATAAATTATATAACTTATTAAAAATATTTTGCGACTAAAACTACACATGAATGTGGTCTTTTTAATAGTCATGTAGTGGATTGGAGGAAAATTCTTTTAAACTGGTTTAGAGGAAAACTTTTTTCATAAAGGTAATATTTGTTTCTTGTTTCTTTTTTATTTTTTATGATTCGATATATAAAGAGAGGGGATTTGAACTTTAGAGGTAGACGCTAGCATGTGTCAAACACTTAATCTACAAGGCTTTCTTGTTAATATTTGCTTTCTAAAGTACTGATTATGCTGACTTGCAAATTGTTTGGTGCTGTTCTCCACCTCCACAAGGTTTGAAAGCACAATTTACTTATTAGCTGATCATTATTGAGGTTAATACAATGGATTGAGAATCACATCTTATTTGTGTGTACTTTAATAATATAGCATTATTAATTTTATCAATAGTTTAATAAAACATCATTGACTTTGACATTATTGTAAAATTCTTCTATAACAAAAAAATCAACACACTCAAAAAATTTGGGATTTGGCAAACAACTACTCCATGTTCCTTTGACTAGATATAATCAAAGTTCCTAGTGATTGAGACATTTTTTTATAGAAAAAAAAATTATAAGTAATGCTATCGTCACAAACTATTTTACAATATTTTTACAAACTGTTGATACGACCAACTTCTTATTGGTTTTCATCTAATCCCACCATTAACATTACTTTTTAATTTACTAATAACTACTCACCATATCAGCTGTTTGTAAAATTTTTTGTAAAAATATTTGTATTTCTAGCATTACTCAAAAATTATATATATATATATATATATATATATATTTAAGCAAACAATTTGATTGCACCAAAAAGTTAGTTGTAGTACACGTGTTTTTTTTTTTTTGGGGAGAAAGTTGTAGCACACGTTCTTAGCTATTTAAATCTATTAAACATGGAGGCGAAACCGCGTAAGCACGAATATATCTTGGGCATTATGTAAAAAGTATGAAAACTAATTTGGGAAAAATGATTTCATTGAATGAAAAGAATTACAAGCACTAATCTGTATATATACAAGCTAAGAGAGAACTAACAGAAATCTAATCACTAACTGCACTTGGCACATGTGGCACGGGTATTACTAACATCAGCTTGCACGTGAGTAATACATGCATACACTATTAACTAAACAAAACTACAGGTCGTATACATCAACTAACTACAAGTCGTGTTGCTCTGTTCTTCTAAGTGTTGACTTCCCCTGCTTTCTGTGTGTATGAACTTATCTGCTACAACTGATACTTTAGCAACAGATGCTGCTTGATTAGAGGACTTCTTGGACTTCTTCTTTTGATACTCCCCCTCAAGATGGACTGAGGGCAGATGAATATTAATCAGTCCCATCTTGGAAATAAGCTCTGAGAATTGATTAAGACCCAAGGCTTTAGTTAACACATCAGCCAATTGACATTGAGTCTTGACATGTATCAACTTAATTACCTTAGCCAACACTTTATCCCTGACCACATGACAGTCAATCTCTATGTGTTTGGTTCTTTCATGAAACACTGGATTAGAACCAATATGGAGAGCAGATTGACTATCACAAAAGAGCAAAGCTTCCCTTTCATGCCTTACTTGAATATCCTTTAGGAGATAAAGAATCCATACCACTTCACATGTAGCTACTGCCATTGCTCTATATTCAGCTTCTGCTGAGGATCGTGAGACAGTGGACTGTTTCTTGGATTTCCAAGAAACCAAAGAATCTCCAATGAAGATGCAATATCCAGTAACTGATCTTCTTGTGTCTGGACATGAAGCCCAATCCGAATCAGTGAAACCTTTCACATGCAATTCTGAGGCAGCTGAAAAGAACATTCCCTTCCCTGGTTCATTCTTCAAATACTGTAAGATCCTATAAGCTGCTTCCAAGTGTGGTTTTCTTGGCTTGGACATAAACTGACTCAACTTATGAACAGCATAAGTGATGTCAGGTCTGGTGATTGTTAGATACAATAACCTCCCCATTAATCTTCTGTACTTGCTGGGATCATTTAGCAACTCTCCATCATACTTGCTCAACTTAAGGTTCTGCTCCATTGGGACTTTGGAAGGCTTGCAACCAAGCATACCAGCATCACTTAGAACTTCCAATGCATATTTTCTTTGACAAAGGGCTATACCCTTATCAGTCCTTGCAACTTCTAGACCAAGGAAAAATTTTAAATCTCCTAAGTCCTTGAGCTTGAACTTTTGATCCAATAAAACCTTGAATTGATCAACCTTGTCCTTGTCATTGCTAGCAATTAGCACATCATCCACATAGACTAATAAAGCCATGAAAGACTCCCCCTGCTGTCTAGTAAATAATGAATAGTCTGCTTTGGACTGCACAAAGCCTAATTGAATCAAAGCTTCAGAAAATTTGGAGAACCATTGCCGAGAGGCTTGCTTCAAGCCATAGAGAGATTTGTTCAATTTGCAAACAACCTCCCCCTTGCTGTGGAAGCCAGGTGGAAGAGCCATGTAAACATCCTCAAGCAAATCCCCATGAAGGAATGCATTGTTTACATCAAGTTGGCTCAAAAACCAGCCTTTCACAGCAGCCACTGCCAACAAGCACTTCACAGACACCATTTTGGCAACAGGGCTGAAGGTCTCAATATAATCCAAGCCCTCTTTCTGGGTAAAACCCTTGGCAACCAACCGAGCTTTGTATCTTTCCACAGAGCCATCAGACTTATACTTGACCCTATAAACCCACTTACACCCAATGGCCTTTTTGTTTGGGGGAAGAGGAGTAAGGGTCCAAGTATTATTAGCCTCCAAAGCTGCAATTTCAGCATCCATAGCAGCTTGCCACTTGGGATTAGAAACAGCTTGGGAATAAAATTGAGGTTCAACAATAGAAGAGATGGAACAACAAAATGACTTATAGGAAGGAGATAAGTGATCATAAGAGAGAAAAGAAGAAAGAGGATGAGAAGTACCTGACTGAGGCAGATTGAGAGTAGGAACTGTGGTCACCTGATTGCAATGGTAAGCTTGAAGATATGATGGAGGCTTAGAAACTCTAGAAGACCTCCTAAGAGCTTGATCAGGAACCATAAGCTCATCTTGAGCATCAGGCAGATCTTGAGGAAGATCCTTATCAACATCATGATGAACATCAATGATGGTGTCATCAGAAATGGGATGAGAAGCAGCAGATGGAAAAGAGGTACAATTTGGAGAAGTATCATAAAAGGAAGATGGAATGGGGGACATAGCAGGAAGTGGAATAAGAGAAGGAAAGGAAGACACAGCTTCATGAATAGAGAAGGGAAAAACTGTCTCATGAAAGACTACATCTCTAGAGACAAGAACGGTGTGAGATAAGAGATCAAAGAGCTTATAACCCTTGATATTATAAGGATATCCAATAAAAACACACTTCCTAGCTCTAGGAGAGAACTTAGAAGACTTAGGACCAGTGGTGGAAGCAAAACATAGACAACCAAAAGCCCTAAGATGGGAATAAGAAGGAATCTGTCCAAACAACAATTCATAAGGAGTTTTGTGTTTTAAAAGAGGAGAAGGCAGTCTATTTATCAAGTACACAGCAGTGAGCACACAATCACCCCAAAAAGAAAGAGGCAGATTAGACTGAATTTGTAAAGCTCTAGCAGTAGATAAAATGTGTTGATGTTTTCTCTCCACAACAGAATTTTGTTGTGGAGTATAAACACAACTAGTTTGATGAATGATGCCCTTAGCTGAATAAAAATCAGAAAGCTTAAACTCAAGAGCATTATCAGACCTAAAACATTTGATCTTGACATTGAATTGAGTGAGAACCATGTTATAAAAGGAAATAATCAAGGTTTTGACCTCAGATTTTGCTTTCATGAGAAAAAGCCAAGTTGCCTTGGTGGCATCATCAACCAAAGTAAGAAAATATCTATGACCAGCTGTGGTGGAAACAGAAAATGGACCCCATACATCCATATGTACTAAATCAAAAGAAGAATCACACATTGTATTATTAAAAGGAAAGGGCAATCGTTTCTGTTTTGCCAAAGGACAAACAGTACACTGTTTAGTACAACAGTTTTGCAAGAAAGGAAAAATGTTGCTTAAAGATTGAAGCTTGACATCGGAGGGATGGCCTAGTCTAGAATGCCACAAGGAATACAGATTATTGTGAGCATTATTAGAAGAAAAAGCAGTAAAAGAACTAATATTGTGCTTGGACAAGAAATCAACAAGAGAACTGGAAGCTGAAAATAAGCTTGACTGTTGCAGCAAGTACAAACCATCAGACATTTGGCCCACTCCAATCGTGCTCCAGTTGGTAAGGTCCTGTATAAAGCAATGAGCAGAAAGGAAAACCAGACAAAGAGATTGTGTCTTAGTCATGGAACTGACAGATAAAAGGTTAAAAGAAAAGGATGGTACACACAGGACATTACTGAGGGTTATATGTGAAGAAAGTTGGATAGTGCCAACATGTGTGACAACAGCTGATTCTCCATTAGGCAATTGTACCATAGAATGTGAAATAGCAGTAATAGAAGTTAATAAACTCACAAAACAGACTATGTGGTCAGTAGCCCCAGTATCAATAACCCAAGTCTCCATATTGTAAGCCTTTCTATTAACAATCTGAGCAGAGAATACAGAATGCTTGAAGTTCAAGGACATACCTGCCACTGTGTTGTTGGGGAAACCCACAGTATTGGCCATGTGGTACTCTTGCCCTGTAGTATGTTGCTGAGATGGCTGTGGTAATGCACCAATTAGGGCTAGCAGCTGTTGGTACTGATCTGTGGTAAAGGAAGGAGCAGGAGTATTAGCAGCTACATGACCAGGTATACCTTCTTGAGGAGTCATTGCCATATGATTGTGAGGTTGATCTGGTGTAGGAAAAGAAACCAAATGAGCCATGGACTTGTTCTTGGTTTTGTATCCTGGTGGAAAACCGTGAAGCTTGTAACATTTGTCAATGGTATGGCCTAGCTTGCCACAATGAGTACACGACGGTCTGTCTTTGCCTTTGCCATTAGAACCCCCATTAGTGAAATTCTGAGTCTTGGTGGCCAAAGCAGTAGATTCAACCCTTGTACCCATGCTAACACTCCTTTGCATCTCTTCTTGAATCAACAAAGAATGCACCTTGTTAACAGAAGGCAAAGGATCCATGAGTAGAATCTGAGTTCTGACTTGAGAAAAAGAATCATTGAGTCCCATGAGAAATTTCATCACTGATTCTTTGGCTTGGAGAGCTGTGAGCCTTTGATTCACATTGCACTGACATTTGCCACAAGTGCATAAGGGAAAAGGGCTGAGACTTTGCAACTGATCCCACAGAACCTTCAACTGTGTGAAGAAATCAGTGATTGAAACTTCACCTTGATGAAGCTCTGAGATTTGTTTCTGCAAATTGAAGATCTTTGGTCCATTCTTGTGACAAAAAGTGTCCCTCAAATCATTCCAAATTTCCAAAGCAGTTTCCCTATAGACAATGCTAGCCTGAAGTCTTGGAGAGACTGAATTGATTATCCAAGTCCCTACCATACTATCTGCACGAATCCAGGCTTGGATTGCAGATGGAGAATCTACAATTGGAGATGACAAAGTGAGAGAGCCATCTATGAAGCCAAGCTTATTCTTAGCAATAAGAGATTTCCTAACAGACCGAGCCCAAGCAGGGTAGTTTTCTCCACCGATTAGAGGTTGAGAAACAAGAACAGCACCAGGATTTTCTCCATGGTGTAAGAATAAAGGATTATTCACATTTGATGAATCCTGTGTGGAAGATTGAGTTTCAGAGGCTGAAGCAGTAGCTGTAGCAGTGGCAGCCATGGAAGGAGCTTCAAAGCTTGTGAAGAAGAAAGTTCTCGAAGAAAAACAAAGAAGAAAGTTCCCAAATCTGTTAAAAGAAAAAAAAAACTAGGTTTTGCGCTCTGATACCATATGAAAACTAATTTGGGAAAAATGATTTCATTGAATGAAAAGAATTACAAGCACTAATCTGTATATATACAAGCTAAGAGAGAACTAACAGAAATCTAATCACTAACAGCACTTGGCACATGTGGCACGGGTATTACTAACATCAGCTTGCACGTGAGTAATACATGCATACACTATTAACTAAACAAAACTACAGGTTGTATACATCAACTAACTACAAGTCGTGTTGCTCTGTTCTTCTAAGTGTTGACTTCCCCTGCTTTCTGTGTGTATGAACTTATCTGCTACAACTGATACTTTAGCAACAGATGCTGCTTGATTAGAGGACTTCTTGGACTTCTTCTTTTGATAAAAAGTCAATACAAAATAATATGGACTTCACATTTGATCTTTTTCATCAGCTGAATTCAACCTTAACACAGTTACTCGGTCCAGCCGCCCAGCTTGAGCAACCAAGCAAAGGCAGTGATGATATCATCTTAACCTAGCCAAACACCAATCAACTCATTAATTAATCATATATATATTAAAAAAAACCATGTCAATAATTACAACTGTCCATGATGACAAAGATTTAGAAAAACAGCCATAAAAAGATCTTACATAAATGAAAGAAAAACAACGTAGATGTGATATTTGAATCGCGGAAAATATTTTTTTATTTCAAAATAATATTTATTGACTTAATCATCGGACGTTCATTGATGAGCGCTACATCAATGGCCATATATAAATTTTTTGTTTTGTTTGTAGGTGTCTATTGTCCACATCGGCTGTACAACTAATTAATTGAATAATGTATCATAAAAGATAGCAAATTAAGTTTGAAAAGCTTATCAACAAGGTTAGGTATTGGCGTTAATCTGAAAAGTTGTATGCTTCCTACTATGTCAAAAAAGTTCTTATTAGTATAAGACCCATCATGAGAGAAATAGTCAGATTTGAATATCATAAAGTTTCATATTAAGCATGTGAGCACTCATATTAGTTAATGTATAAATTATAATATTATAAAGAGTAAATTATGCTCATCAAACTCCAAAAACCATCTACATCAATCTATGTAAACTTGTGTAAATTTGAATTGTTACTACATAATCGTGTACATATACACTATTATTATTAATATACAAATCTAATTTTCAATACTTTTTTTACTCATATGCAATCAGAAAAAGAGAGAGGAAAAAAAATGATTTGAAGGAGTAATAAATAAATTGATAAAAAATAATATTTTAATAAATGTAGTATGAAATAGATAACATGATACAAGTATTTTTATAAATATGATTATATAAAATGAGTATTACTAACGTGTGCCCTTAAAGCATATAATAGTAAACTATTTTATGAAATTTTTTATGAAAAAATAAAAAAATTACAAACTTTTTTTTAGAACATTTTCAATTTCTTATAAAATATTTTCAAAATAAAATATTAATATGTTGGCATATATTACCTAGGTCCATATAAAATAAATAAAAATTATCATCAAGCGTCAAGATCCTCCGCTCGTGAATTACATGATCTCTTTGTCTGTAGTTATATTCATCAAATATCTTGTCAAGTTGACATTCTGATGTGCACGTCTAACATCGTGCCATTCCGGTTATCTTCTGCTGCATTGACATTAATTTCCATTTGAGCATGCCCGATAATTAAGTGTACAACTATGACTAAAATGTCATGAAAAAGAGGAAATATTGTGTCCTTGCAAAGAACTGTGGAAGCAACATATGTACACTATATACCATGCAGAGTAGCGAACTAAAGATAGTACTGAAAAATGTATTATGTGAGGCTGTAGGAGAGATAAAAGAAAACAAAAAGAAGGTCTGATTAATATAGGTTTTATGAAAAATTAAGAAATTTGTCAAAAAGTTAGTCATTTTTTTTTTCATTTTTCTATAAAAGTTTTATAAAATAGTTTGCTAATATATGTCCTAAAAATATACATTAATAAAATTAGTGACAGCTCTACATGCAAGCCAGAGTGGTCATAGGAGACAGGACCACCCTGACTTGCAAAAAAATGTATATATACACTTGTCAAAAACATATTATATGCTAAACTAACATATTATGACCATTCTAATAAAAATTATGAACACCATGACTTGAGAATTACAAAAATTTGGGTTCAACAAAAATAAGAGTAGTGCTACTACATTCACAACATTTTCACAATAATTTTATAACAAATCTAATGTAGTAAGTTGTTACTGATTCTAATTTGGACAAAGTTTAGTTACAAAATTGATTGTAACTTAAGGTTACAAACTCACTCTATAAAATAAATACTACAACATATTTTGAAAATCTACCCGTTAAATTGCATGTTCTTTACGCCCTTAATACACATGCTAAATTTTGTGTCAATCAGATATCATTTACTATATAATCTATAAGTTTATATTTTGTGCATAATTTTAAATTACAAAAACTTGCAATTTAAAAAATTTATTGTTGACATAGCTATTGATCTTTAATTTTCTTGAAATTTCGCAAGCATGGAGGATATAAGAAGAAGATGTAATCCAATGGTAGATTTGTCAAAATTCACCTCCAATAAAAAGATATTAAGTAAGTTTGTAGCCTAAGGCTACAACTAATTTTGTAACTAAACTTTGTCCTTCTAATTTGGGTCAAATATTAATATTATTTTTTTTACCCACTAATAACAGCTTTTTGCATAAGATTTATTGTAAAAATGTTGTGGACATAGTATTACTCCAAAATTAATTTTGTCTTCAAACATAATTCTTAATTTTTTTTTATTAAAGCTTAAATAACAACAATAAATATTAACTCAAATAACAACAAACATAAACCAAACAAAAACAAGACAAGACCAAACAACAACAAATAAAAAAATTATTCAACAAAAAGCCTATTATAAAATAAAAAGATAAAATTTATAACTCGTTCAATTTATTCAATAAAAATAATTTATAATTTCATTTTTCTTTAAAAAATAATACCAAAAAAAATATTGTGATAATTTAATTTTTTAGGAACCGTCCTAAAAAAAAATTTCTAAACCCTCCACCGAATAAAACCCAAATAAAAGATAAAAAAGAAATGCAATATATCTTATTTGAGACAGTAGTCTTTGACCAGTCACTAGTCTAAGACTCTAAGATTCTGTAAACTTTCACATCATAGAAAAAAGAAAAGGAATGCCGGCTATATCCCTTGCACAACTAGCAAAGAAACCTCGATGGAAGATGCAACAAATTCGACTAAATTTGCGTTAAATTCAATTTGTTTTCAATTTGTGTCGGCATTTGGTAGGAACAATTAGTTCAAATGGCTCCCACCAGCCAGATTGTTAATTTAATGCAGAAGTTAGCGTGTGTTATTTCCAAGAATAAAGCATGCATGTTCGACTATGCTTCCTATTGCATATTTTAGTCAACAACAAACGACTGTATAAAAATAGTTTATTTAGTTATTTTCTGTACTGTTAATAAAATATAATAATAATAAAAAAAGAAATAAACTAGCTTATAATTAAAATCCAAATGCATACAAAGTCTGCAAAGAAATGAAGCACTGAGTCACTGACCCTACACTACAGTACGTAAGAACATATGTAATAATAACAACAACCGATTAAGTCCTCAAAATTTTAGAATCGGTCACGTCTGTCATGAAAAACTGTCACAATATCCATATATACTACTCTCTGCATGTCTTTCTCGATTAAAAATTATCAGCATCTTCCATCATACTTGATAACGAAAAGAAGAAGACATTGTAATGTCTAAGTGGACTCGATCGAGATCTATACACGACATTGATAATTGAAATTAATATATATATATATATATAACTGCCCTAACCAATTGACGTTGTTCCCCTGAATAATCTACTTGCTATATTAGGTAATTTTAACTAATACAAAGAAAGAAATATATAAAAAGTGGTAAGTCAAGTCAAACAATCTCTCTATCACAAATCTCAAAATCAACTACAGATTGAACATTATTTAAATTAATTTTACCTTCCTGTACTAAAACCATTTACTCGGAGAAAGAAGACCATTACCTCTATTTAAGGATGCAATGCTTATGTTGGAAAAGTATGCAGTAGAGCAAAGAAACAAAGAGAGAGAGATGAATACTAATTTGAGTTCCTACTTTATCTTTATAGCAGTGCTTGGGCTTCTAGGAGTTTGTCATGGACAGTTGAGAATGCATTTTTATGAGGAGAGCTGTCCCCATGCTGAGGAAATTGTGAAGGAAATCATATGGAACCGTGTGGCAAGCAATTCAACTTTGCCTGCCAAGTTTCTGAGGATGCATTTTCATGATTGTTTCGTCAGGGTAATTCATCTCTCTCCCCTCTCTCTCTTTTCATGAATTATGCCCCTCCTTATGATACACGTCCTAAAATTACAATAAATCTAAGAATACAACATTTTTTACAACTATTAAAATGACTTCTTATAATTGACACATAATAAAAGTATTGTCACTAGTAAACTTAGGTGGAAGTGATATTTTTTAAATCATAACGGGTCATGTTAGTTACATTCATAGCTAGCATTCATTTCTCATACTAGGAAACACATGCATTGTTATATGTTTACCAGACATCTAAGGTCTTGAATGGTTATAAT
The DNA here is from genome assembly GCA_019022515.1 of Quercus aquifolioides. NCBI lineage: Eukaryota > Viridiplantae > Streptophyta > Magnoliopsida > Fagales > Fagaceae > Quercus > Quercus aquifolioides. The sequence continues at coordinate 7,006,774 of CM032334.1, read as the reverse complement.
GTGTCAGGGTTGTGATGGCTCTGTACTGATAGACTCTACCCCAAATAACTTGGCTGAGAAGGCAGCAATTCCAAACCTATCTCTGGCAGGATTTGACATAATAGATGAGGTGAAGACCGAGCTAGAGAACACCTGTCCTGGAGTAGTTTCTTGTGCAGATATTGTTGCTTTGGCTGCTAGAGACTCGGTTTCCTACCAAGTAAGTACTGAAAATATTCTAGTGTGACTTGGAAACAAAAGAGTAGCACAAGTGGGATGTGTTTGGTTTGAAAAACCAAGCTGGTGAAGTTGATGTTTTTGACCAAATTCACAATTAAGATTTTATTGCTAATATATCTAAGAGTGTATAAAATGTCACGTCATTTAAAATTTTATATAATATGTGCTACACTATATATATATATATATGATATTTATTTAAAGAGTCTGATTTTGATAAGGATGAGGTGTGAGCATATTACTTAAAATTCCATACATCCTATCACACCAAATAACATCTCAATAAATTTTCAATTTAATTAGATTTATATATGAGTATTAGAATTGATTGAGTGTGGTTGTACTTATTCTTAAATATGCGATAAGATGGTGTGACATATTAGGATTAGAGGGGTAAAACATGAGTTTTACACTACATTCTTACATAATTTAATCTCTTATTTAAAATTACGAAACTGATCAGTTTCAAATGAAGAGAATGCTTTTTGAGTTTTGCACCCGTTCACCTAGTTTATGTTATCTTTTAAGGGAAAATCTACCTTTTTTGTTTCTATAAATTAATTTTGCTAGCAAATTGCTATACCTCAAGCTCTTTCTGTCTTCTTCTTTTATAAATAACATATTGAATTTAGCATTAGATAATCAAGTACTTGTGGAAATGATTGCAGTTTCAGAGTCCAATTTGGGATGTACTTACCGGTAGAAGGGATGGAATCATATCGCGCCAGTCAGAGGCCCTTGCCAACATCCCAACACCATTCTTCAATTTCACCAGCCTGAAACAATCTTTTGCTAACAAAAGCCTCACAGTTCATGATCTTGTTGTTTTATCAGGTAAAGATTCTAAAGAGGGGGTGGGGGGGTGGGATAACATGGTTTCAATAATTCTGTGTTCACAAAGTATTATTATATTACAAATGTAGATGTAAAATTTAAGCCCTATTGCTAGTAGTCTTAAGTAGTTACAATCTATTTCTTTCAAAATGATATCTTGAGCTGTGCCCAAAAGATTTATAAATTAATTTTGGTTAGGTGGACATACAATTGGTGTTGGGCATTGCAATTTCTTCAGCAACAGGCTATACAATTTCACAGGAAAAAATGATGAAGATCCTTCTCTAAACTCAACCTATGCTGCTTTCTTGAAAACTCAATGCAAAAGCCTCTCAGACAATGTAACTATTGTGCCAATGGATCCTGGAAGCCCCCTATCCTTTGACAACAATTATTTCAACATCTTGAAGCAAAACGAAGGTCTTTTCCAATCTGATGCTGCACTTTTAACCGACAGTGAAGCTACCTACAATGTCAATGAGCTGCTTAACTCTCAGAATTTTTTCACGGAGTTTGCTCAATCGATTATGAGGATGGGAGCCATTCAAGTGCTTACAGGAAGTTCGGGAGAGATTAGGAAGAAGTGTAGTGTGGTGAATCCTTGAGAGCTAGTTGGTTTATAAGTGTGTATTTATCAAAAAAAAAAGTTGGTTTATAAGTGTGACAAATAAGTTATTATTCACTTTTTGTGGTATTATGAATAATTTTGTTGATGTACTTGTTATGGACTCATCGTAAGGCCAAGCAAGATTATCTATCAATAAAAATCTTATCTCACTTTATGTATTTTACTTTATACCATACCAATGTCTATCACATCTCTATAATAAAAAATAAAAAATGTCTATCACATCTCTATCTCTCTCTATAAAAGTAACCAAAGTTTAACATTAAAAAAAAAAATTCAAACGCATAACATACTACAATTTGTAGAGCATAATTTGAAACACTATTGAGTGTTGACAAATAACCTTTACTCGGTTATCTATATGCGTTTTCTGTCTGGATGTATTATTTAGAAAGTACTGTGCATGTTATGTTACTTGAAGAAAGGATCTAATGGAAGGAATTGGTGAAATTAATTTAGTAATACAATCAGGAATTAACCTCATGACAGCAGCCCGTGAATAAACTATCAATCACACGGTTTAAATTATCTGAATTATGATGATGATTCTCAAGTTAACCAACTATTCATCTATGCGTATTGATGAGCAAATAAGTAGATTTTTCCCCTTCTCAAAGCTCATATCAAGAAAAAAGAACTGAATAGGTAAACTGTAAAAAGATAAATAACCAAAAAAGGAAATCAAAAGATAAATAACTATCAAGGTACAGTAGCAGATGGCGAAGAGAGTTGAACCCAAGCATATTCCTCTTTGTAAGCAATACCCCCCTCACAAGAGGCTTCACACGTATACACAACAATAGTTGCCCAATCGAGAGAGTCAACTTCATTATTCACACTAAAGTAATAAAGCAGCTGAGGCAAGATCTGAAATCACCAACAAAATAGACACCAACCAAAGGTTTCATTTAGTTTAATTGGAGAAATTGACCAAGTGAAAAGATAGACTGTAAAATGTAAAAGAAACATTTTACGGAAATTTTATAAAGGCGCAATGTGCATACCTGGAACTCAAAACAAAGAGGACCACCGCAGTAATTGCATTTAGGAATATCAGCTTTCGATGGCTGACCACTTGACATGGGCCAGACCATTCCTACAATTCCTGATATTTTGAAACAAACAAAAATTACCCATCATTGTATAATAAAGAGGGAGAAGGCCATAAGTGGATTCAGACAAAAAGTAGCAAGGACTAATGACCAATGATGACTTTACAATGTTCTTATTTCTTACATTGTAGTTAGGGCTGTCCAGACCCGACCGGAGCCCGACAACCCGGCAAAACCGCCCGCCGGAGACCCGATTCCGGCCCGAACCGAAGGTCCAGTCGGTCGGCGGCGGGTTTCCGTTCTCAAGAACCGACACCGGCGGGTCGAGTGGCGGGTTTGCTTCTCCAAAACCCGAGCAACCCGAACCCGACCGGAGATGTATAAAAATTCCGGCCAAACCTGCAAAATCAAGCCAAATCCGAGGAGATCTCGACCAAATCAGGCTAGATCTAGTGGGATTTATCCAGATCCGGCCTATTCCAACAATTTTTAGTGAAAAATTTCAGATTCCGGCGAAAAAAATGCAGATACCGGCGAGTTTTTCCAGATTCCGGCATGATTTTCCAGATTCCGGCGACTTTTTTCAGATTCCGGCGACTTTTTTTTTCCAGATTTCGAAGATTTTTTTTACTCCGGCGCCCGACCGACCCGACCGACGCTCACCCTCACCCGAAACCGACTCGACCGATTTTTCCGGCGGTCGGTTCCGGGTTCCTCCACCCTCCCACCCGACGCCGGCGGGTCGAGTCCGGGTTGGGCCCAAAACCGACCCGGCCCGACCCGTGGACAGCCCTAATTGTAGTAGAAACCATCTACTTTACTGACCTTTTTGTAAATTTGCTGAAGTAGTTCCATTTTTATTGGGGCAATCAGATGATTGATAATGTCACGGAAGCCTGAAGAAAAGCATACACGATGCTCTCTTGATGGAACAGAAACTAAACTGTTAGTTCCTGGGTAGTAAACCTCGAATCCACGAGGGGTTCCTTGAATCCACAAGGTGATAGGTCTGGAATCCACCAGAGAACACAATAGACACAAGTCTGAATTTTTATTGATAATAGTCTGATTTGCCTCTGACGGCTACAAAACATATAAATACTGAGAAAAAACGTTTAAAACCCTAATTCGCACTAATTAAGCGATTAGGCGACAAAATTACCGAATTTTACCAAAAATGGCAAAATTGAGTTAAACGCAGAATTATAAACTACTGACCTTAAGGATCGTCCCAAAATAGACGGGACCTTATTCTGACTTTTAAACTAAAAGTTATTAAGGAAAAACAAATATTACTATAAATAGCAAAAATACTGTTTTCGGGGCCTTAATGAAGGAATTTGCCTAAATTTTGGCGATGTTCATCACATGAATCTAGATCAAAATGTCATTTCCCTTCAACTTGCCAAATTTCATGCAATTCTGACACTGTTACCCCTGATGGCCCCTACTGGCATTAGGGCTGTCCATGGGTCGGGCGGGTCGGGTTTTTGCCCAACCCGTAACCGACCCGTACAAGTTCGGGTTGGTGGTTTTCAACCTGTAACCGACCCGTAACAGTAACGGATTCGTCGGTTCAGGTTGCTGATGGGTGGTGGTCGGTTTCGGGTGAACCCGATTATCACCGGAATCCTTCGAAACGCGGCGAGATCTTGCTAGATCCATCCAAGATCTGGTGAGATCCCGTTAGATCTGATGAGATCCTATCAGATCCGACAAGATTTTCTGGCCAATCGTGATGAGAAATCACTGGTTCGGCCAGATCCGGTGTTTATTGTGCCAAAAATCGACGGATTTAAGTGAAAAAGTGGCCGAAATCAGGAAAAAAGTGGCCGAAATCTGGGGAAAATGGCCGGAATCTGGAAAAAAGTGGCTGAAATTTGGGAAAAATGCCGGATTTTGAATGGACTTCGATTCGGGTCAGTTTTCACAGGTTTTGAAATTAAAAACCGAAAACCGACTTGCAACCAGTTGGGTTAGTGAGGTCGGAACCTGCATCCGACCGCCGGAGTCGTCGGATCGGGTGGCGGCGGGTCGGACGCCGGCGGGTCGGATGGGTGGGGCAGGTTGCCGGTTTCCATGGACACCCCTAACTGGCACCCTCCTTTGATCTTGCGTTGTGACTTTTTGCGCCCCTGCTGCTCCAGGAATGCATGTGCTGTCTGTTCTACATCAATTGAGAAGAAACGCTCATCCGTTGACAATCAATCTTATGACCAGAGCGCCAATGCATTGCTTGCAAATAGAAAAGGATAGTAGGAACCTTTTTATGTCGGTGTTGAGGTAACCCTTTTTTTAGTAAGTTACAAATACACGCAACTTGTGGATCTTGAACCCGTAGACCTCACCCTCCACTTGTTCTTATAGGGAGAGAAAGCACTGCTTGAGCTAGAGCTCATTGGCATTGAGGAAACAAAAGAACCAAAAAGGCTTAATTACCTGGTGTTTCTCTGAGCAATAACAAGTTTTCCTGCAATGACTACAGAGTTTATCTCCTTTCCAGGTACCACACCAAGTACAAAGTGCAGCTAACACAAGCAAATTTATATGTAACAGAAAGTGCATGAATATATCCAAACATATTTTCTGGCCCCTGCTAGCTATGCAAACTCACAGTAATTAAGTGTTAAGAGCTTTTGAAACACTACAACAAAATGTAACTACAGTGACGAATTTTAGTGAGGAAAATTTTTTCGTCACAAAAAAGTACCATATAGTGACGAAATTTATATTTCGTCACTAAATATAAAAAAAATAGTAACCTTTAGTGACGAAATTTAGATTTCGTCACTATAAGGTATGCTAAATTCAGGGCGCCAAATAAAAAGGGTAGGCGGGAAACAAATGGATCTACAGCGACGAATTTTTTCGTCGCTAAAAGTTCTATTTTTTTGTGACGAAACACTTTCGTCACTAAAGGTGCTGCTAGTCATGCTATTAGTGACGAAACGCAGATTCGTCACTAAAGGCAAGCAATAGCGACGAAACTCAAGTCGTCACTATAGATTTCCTTTATATATCAATTAATCAGCTCCGGTTTTTTCCCAGCTCATTTTTTCCCTCACTCATTCGACGAAACCGATACACTCTACCTCACACCTATACCCACACTCCAAGTCGCCGGCGACGCTTCGCCTTCCTTAGCACCGGCGACGCTTCGCCTTCCGTCGCCGGCGAAACCCACTCATTCGATGAAACCGATACACTCTCTACCTCACACCGATACCCACACTCCAAGTCGCCGACGACGCTTCGCCTTCCTTAGCACCGATGACGCTTCGCCTTCCTCCGACGACGTTTCGCCTTCCTCCGGCGACGCTTCGCCTTTCGTCGCCGCCGTAGCCTCAGCTCGCCGTTGCCGATTCAACCCCAACCTCCCCTTCGCCGATTCAACTCCCAACTGCCGACCATTTGCCTTCCCTTCGCCGATCAACTCCCAACCGACGACCGTTCGCCCTCCCTTCGCCGATCAACTCCCAACCGACGACCGTTCGCCCTCCCTTCGCCGATTCAACTCCCTTCGTGAGTTTTTTTATTTTTTATTTTTATTTTTTTATGCTTTTATGCGAAATGGGTTTGACCGGTCGAAATGGGTTTAATATAAAACCCATTTCGACCGGTCATCGACTTGTTTGGAGAAAAGATCAATGATGTCACTGAATTCAGATTTTGACAGTCTCTAAGTATTATATACTTTACAATACAATGCTTGGCTTTTGAGTTGTAATTATCTGCTTGGTTTCGAAGAAAAATGTAGGAAAAGAAGAGTTTGGATATAATTAATCTTGAAAAAAATTCCATCTGTGGGAAATAATATACTAATTTAAGATTTGTTAATGTTGATTCATTTGATTGGTTTTGTTGATTGTATATTCTTTGTTGGGCTGTTTGGCTGTTTTGCCAAAAAGGGTTTTTTTAGAGTAGAAACAAAATTGTTGTTCTAGATATTCTTGTGAGAAAGATTTTTGTTTATCTTATTTATGTTTGGTTTTTATTTGTGGTTATATTGTGGTCATGGTTTAAATTCTAATTGAAGTTGTCTCTTTTGATTTGAGTAGCAATTCGTGCAATTGAAGCAAAGAATCACAGTGCATTGAATGGAAAAGCTATTAGGGTCATGTGGTCACATCGCGATTCTGATGCAAGGAGTGGAAAAGGCAATCTCTATGTTAAGGTATCTGTCTTGCGTTTTTTTTTTTTTTTTTTTTTTTTAATATAATAGATGATTGAGATAGACTGTGATACTTTTAGGTCCATTGTTTCTATGATTTGGATTTGTACTGAAAGTGATTTGGGTTTTGTTGTAGAACTTGAGTGAATCGATTGATAATTCGAAGCTTCAAGATATGTTTCAGAAATTTGGGAGTGTTTTGTCTTGCAAAGTTGCCATGTTTGATGATGGGAAAAGTAGAGGGCATGGCTTTGTTCAATTTGAGTCCGAGGAATCTGCAGGTGCTGCTATTGAGAAGCTAAATGGCTCCATTGTTGAAGACAAGGAGATGTATGTGAAACTCTTTCTTGCTATTATTTTGAAAGCTGTGATCATCCATATGTGCATAATTTTGTGGGTGTGTTTGTAAGAATATACTATATGTGCCTTGGGTTTATTCTGTCTGCTTCTTTGGTCTTATGGATATTTATGATTCATAATTTTATTTGTGGGCAGATATGTTGGATGGTTTGTGAAAAAGAGTGATCGGATTTTGCCTAGCCCTAATGCTAAATTTACAAATTTGTACATGAAGAATTTGGATCTAGATGTCATAGAAGAGCTTCTGTGGGAAAAGTTCTCCGAGTTTGGGAAAATTGCTAGCTTGGTTATCTCAAGGGATGACAATGGGACCTCAAGAGGTTTTGGTTTTGTAAACTTTGATAACCCAGATGATGCTAGATAGGCAATGGAAGCGATGAATGGATCACAACTTGGTAGGTTATGTATTCCTTTATAACTTTGATTGACAACAATTGTCACTTGCCTGATTTAAAACATTTTGTCACTATGGTTTGTATTGTAGGCTCAAAGACTATATGTAGCAAGGGCTCAGAAGAAAGTGGAGTGTGAGCAAATTTTGCGTCATCAATTTGAGGAGAAACGCAAAGAGCAGCTCTTGAAATACAAGGTAGTTTTGCGCCCATTTCTCTCCCTTTATTTGTCTGCTTTTGTTTGTCTGTTCATCTTATTGCTTCCACCTCCTCCCTTCTCCCCTTTAATTGTCAAGTTACATATGTGGATGGGTCTTGAACCCACAACCTCATCCTCCACCTTGATCATACAAGGAGAGGAGGTGCCATTCAAAGTAGAGGTCATTGTTTATTCAACTTATCTTTTTTCTTTTTTTAATTTGTAGGCCTCAAATGTCTATGTGAAGAACATTGATGATGATGTGACTGAAGAAGAGCTGCGAGAACACTTCAGTCAGTGTGGCACAATTACTTCTGCGAAACTTATGCAAGATGACAAGGGAGTAAGTAGGGGGTTTGGATTTGTCTGCTTTTCCACCCCTGAGGAGGCCAATAAAGCAGTGAACACTTTTCATGGTTAGTTGATCATTTGTAATGTCATCTGTCCGTTTCAGCATCTAGTTTACCCATTTACTGTTTTGGGTCATGGCTTGGAATTATATTTACTTTCTAACTAATGTTTTTGATATGTAATGGGCCTGTGATTGGCTGATTTTTGTTTTCCTAGTGATTATTATGCTTAAAAGTTTTGGCATGTCTTTTGGGACTATTTAAAATTTTCAGTGCATCTGCTTGAAAAGGATTTACACATGCCATGCTGTATATGCTTTATGCAATAATATGATTGTCATTTTGCATTGCATACCAGTTACTGATTCTGACATTGTGGTTACCTAAGTTGCTTTAGAATGGAAAAAAACGGTTAGAACTAATAAGCTGCTGATACATGAATAAAGAATTGACCCAACTGATTAATGCTTAGAAAAAGATTCATAAAGCATGAGGCTCTGTTGCATTATTTAACTAGATTATCTTTTTATTTGGTGATGACGTTTATTTCCTTGGGAAATGCCAATCCATTTCCTTGGGAAATGCCTTTTATGAGCAACTCTCAAGCACTCATAATATGACCAAAGATTAAAGAAACCTAAAGCAAAATTTCTTGCATGTACTGCGTTTGATCTCTTTGTTTTCTTTTTTGTAAAAGTTTTCAGCTTTAGGGTTTATGTCTATTTCTGGGTTTGCAGTGTTTTTGTTTTTATTTTTTATTGTTCTTATTGTTGTTTTTGTGTGTTGAAGGTGTTTAGGCCGCTATTGAATATCTCGATTGAGTTCTCGGCTGAGGAGTTCGAGACGGCTTTGATTACTCCCAATGATACTTTGAGTGACTTACATATTCCTTTATTGAAGGTTTGTTTGAAGCTTATTAAAATGTTCACTTTGTGTTTGTGTTGTGGAGCGTATCCAGCCAGTGGTTCCTTTGGTTGCGGGGGGCTTTTCCTTGAAGGGTTGACGATCTGCTACCTGCCTGTCTGTGCCTACTTTTGGGTTTTTTCACACTTTTGACTCTTTCTTTTTTGTTTTAGTAATTAATATATCTTTTAATTTCCTTTCCCCTTATCAATAATAAATTCTCTCATTTCCTTTTTTATAATGGATGGGATTATGCTGTGAGCTGGTTTTTTTTACTGTTTATGCAAACAGCTAATTATGAGGTGGGAGTTTTGTCTAAGTAAAGAGTTAGGAACCCTCTTTTTTATAGAATCTTTTTGGGAGAAAACTTTTGTTGAGATTTTTTTTAATCTTTTTTAAGGAGTTTTGTTTTGTTTGGATGGTTTTTTTTTTTTTGCTGTGGTTGGTGGTTCCAAGTTGAGAAGTGGTGGAAGAGGAAGGTTGTTGGGTTATGGCTGTTGTGGTTTATGGTTGTGGCTGGTGGGGCAACAGTGGAGCTGCTGTGTTGTCCTTTAAATGCATATATATAGATAGATATCAAAATTGAAATTTTTGTAATTGGTGCATATTTTCTCTAATGATTGGGTCTGGCTATACCACTGTTTAGAAACAGGAAAAAGAATAAAGAATATGTAGCCAACTGTTTTGAGGAGCAAGAGTTATGATGATGCTCTTACTTATGGGGGTGGTTCAACTTCAAGATAAAACACTTTTTGGTTAGTTCTTTATTTGCTTTCTACAACTTATACATTAGGAGTTGTGATTTTAATTTGTTGGTGTGGTTACTCTTAATGCATTGTTAGAAATGTTTCTTATAACATATTTAATGTTTTTACTTTACAATTTTAACGAAGTATTATTTTTATATTTTTGCAGATTTTTTATTGGTGGCTTTTAGGGGATTTACTTTTGGCATTACTTGAAGACATATGAGGACATCTTCCGTTAGTTCTAAAATAGGGTTTAGGTAGAGTTATTGTATGTATTGCAAACAATTATTGTATAGAAGGAGTTTGAATTGGATACTTGTTTTATTTTTTACTTGTGGAATATATGGATCTTTTTATATAAATGTGTTGTTGAAATAAATGTGTTATTCAAATGTGAGGTTTTAATAATGTAATGACAAGTCACAGGATAATATCAAAACCATGAAAAAAATAAAAACAGAAAATAAGTTTTAGTGACGAATTTTTTCGTCACAAATATAGCAACAAAAAATTGTTTTAGTGACGAAAATTTCGTCACTAAATAAAGCAAAATTTTGTAAGAAATGGTTTTAGAGACGAAAACTTTCGTCACTATATTTGCTTAAATTTTCTTAAAAATAGTTTTAATGGCGAATTTTTTCATCATTATATATACCCAAACATAATTTTAGTGACGAAATATTTTCGTCGCTGAATAGTGTTTTTAGCGAGGAAAAAATTTAGTGACGAAACGTTTTTGTCACTAAAACTTTTTTTTTTTTAAATCAAATCGAACTTTTAGTGACGAAATTTTTCGTCACCAAGACTTTTAGTGATAGGGCTACAGTGACGAAATGAGCTTTGTCACTAAAAGTCAAATTTCGTCAGTAAAGGCTCTTAGTGACGAAAAACTGGACTTTTAGTGACGAATTTTTTCGTCACTGAAAATACATTTTGTTGTAGTGAAAGTGCTCATTTTATATGTAACTGGAAGTGCATGAATACATCCAAACACATTTTCAGGCCCTTGCTAGCTATGCAAACCCACAGTACTTATGTATTGATTCTGATCTTTCAATTGATCACTTGGGCAGATCAAATTGCATAAACAAAAAGTTCATAAGAAATAGTAATTAAAAAATTTAAAAACAAAAAAACATAATTTGGAGATGTGGACGTCCTTCTAAGAGGAATATTTATGGTCCTTGAAATAATGTGTTTTCATAAATGCAGTCCTCTTAGTTTTTCACAAATCCGCTAAACATAAATCAGAGGATGTCATATTGATATTGGTAACAAACACAACCGGTTTACTATTGAGCATTCATGCTAGCTTCCATTTATCAACCATAAATCATACTTTAACGCATTAAATAATCTTAAGAACTTGAAAACTATAACATAAATTGAAAAATTAAAATAGAATCACACAGGTCTGCCTGGGTGGGAGTGAGAAAGTTATGAAGCAATAGCATGCAATGTCAAAGAAATCGGGAAAAAAATAATAATGCTTTTTGTTTTTTTTTTTTTTAATAAAGAATTTTTATGGGAAAAGTGGAGATGCCCAGATATACAGCAAGGTATGCCAAAGCTTCACCTAAAGAATGCATGAAAAATTCATCTTGTCTGTAAAATTAGAAAAAGAAGAAAACTGGATGTGGCCAAAAATAAGCATCTTGTCCTTTTATTTTGAGTAGAAATAAATGCAATATGAAAATTCGCATGCTGTGCTAAAGTCTATTTCTTCTAATAAACCAGAATAAAAGGAGGAGATTTGCCTAGACAAAGAGCCAATGTGAAGCCGATGATGTTGCATATGGATGTGAGGATGGAGATATGGGACTTGAATTTCTAAATTGTAGGCATATAAATATTATAGCTCCTCTGAGGTGTTTTATACCACCAATAATTTTGTACTGAGGCCCATATGAGGAAAAAAAAATGTAGCCAACCCAAGAAGTTGAGATGAAGAGTCTGCAGAGTTGCCCATAATATAAAGAACAATAATCTATATAGGCAATGAAAGAAACCATGAACTACCTCCAGTTCCAGAAGGTTTGTCAGTCCCATCGCATCTTGGGGGCTCGCTTGGGTAAAAAGGATTAAAGCGAGGCAATTGGCAAAGGAAAATCTTCACACTGTAAGTTTGAGGAATGAGAAAATGTCATTAGTTTTATTTTTTAATTTAAAATTTTAACTATAACTAGAAAATTCCATTGTTTATAGAACACACAACTCAAAGCAATAGTTGACTATACCTTCTAGATGGTTTCTCTGGATGGCGTTTCCATTGTTCACGTTGATCCCGAAGAAGACAGTTCATTGATGGACTCATGAAAACAAACAACATCCGATGAAACGCATATTCTTTCTCGATTGGTGCATAAACCTAGAAAATCAAAGGTGAGAGATTGTTATCATCAACTGGTGATCAACCTATAAACTCAAGGCACATAAACAATTTGTCCATATTTCTTTTTGATAAGTAAAAAGGAGAAGAGGAAAATAACAGATAAAGAGATGAAAAAATGTGATACAGATACACAGATATCTCCTTACAGATTTCAGAAAATTTAGATTAATATCAGGCCTAGCAGCAAATTCAAGCAGGAGTGAAGTTTATTTTGCTATAGTTACAGACTTAGTTAAAAGCCCAGATCCTACTAGAGTAACATTTTCAAAAAGAAACGTAACTAGTGAAGTATCTGGGACTGCATTTAATTTCTAGAAAGCTATTTTTACTAATTTTAAGCCTCTCTCGTTAACAAAACCGCAGCTAGGATCAGTTTGATGGAATGTATAGCATTGGTCTTTTGCCGGAAGATTGCAATTGGTTCCGATGTTGCAAAAGTTTCAAGTTTCTTGAACAAATGTGAGTGGAAATAGCCTCCTGCAAGGTCTGACGAGCTAGTTGTGACTCAAAGCAAGTTACCTGAAGTCAAAAACCTCAAAGGGAATATGTGAGTTGGCTTCCATTATACAAGTTTAGAAACTACAGAAGCCATTAGGACTAAATTATTTCAAGTTAATTTGGTTTTGTCAAGCAATTTCAAAGCATGCATTTATGTAGTATTTTGCCATTAAATTACAAGTAACAGATAAAAAAAAAGGCTCTCAACTAGAAGCAAAGACCATCCTTTTATTTTTCTTGTGCTCTTTTGCAAAAAGAATATGGAAAGAGGTGTAGCAAAAGTGCCAGATAAATAGAGCCGCTAACGACGTGAATAACGAATTCAACTAGGCACTTGGCAGTCACTAGATTGAAAAGTAAAGGCCTGAAATTAATACTTTTCTAGCTCGCTTTGGTACATATTGTTGGCTAAAGCCTTGACTTAAAATTCAACAAAGTACTCACAAGAAAGGGAGGAATGAAAAATTTTATTAGAGTACTTCAAACTCACAAACAAAGAGATTAGGCTACTGCCTTGAGAGTTCACAACAACTTTTTCTCTTACATACTTTCACATCATATATTTGTCTCCTTTTATAAGGTGAAGTTACAAGAGCTATCATTGTTGTCATGACTCTTTGTTTCATAACAGAAAATTCTAGAATGTAGAAAACTCGAAGACACAGACATTATGGAAAAACAAAAGACACAAACTGTTATGAAATATCAAGAGGAACCTTTTAGTTTACCACTTCCAACACTCCCCCTTAAACCAAAAACATCTTCACACCAAGCATTGCCCTCAATCTTCTGAATCTATCAACTGGTAAGGCTTTGGTAATAATGTCTGCTACTTGCTCTTCTGTACTGCAATACTAGAGCTTCACAACTTTCTGTTTCACATAATCTCTCAAGAAATGATACTTCATGTCAATATGTTTGCTCCTTCCATGTTGAACTGGATTTTTAGAAAGTTCTATGGCAGACTTGTTATCCACATAAATAATTATGGATTCTTCTTGTGGATGATCAAATTCTTTTAATAAATTCTTCAACCGTATTGCTTCACAAATAGAAGAGGATGTTGCCACATATTCAACATCACATGTTGACAAAGCTACAATACTTTGCTTTTTGGACATCCAAGTGAAGCTGTTGATCCAAGATAGAAAACATATCCAGTAGTACTTTTCATTTCATCTTGATCACCTCCCCAATCACTATCTGAATGTCCATATAAGAGCATTCGCATCAGATTATCTAAAATCTTCTAAAATACATCTACAGTGCAATTTTTACACATTTTGAGCAAAAAAACACCCACATCAGTGGGTGTAAAAATGTGTAAAATCGGTCATATTTTTCCATGAGCTACAGTACCCGTGTATATTTACACGGGTACTATAGCTCGTGTATACATTAACATAATATTATCATTTTACAATATAAAAACTTCTTTTTCTTTTTCGCTCTTTTTTTTCTCTCTCCTCTCACTGAGCACACCAACGCAGGTCTCAGCTTCTCTCTCCCTGTTTCATTCCTCTCTTCCTCTCATCTTCTTTCTTCGTCTGCTTCTTATCAGCTTTTGCTCATTCTCTATTGACAGACTCATCTTCTCTATTTGATCGGTTTGGGGGTTTTGCATGGTGGATCAATTGACAGACTCATCTTCTCTATTGACAGACTTTGGGGCTAATTTCTCTAAAAAGGTATGGGTTATTCTCACTGAGATTTTAGGGTTTTTTGCTTTTTGGTTTCAAGCAAGATTCTTGGGAGTTTCTCTAAACTATTTTTTTTAGGGTTTCTTGTTTCAAATTTTTTCTGGTTTGGGGTTTTTTTTTTAGGGATTCTTCGGAGCACACCAGAAGTTTATTTTTGGAATTTATTAGTATTTCAGATTTTTTGTGTATTTATATTTGATTGTTTTAGAGTTCAGGTAAGGATTAAATTTTGTCTTTTGATAGGGATTAGTTCCCTCGTGTGTAGGGAGTGTTTGAAGAATTTGGACTGATTGAACAGGGTATATACTTAGTTTCTCCCCTGTTTTCGGACTGATTAGTTTCTCCCCTGTTTTCGGACTGATTGAACAGGGTATATACTTAGTTATATACTTGTGCAGTAATGATACTTGCAGAAGTCTATTAAGTGGAGACATTATATCTTAACTATTGTTTGGTACTTCTTCTGTTTTATGTACACATTTATTTGCTGTTTGTTTAATAACAAGCATTCTTAATTAATCTCAGTTTATTTGGGACTAATGCATAGTTGAATTGAGTTTAATGAAAAAAAAATTCTTTTTATTTTTATTTTTACAAACTTTCTTTCTTTTCGCAAAATGTTAGAAAATATTTTGGATATCGGTGGTTTTTATTGCAGCTGGATATGGATTATTCATACTTTAGCATCAAGTTGGAGGTGTTTTATGAAGTTATTTTTTGCCATAAGACCCAACTTGAATTGTCTTTGCTTCCATTAATGTTAAGTCTTTTTCCCAACTTGTTTCTCGTATACAGAAAATTTTGGGTGTCTGAGTTCCATAATTAGTGACTTCCAATGGGTATTGGATTGTTTTTGCGACCTAATCTGAGTAAGAATATCATGGAGAGAATTGCGGACATAAAAATATTGGAAGTAGAGAGAACCATCTAGGTATATTAATGAATTGACTAGCAGCCTATATCCCTTTTTTTTTATTGATAAGTAACTAACAGCCTATATCCCTTTGTTGAATTGTTTCTATTTTGGTACTAATTTTGTCGTAATTATAAGTTGTGTTGTGGGTGTCTTTAGATTGGTTATCAAAAACATTTCCTGCTCAGTTATTAAGAGCCTTGTAGCTCAACTAGTTGGCACCTGCTGGTGTTTCCAACGAAGACATTCAAAGTTCAAAACCCCCCCTCCCCCAACTATCAGATTATTAAAAAAGATGTTTGGTGCTCAGTTACTATGTTTCTGTTGAATTTGATAATAGACAATAGAGCTTAATATTCTGCCAAAGTCTTTGTAGAATGTGGGATATTGAACATGTGTAGATAGGTAGAACATCGGTAATTTTCACGTAATTTTGTAATGGGTCAATTGCCTAACTGATTTAGGAGTCCTTTAGTTGGGACCCAGATTAGTTCTTAAAGTTCACACTGTGGTCCTTGACCTAAAGACCTAGACAGACTTTACATTTGTCTCCATTGTTTAGCACCTAGTCGGTTTGGTTTAATTATTAGCTAATATTTTAGTTTTATGCAGATCTATTCTCAAATTTGTTTTTAGAATTTAATTTTGTTGCATGCATGCAGCTATTTTGGGGTCTACTTATGATGTTTTTGCTTGTTTGATTTAGGGGAAGGTGATTTTGTTACTTGCTCCCCAGAAAAGAACAGGAAGCTCTTTTATGCGGTTCTTGGTGGTTTAGGCCAATTTGGGATTATAGTCAGAGCAAGAATTGCCCTAGAGCCAGCTCCAAAGAGGGTACGTGTAAATATTAAGTAAAGCACTTTTTTTTTTTTTGAATGTGTAGCGCATTGACTTAGACTTGTCTTATTATTTTCCCACTGCTCTTATAATGTCGATTTCATGATGTTCCTTATTTCAACTAAGCATGCACGATAATAATTACAACTTTGATGATGATAGTAAAAGACTAACTACAAAAGCCCATCCAACTATACTGTACATAAAGAGATATTCATCATCAAGAAAAATTAAATTGATAAAGCAACCCATTTATGTACATCACACAGTTATCCGAAATAAAAGAGAATTTCATAACCCATTAATTCCATGCTAGTTAGCTATTTTTTATTTTTGGTAATGCTGAGTGTTTTTACTATGTGCCAATATTGTTTATTTAATGTGTGATTAATTTGTTTTGAGGAATGCCTTTTCTTTTTTGTTTTCAATTTTGTTGCTTATTAGTGCTGCTTCTGAATTATTTTGGTGTTTGTTAGGTGATGGACTCACAAAATCAAAATCCCTTCTTGCTTGACATTTTACAAGACAATGAACAAGGTTTTAAGTCTTTTGACAGTAGCATTTTGATGTCCACTCCACATTCAGACGTGAATGTCTGTCAATCTCCACCCCAAGTTGAAATGGGACAATCTGCCCCATTACAAAAAAATCAACTACTAAGAGAGGTCAACGGGGAATCAACTTCACCGTAGATGAAGACATTAAGCTAGTGTTTGCGTGGCTCAATGTTAGCTTAGATGCTGTGACATCGACGTACCAAAAACACACAACATTTTGGGAGAGAATTTGGTCCACCTTCCACAATGACAAGAAATTTAACCGCACCAAGGATTCTTTAAATAGTCGGTGGTTAACAATTCAAAAGGAGACCAACAAGTATTGTGGATGCTTGGCCCAAATTGAGAACCGAAATGAAAGTGGTAAAACTAAGCATGACAAGGTATTTCGACTCAACATCTAATATGTATTGTACATCAATACACTTTTAGTTTTATGATTCTCATTATTTACTTTTGTAGATTGAAGATGCAAAAGCTATGTATCTAAATAATTGCAAAAATGCATTTCAATTGGAACATTGTTGGAGAATTTTGAGGAATGAAGCTAAGTGGTTGATTCTAAGAGAGAATTTGAAGGCCCACACAAGTCAACCAACCACACAATCTTCTCATACTTTTGCAAGCTCAATAAATCTAGATGAAAATAATGATGAGATGAACACCGGCGAAACCTTGGAGAGACCCATAGGCAAGAAGGCCGAAAATGAGAAATTAAAGAAAAGAAAGAATTGTGATGATGTGGTCCCAATACTTTCCTCCCAATTGGACGAAATCAAGGAAGAAAAGAGGAGAATGCATGAGGAGAAAAAGGAAAGTATGCGCATTGCATTAGAAGAACAAAGAGAGTTAATGCGCATTGCATCCAAAGAACAAAGAGAGTTGATTCGTATCAAGGAAGAGAAGAGTGAAGAGTTGATTCACATCAAGGAAGAGAAGAATGAAGTAGAAAAAAGGAAAATGGAAGATGAAATTATGATGAAAGATACAAGAACCATGGATCTTGAGCAAAAAGAATATATTCGTCTACGTTGCTTGGAAATCTTGGAGAGGTTAAGGTCTAAATATCCATCATAACCTAGCACATAGTTGACATAGATGATTTTTTGTAGTCTTTACTTGTGCAAGGGAACAGATGCAATGTTGTAAATTTTGTATTGTGCACGGACAATAGCACTTGATTATTCAATTTAATTTGTGATTATGTTCTTGTCATTTTGTTTTGGGTGAAGCAATGTCTCTGTTGTGCAGTGGCTGTTGTGCAATGGCTGTACTTGCTGATTTTTCTGCATAATTATTTGTTTATGCAAAAATTGTTTTGTTTTTCTGCATAATGTTATGGTGTCACTTGTTGCAGCTGCATGCCTTCATTTGCTGCCGCTGCTGCTTGCTTAGCTCTAGGCAACTTACTTGTCTGCTGTTGCTGCTTGTTTAGCTCTAGGCAACTTATGGTGTCACTTGTTGGCTTTTCTTTTCTTTTTTTCTTTTTTTTCTGAGAAAAATAAAGTCGGCTTTAGGAGTTTAAATAATTTAATATGAAATTGAACAAAGTTGGAATGAATGCTCTTTTTTCTTTTTTACTTTTATTAGTTTATATACCAATATGATAAGATTTGAGATTCCTAGTGTTAGCTTCATATTAATTGTTATTTGAACATTATGTCAAGATATCAACCATTACCTTTTTGGTATAAAGAATATTCGAATAAAACTCTCTTATTCAACTTTTTTTTTTTTTTGAAAAACAAACACACAAACAAGGAAGAAGAGAAAAAAAAAAAAAATTAACACAAAGGCACACCAAAAACAAATCATACAATAGTTATTAATAGAGTGACAATGAAGTTTAATATTTAGAGTGACAATGAAGGTTCACATTAAATAAAAGTAGTAATACTTAGAAATTTAGAATTCCAAATTCCTACGACTAGCCTTGTAGTTGCCATAGATGCTCAACGAGATCCGCTTGAAGTTGAGAATGAATTCCTCTATCTTTAATGGAATTATGACGTTTAATGAACTGCATAAGGTTACAAGTGGGATTATGTGACACCGATTTGGGTCTATTATTATCGATTTGATCATAATCAAAGTCATTTGCTCCAAGGTAAGTATGTCGCTCATCTTCAACGATCATATTATGCAATATTATACATGCCATCATAATGTCCTTAAACGTTTCAAGGTGGAAAAAACGTGCAGGCCCACACACAATTGCAAATCGCGCTTGAAGTACTCCAAAATCATGTTCGACATCCTTCCTGGCCGCCTCTTGTGCGGAAGCAAAATGTTGTCTTTTACGGTCTTGTGGTGCTGGAATTGTTTTGACAAATGTTGCCCATGATGGATATATACCATCTGCAAGATAGTACCCCATCGAATAGTCATTACCATTTATCGAGTAATTAACCGGAGGAGCACGCCCTTCAACAAGCTCAGAAAATACAGAAGACCGCTCTAGGACATTGATGTCATTGTGAGACTCCGGTAACCCAAAAAATGCATGCCATATCCAAAAGTCATACGACGCCACGATTTCCAAAATTATCGTTGGATCACGGGTATGACCAATATATTGACCTTTCCACTTACTTGGACAATTCTTCCATTTCCAATGCATGCAGTTGATGCTCCCCAGCATTCCTAGAAATCCACGGTGTTGGCTAACCGCTAACAACCTTGCAATGTCATTGTTGTTTGGTGACCTCAAGTACTCTTCAGAAAAGATTGAAACTATCGCTTTAACAAATTTTTTTAAGCTTTTTATTGCTGTGGTTTTTCCAATCCTCAAGTATTCATCCATGAAATCAGCCGACACTCCATAAGCAAGCATTCTGATTGCGGCAGTCATCTTTTGAAGGGAAGACAACCCGAGTGTGTTAGCCGCATTTCTTTTTTGAACAAAGTATGGTTCAGTAGCTTCAACTCTTGAATGGATACATAGAAAAAGAGAACGACTCATTGGAAACCTCCTTCGAAATACATTAGGAGGCTACACTGGTGTTTCAGCAAAATAATCGTGGAAAAACCTGTTATGACCTTGCAAAGGATTACGCCAGATAAACCTGCGAGGTTGAACCGAACGACGTCGTGATGTTGATGCTCCTTCATTGTTTTATTCTTCTATGGCAATAGCTAGAGTAAGTTCCAACTCATCATCATCAGAAGATGAGTCAAATGGAGGCTCATCATTTGGAAAAATAAAATCAATATCATAATGGAAATCCATTAAGAGAGAACAAAAACCGAATGGAAGAGATAATTTTGTAGAAGTGGATGGAAATTAGAGAGAAAATTGTCATATTTATAGAGCAAGAATGTGACTTGAGTTTGAATTTCAAAATTTTGACCTTTAGGTTTGAATTTACCATTGGGTTTAAAGTTAAAAAAAATATGACATTTAGGTTTGAATTTACCATTGGGTTTGTGAGGGATTTCACAATTCGCTCCAATACCAATGAGCTTGGTCTGCGATCGAATGCTATAAAAGATTTGTGCCCCCTCATCCTTCACCAATTGGTGGTTGGATGGATTGGTAAGGCACACGGTCCGACAAGTGGTATCAGAGCCAAGGTCATAGGTTCAAGTCGTTGGAGCCGCATTGTGAGGGAGGGATTGTGAGGGATTTCACAATTCGCTCCAATACCAATGGGCTTGGTCTGCGATTGAATGCTATAAAAGAGTTGTGCCCCCTCATCCTTCACCAATTGGTGGTTGGATGGATTGGTAAGGCACATGGTCCAACATGGTTTAAAGTTAAAAAAAATATGACCTTTAGGTTTGAATTTACCACTGGGTTTAAAGTTAAAAAATATGACCTTTAAGTTTGAATTTACCATTGGAAAGTTAAAAAAAAAAAAAATATGACCTTTAGGTTTGAATTTACCATTGGGTTTAAAGTTAGGTTTGAATTACCGTTTGAATTTCAAAATTATGACTAATGGATATAACAATAAAAATTATGACCGTTGGGTCAAAAAAAAAATATGACTGTTGGTTGGAGACATCGATTCGGTCACCGATTCTAGCAATACGGTGGTCGGAGACATCGATTCGGCGGCGGTCGTCGGAGCCACTATTACAACAATCGGCCTATCGGTGATGGCGGTATAATGGTCGGAGACACCAATCCGGTGGGCGGTCACCAAAGCCACTATTTTGGTAGTGTGGGCATCGGCGGCATTCGTCAAAGCCACTATTTTAATAATCCACCCACTGGTGGGTCACTATTCGGTGGTACAGTGGGTGGCGAGACCAATCTGGCAGCATTCGCCAGAGCAACTATTTTGGTGGTTCGGCCATCGGACCTCCACCACAAGCGGCTCCATTGGCCGAGCCACGGATGTTGGTAGTTTACTTAAAATATAAGTTTAAATTAAAAAAGTATGACCATTAGGGAAAATAATAAAAAATTGATGAAGAATGAATATTTTATTGAAAAATCTTATAAAATAGATAAACTAATGTGGGTGTTTTGTAAAAATGATGGTGTAAAATAAAAAAAAGTAGTTTTTTGTATAAAATAGATGGAATCTTTTCCATGAGCTGATGTGGTTGCTCTAATGCAGCATCATTATTATATGAATATAAAAGACCAAAATCCATGGTACCTTTTATATATCTTAGGATCTTCTTTGCTGCAAGCCAGTGAGATTCCTTGGGTTTCTCCATATATCTGCTCAAAAGACCAACACTATAAACAATCTGATTGGGAGGTACCTTAAACTTCCAATCAAACTCCTAAATAGAGTTGGATCTATAATTTTCCCTTCTCCTTCTCTTGTCAATTTTAGATCCACTGCAATAGGTGTATTGACAGCATTGCAATTTTTCATATTAAATTTGTCAAGCAATTCCTTTGCATATTTTTTCTGACATATGAAAATGCCGTCTAGTTGCTATCGTACCTCAATCCCAAGGAAAAAGTACGTAAGTCTAGAGTTAGTCATCTTGAACTCCTTAAACATAGCTTGTTTAAACTTATGGAACATTTGCTGACTGTTTCCTGTGAATAACAAATCATCAACATAAAGGCAAGCTAAAAGAATTTCACCATGGGCATTCTTCTTGATGTAGACTGCATGCTCATAAGGACACTTGACAAAACCACTTCCTTGAAAATAGCTGTCAATACGAGAATTCCAAGCTCGAGGAGCTTGCTTTGGCCCATATAAAACTTTCTTCAAATGATACACCTTGTCTTCTTCTCCTTCAACCACAAAACCTTCAGGCTGCTCTACATACACCTCTTCTTCAAGTATGCCATTTAAGAATGCCGATTTGACTTCTAGTTGGTATATTTTCCAACTATGATGTGCTGCAAGAGAAATCAGCATCCTCACCATGTCAAGTCTTACTACTGGAGCAAAGACTTCTTCATAGTCTACCCCATACTTTTGCTTGTAACCTTTAGCTACAAGTCTTGCCTTATAGCGCTTAATTCTCCCATCAGTTGTGTGCTTAATCTTATACACCCATTTCACACTAATGGTTCTTTGACCTAGAGGAAGTGTAGTCAATTCCCATGTGTTGTTTTTCTCAATGGCATAAATTTCTTCTTGCATGGCATTCCTCCAACAATTCTCTTTTACAGCTTCTTTGAAAGTAAAAGGCTCATGGTCCACATACAAACAAATGAGATTTGTCTCTTCAGGTTGTGCATAGATATCTTCTAGGCCTTTCATTTTGATTGGTGTTGGAGATGGAGAAATGCTACCTGGGCTTTGGATTGATGAAGTGCCTGTTGATGATGCATAGTGGTGGGGTGTTGAGGAAGGTCTCTCTGAACCTTCATAATTCACATCTTCTTCTTGCCCTTCTAACTCAAGTGGCTTCTATTTACTTGTGATGTCATCATTCCATCCCCATGACTCTTCTTCGCTGAAAATGACATCTCTACTCACCACTACTTTGTTGGTAAGTGGATTGTAGAGTTTGTAAGCTTTCGACTCCTCACTATACCCAATGAATATGCACTTCTCCCCACGATCATCCAACTTCTTTCTCTTAGTCTCAAGCACTTGAGCATATGCAATACACCCAAAAATTCTTAAGTGTGACACACTTGGTTTGTAGCCACTCCACGCCTCTTGTGGTGTCATATTCTCGACACTTTTTGAAGGGCAACAATTGAGTAAATAGGTTGTACATGCCACTGATTTTGCCCAGAAATTCTTTGGCAAACATTTTTCTTTGAGCATGGTCCTTGTCATATCAAGGATCATTCGATTTTTCCTCTCTGCAATGCCATTTTGCTGTGGTGTGTATGCAGTTGTAAACTATTGCTTGATGCCATTTTTCTTGCAATAATCTCGAAATTCATTTGAGGTGTACTCACCACCTCTGTCAGATCTAAGTATTTTGATCTTACAACCACTTTCCACTTCAACATGTGCCTTGAAACTTTTGAATATAGTGAAGCTGTAGATTTTTCTTTGATAAGATAAACCCATAATTTTCTGCTGAAATCATCAATAAAGGAGATGAAATATTTGTTACCTCCAACAGAAATTGGATAAAATGGATCACAAATATCCATGTGCACCAGCTCTAATGGGTTAGGTGCTCTCCATGATCTCCCACTTGGAAAAGGACTTCTTTGTTGATTGCCGAGAGTGCATATCTCACATACATATTCTGACATTTCAATACTAGGCAATCCATGCACCAAGCTTGATGTGGATAATAGTTTAAGCCCACTGAAATTGAGATGCCCAAGGTGAAGATGCCACTTCCATGACTCCTTTTTTACAAGCCCATGGAAACATCTCTCCATTGTTGAGTTAAGATGGAGCGGAAACATACGATTGTGACCCATTTGAACTTTTGCAACTAGCCTTCCTTCAGCATCCTTCAAAACAAGAGAGAGTTTCTCCATGTGTATAATATACCCCTTTTCTAGGAGTTGCCCAATACTAAGAATATTGCTTTTCATGTTGGGCGCATTGTACACATTGGAGATAAATTGCAAAACACCATTCCTTTGACATATTATAATTTTTCCTTTACCTTTTATGGGCAATTTGGATGAGTCTCCTAAACAGACATTGCCTTGAACACCTTCAACAAGCTCAACAAAGAGCTCCTTTTTTCCACTCATGTGGTTGCTAGCTCTAGAATCAAGATACCACACCTCTTGTGAATTATTTGTCTCCTCTTGTGCAAAAAGAAGTGTACATTCTTCTTTTTCAACATTTGATGCCTCAACAAGATTAGATTGTTCATTATGCTCCTTAGATTTATTGTACCAGCAATCTGATGCATAATGTCCAAATTTGTTGCAATTGAAATATTGGACATTTCTATTACCTCCATGTCCATGAGCAGATCTGCCTCTGAATGGTCCTCTTCCACGACCCTTGCCATGATTGCTATTGGTATATCCTTCACGGAAGCCATTAGGCTTCTCCTCTCTTAGAGTCAATTTTGACTCTAATGCCTGCTCAATGACAACAAAGCTGGAATCCTTTTCCATACTCTGCTCATGCACTTGAAGAGATCCCATTAATTTATCAATTGAGAGAGTCTCCAAATCTTTGGACTCTTTAATAGCCACCACAACATGCTCAAATTTATTTGCAAGAGATCTTAATATTTTCTCCACCACACAAACATCTTCAATACTCTCTCCATTACTTTTCAAACGATTAACAATTACAAGTAATCGTGAAAAGTAATCATAAATGGTTTCACCATCTTTCATGTGAGCAATTTCAAACTCGGCACAAAGAGTTTGCAAACGAACTCTTTTCACACAATCAACACCCTTGAAAAAAATGCCAAGAATCTCCCAGGCTTCTTTACTCAACTCTGCTTTGGAAATTTTGCAAAAGTTGACTCATCCACCCCTTGATAGAGTAGAAATAGTGCCTTCTTGTCTTTCTTCCTCTGATCCTTGAGCAAATTTTTTTGCTCTGTGTTGTAGGTGGCTCCTTGCTCACTAGTGGGTTCTACATACCCATCAATGATGAGCTCCCATAGCTCTTGTGATCCAAATAGCGTTTTCATTTGAATTTGCCAGCTCTAATAATTTTCTTTCATCAATTTAGGAATTTATAGTTGCACCATATTAGAAGACATCTTCACTAATGGTGTAGACAAAGACTCTAGGCTCTAAGAACTTGGCTCTGATACCACTTTGTTGGTTTTATAAAGCCTTGACTTAAAATTCAACAAAGTTCTCACAAGAAAGAGAGGAATGAAAATTTTTATTAGAGTACTTCAAACTCACAAACAAAGAGATTAGGTTACTGCCTTGAGAGCTCACTACAACTTTTTCTCTCACACACTTTCACATCATACATCTATCCCCTTTTATAGGGTGAAGTTACAAGAGCTATCATTATTGTTATGACTCTTTATTTCATAACAAAAAATTCTAGAATGTGGAAGACTCAAAGACACAGACGTTATGGAATGACAAAAGACAAAATAGTTATGGAAAGACAAAAGACATAAACAGTTATGGAAAAACAAAATACACAAACTGTTATGAAATATCAAGAGACACCTTTTGGTTTACCACTTCCAACACATATTGTATACAGCATGATCAAAACGCCATAATCTGTAATGTTAGGACATATGTGTTTTACTTGTTACGAACATATGTCACTTATTTATGTAAATTGGCTAATACTTTGACAAAATGCACTCTACTTGTAATTGGGTAGTTCTAGGTGTTTTTAATACTTCAAGAAACAAGGTTTCAAGGTCAAGTGTTGAAGTCATCAAGTCTGTCCAAGAAAAAGCAAGCTGAAGTGCAATTTCATTAAAGCTCGACACCTGCTCGATAGCTAGCTCGACACCTGCTATCTGTCGAGATTTAAAATTTCAGATTTTCTAATCTGATTTTCTTGGGATCCGTGAATATGCTTTTGGGCCTTCTTTTCTTCTAACCCTAAACATATAAAAGGATTGTTTTAAGAGCCGTCAAGTTGTACACAAGTTGAAAAAGCATTGAGCAATCTCTGTTCAAGCAAATTGTGATCAAAAGACAAAGTTCTTAACCTAGTTCATCTTCTTTCAAGAAGTTGCTGTGTATTTGCACCAAAGGGTTTTGTAACCAAGCAGCTTCCTGTTATTCATCATAAAGGATGAACTGAAGAACTTTGCAGCCAACCTCTCCTTCTTAGTTGGTGTTCAGAAGTCGCGTACTGGGATCCACGCATTGGTTAGTCACGTACTTGGGAGCCGTGCATCAAAGGTGGGAACTGTCACTACAGATCAAGTCCAATTGGGTATTGGGGTAAGGGTTCAACTGTAGGTTGGTAAGGTACTTGGGATTCCTTTACTTGTAACCGCTTGATTTGATAATAGTGGAGTTTTCGGGAGTGGTGACCTGAAAATCACCCGGTGGGGTTTTTGCCGTTAGGGTTTTCCCCATTCGTAAACAAATCACCGTGTTATTTAATTTCCGCTGCATATTTAGTTTTTGGTGATTTGTTTGTGTTTCCACGCAATTGCATGATTAATTGATTAATTAACAACTTGGCTAATTAATTAATTAGGTTTAATCACAAGGGGTCATTCAGATTGTGGCCTATCATGTAAGCTGCATGTTTAATTTAGTACGATCAACATGATCATGGTCTAATTCCGTTAACTATTGTCACATAGTTCAGTTGTTATGTTTTATTGGCACCTAATTCAGCTCATCACAAAACAAACTGTTAGGTTCTAAAGGTTTAGGAATTTATGTATTTAGAACTCTAATTTGTAATATTGGCAAACCATGATCAAAACAATATGTTTAGTCTTGTTTAAGCTTGCTCAAAGTTGATTAATTATTGTAAAGTTGGAATCGAGAGACTGTAGATGCATTGGGGCATTTCGGTCTGGCTCGATCAATCGAAGAATAGACTCGATCGATCGAAAGTCGACCAGATTGCGTTTTCTGCAGTTTTTCCAACTCAGCCCTAACTCATTAAACGTTTAGGGTTTTATGTTTTTGCCCTAGGTATATAAGGCAAAACCCTAGCCACGTTTTTAGAGTTGCTCCAGTTGTATTGTTGCTCATACATTGCTGTTTTGTGTAAATCTCTTGTGAGATCTAGAGGAGCTTTCCTTTACACAAAGCTTAGGGTTTTCAAGATAGAGATTACTTCAACATCTTGATGATCAACTCGGTTGCTACCATTGAAGCTTAAAGAATATCAAGCGTGGGTGCTTGTAGCTGATTGAAGAATTCAAGAAAGAAGGAGTCCGTGGATTCGGAGCTTGCACGGGGTCGTGTCAGTAAGTTCTACTGGTAGGTAGCATTAGGAAGTCGAGCGGGGAGCTTGTAAGTCCTTTTGTATGAACTTTGATTCTTTCATAGTGAATTCAGTTTTTCCTTAAGGATCGGTAGGTAAAATCCTCCCCAGGTTTTTTTACCGGTTTGGTTTTCCTGGGTGATCATATCTTGGGTTATTTTATATTCCGCTACTATATATTCTTGATATGATTGTTTGATTGTTTTAACCTAGAATTGCTTAATTTGACTAAGTAACAACTTGGCTAATTAATTAGGCTACTCAATCTGGTTGTGTGTTAAGGGGTTTAAAACCGTTCACAAACAACTTGAAGCAGCCAAGATTTCAATCAGAAATTTTTTAAAAATCGAATTCAAAATATGCAATACCTGAAGCACAAACTGCAAAGGCTCTCGACATATATCACAAACACAAGCTTTTCCAGACGGCAAATTCACAAGATCTAGCCAAGCCTACAACCACACAAAAATAGCATTTATCAATAACTAAATTGTAAGCGTTTCTAGAGCAATAAAGAAATCAAATAGTACCGGTACGCTTCCGGCTTTGCTAGGAAATAATTGACGGAGAAGAGACCAAGGATTCTTAGGCTTCTCAACGAAACCTAAGGTAACGAATTCTTCTTCTTCTTCTTCTTCATCTTCATCGTCGTCGTCTTCTTCGTCCATATCATACTCTTCTACTTCTTCTTCTTCGTCGTCGTCAAGGGAAGTGATTTGAAGGCCTTTTAGCTTTTCCATAGAGTCTCCCTCCTAAGACATTTCGGATTCAATTTTCTTATGAATTTTGGAGGATACGGAGATTCGAGTGGGCTGCGCAGTTTTGTATTGTATTGTAATGTAGTTGTTCTTCTTTCTTCAGCGAGCTAAAGGGTTTAGGGTTTTACCTTCCTGTAATGAACTATTTACTCGGAGAAAAAAGACCGCTACCACTATTATTTAAGGATGCAATGTGTGCGTTAGAAGGTAGTGGAGAAAAGAGAGAAACAAAGAGAGAGATGAATACTAATTTGAGTTCCTTCTTGATCTCTATAGTAGTCTTTGGATCACATCTAGGAGTTTGTCATGGAGGGGATTTGAGAAAACAATTTTACAAGGATAGTTGTCCCCTGGCTGAGGACACTGTGAATGAAATCATTTGGAAACGTGTAGCAAGAAATTCAACTTTGCCTGCCAAATTTCTGAGGATGCATTTTCATGATTGTTTTGTCAGGGTAATTCACATCTTTTATCTTTCTATCTCTCTCCATGCATTACATTCCTCCTTATCATTCATGTCCTAAAATTGCAATATTTAGGAATATAATATATTTTACAACTGTTGACATAGCTTGTTGTGATTGGTGCATAATAAAATATTGTCAGTGGTAGACTCAAATTGAAGTGATATTATCCTAATCATAATATAGGTCATATCAACAACGTTCATAGCTAACATTCATTTCTCAAACCATGAAACACATGCACTGTTATATGTTTACTAGACATCTAAGGTCTTGAATGGTTATAATGTATTAGGGTTGCGACGCCATTGTATTGCTAGACTCTACAACAAATAACCAAGCTGAAAAGGTGGCAATTCCAAACTTGTCTCTGGGAGGATTCGATGTAATAGATGAGGTGAAGACAAAGTTAGAGAAGACCTGTCCTGGAGTAGTTTCTTGTGCAGATATCGTGGCTTTGGCTACTAGAGACTCAGTTTCCTACCAAGTAAGTATTGGAAATATTTTAGTGTGACTTGGAAACAAAATAGTAGCATTAGCAGGATGTGTCTGGTCTGAAAAACCATGCCAAGGCAGTCAAGTGGATGTTTTTAACCAAATTTCTTCCCATTTCAAATGGAATGGAAATGGAAAGAGTCCCTTTCATGATTAAGATTTTATTTCCAAACATCTAACAAAGTATAGAATGTCATGTTATTTATCATTTTAAATAATGTGACACTAGATATACTTTCAGATTCGTAAAAATTTAATCTGAACAATGA
Source organism: Quercus aquifolioides (assembly GCA_019022515.1). NCBI lineage: Eukaryota > Viridiplantae > Streptophyta > Magnoliopsida > Fagales > Fagaceae > Quercus > Quercus aquifolioides. The sequence goes on along the minus strand of CM032334.1, from coordinate 6,977,781 downwards.
AACTATCTCCTTTCCTAGTTCTACACCTTCACTTGGTTTATGTTACTCTTTCAAGTATAAATACACACACCATTACCAAAATAACACTACCTTTAATGTTCCTATAAATCAATTCTGAAAGCAAAATGCAATACCTCAAGCTCTTTCTCTTTTCCTTTTTTTTTTCATCAACATCTTGAATTTAGCATTATAATCAAATGCTTGTGGAAATAATTGCAGTTTCAGAGGCCAATCTGGGAAGTACTTACTGGTAGGAGGGATGGAAGCATATCGCATATTTCAGAGGCCCTCGCCAACATCCCATCACCATTCTAAAACAATATTTTGCCAACAAAGGCCTCACAGTTCATGATCTTGTTGTTTTATCAGGTAAAGATTCTATATGGGGGAAAAAGCTTTATATAAGCTTGTAACATGATAACACTGCTTCACTAAATCAAGGTCTTTTCCATAAGCATATCACGTATGTAGATGTAAAAAGCTATGTCCTATTGCTAGTCTTAAGTAATAACAATTTAACTCTTTCAAAATGATATCTTAAGTTGTGTCCAAATGAATAACAAATTAGTTTTGGTTAGGTGGACATACAATTGGTGTTGGGCATTGCAATCTCTTCAGCAAAAGGCTATACAATTTCACAGCAGGAAAAAATGATGCAGATCCTTCTCTAAACTCGACCTATGCTACTTTCTTGAAAACCCAATGCAAAAGCCTCTCAAACAACATAACTATCGTACCAATGGATCCTGGAAGGCCCCTATCCTTTGACAACAACTACTTCAAAAACTTGAAGCTGAATCAAGGTCTTTTCCAATCTGATGCTGCACTTTTAACCAACAATAAAGCTACCAATACTGTCGATGAGCTGCTTGACTCTCAAGATTTTTTCGTGGAGTTTGGTTAATCGATGAAGAGGATGGGAGCCATTGATGTGCTTACAGGAAGTTTGGGAGAGATTAGGAAGAAGTGTAATGTGGTTAATTCTTGAGAGTTGGTTTATCAGTGTGACAAATAAGTTGATTTTTTTTTTACTTTTTGTGTCATTAAGAATAATTTATAAAAATAAGTTCTCTTAAAAATTTATTCTTTTGTCAAATGCCTTGTAGCTAAATTGGCAGCTCCTCATACATAAAGTGCTTGGGGGTCTAGAGGGGAAAGGGTTCAAGCAAAAATATTACAAAAGATGAGATAATTCCCGATCCAAGTCTTGCCAATGCATCAGCACGTTGGTTACTTTCGGGGTAAACATGATCAATCCACTTATTGAGGATAGCTTTCAATAGGTTCCAAATAGAGGTTCCATTTATAAGTTATGATTTAATCTAATATTCTTTTTTTTTTATTAATGCATACACATGTAAATGTATATAATTATGTGGTTTGAATTTTTCTTAACTCAGTATATCAATATTGATGAGTAAAAATTATAGCATACAAGGTACTCCAAATTTAACCCGTCGCTTTGCTCATGGAATAGAATCTACAGCTTAGGCCGACGGGGTAAGGTATGAAAACTGAAGACCCTAAAGGTGACGGACAGTAATGTGATAGGGTCATGGAAGGAAGTCCGCAAAGCACATCAAGGGGCTGACACCATTGAAAGGCTGACGCCAATATGGCTGAAGGGAATAATATAAGTTGACAATCCTGAAGCTGACGGTTATGGTAAAACTTCTGCTTGGCCACCACGCATGAGTATATAAGAAAATGACTTGTATCCCACGCTCAATGTTAGTCTCCTACAAGGAAAGGATTCCGTAATATATGCTCATGAGGTTTCCTATAAGGAAAGGACTTCTAGCCCAAAGGAGAGAGGGTCAACCCTTTACTACTATAAAAGCCCCAATACCCTCACAAATCAAGGTACGCATAATTTACCCTTTCTAGCACTCTAGAGTTGTAAGAGATTCTAACTTGACCTTCGGAGGGTATTTGGCTGGCACCACACCGGTGCTCTCTGCAGGTCTTCTCCTTTCTGTCGTGCAGGTACTGTTTAGAGTGTGCAAGTATCTTGTGGCTCATTGGTGGTTTTTTTTTCAGCATCATCAGTTAGTGCCGTTTGTGGGAAACGTTTTGCTGCGATCCGCAAGCCATACTGTAATTTCCTGGATAAAAGAGTTGTGATAGGCCACAATCTGAATGATCCCTTGTGATTTAACCAATTAATGAATTAGCCAAGTTGTTAATTAATCAATTAATCATGCAAACGTGTGGAAGCACAAACAAATCACCAACAAACTAATTAAGCAGCGGAAAATAAATAATACGGTGATTTGTTTACGAATGGGGAAAACCCTAACGGCAAAAACCCCACCGGGTGATTTTCAGGTCACCACTCCTGAAACTCCACTATTATCAAATCAAGCGGTTACAAGTAAAGGAATCCCAAGTACCTTACCAACCTACAGTTGAACCCTTACCCCAATACCCAATTGGACTTGATCTATAGCGACAGTTCCCACCTTTGATGCACGGCTCCCAAGTACGTGACTAACCAATGCGCGGATCCCAGTACGCGACTTCTAAACACCAATTAAGAAGGAGAGGTTGGCTGCAAAGTTCTTCAGTTCACCCTTTATGATGAATAACAGGAAGATGCTTGGTTACAAAACCCTTTGGTGCAAATACACAGCAACTTCTTTAGAGAAGATGAACTAAGTCAAGAACTTCGTCTTTTGATCACAATTTGCTTGAACAGAGATTGCTCAATGCTTTTGCAACTTGTGTACAATTTGACGGCTCTTAAAACAATCCTTTTATATGTTTAGGGTTAGAAGAAAAGAAGGTCCAAAAGCATATTCACGGATCCCAAGAAAATCAGATTAGAAAATCTGAAATTATAAATCTCGACAGATAGCAGGTGTCGAGGTAGCTATCGAGCAGGTGTCGAGCTTTAATGAAATTGCACTTCAGCTTGCTTTTTCTTGGATAGACTTGATGACTTCAACACTTGACCTTGAAACCTTGTTTCTTGAAGTATTAAAAACACCTAGAACTACCCAATTACAAGTAGAGTGCGTTTTGTCAAAGGATTAGCCAATTTACATAAATAAATGACATATGTTCTTAACAAGTAAAAACATATATGTCCTAACAAGTTGCATGGTGCTCACTCGCTCAATGGCAACTACAAATGACGTTCAAGAAGAGGAACCACCCATAACCGCCCTCGAGAGACAAGTTCAAACTCTCGCCGCCGCCGTGGAACGCCTCACCAAACAAAACCACGATCTGGAAGAACAATTGCGTCAGAAGAATGCAACACTGAATAACTAAAGAGATGATCAAGAAGGGACCAGCACTGAAAGAAGGAACCAGGAGGGAGCCGAAGGTAGCTACACCCCAAACCAACAAGAGCGATAGGAAACCAGCTGTCCCTTCGGTTTGGACACGGCGCCCCCTTACATGGTAGCGGAGATGCAATTAATGAAGGAAAGGATGGACCTTATGATGAACGCCCTCAAAGGATGGGTGTCTAACGACCTCAACAATTTGGTCCACCGAACCGATTCACCATTCACCATCTCTGTTAATTCCTTCCCCCTACCACAGAAGTTTTGCATGCCGCAGATTGAGAGCTACGATGGAGCCAAGGATCGGCTTGATCATCTAGAGACCTTCAAGACCTTGATGCATCTTTAAGGAGTAGCGGACGAGATCATGTGTAGGGCCTTCCCCACAACGCTGAAGGGCCCAGCGAGAATTTGGTTCAGCCGGTTGACGCCCAAGTCCATTAGCACTTTCAAAGAACTAAGCGCCCAATACACGTCGCACTTTATTGGAGGGCACCGGTACAAGAAGTCCACTGCGTGCTTGATGAGTATCAAGCAACGAGAAGATGAAACGCTGAGATCTTACATAGCCTGCTTTAATAAGGAAGCACTCTCGATCGATGAGGCCGACGACAAAATACTCGTAGCAGCATTTACGAATGGACTGAGGAAGGGTAAGTTCTTATTTTCACTATATAAGAATGACCCGAAAACTATGTCGGACGTGCTTTACAGGGCCACCAAATATATGAATGTCGAAGACGCTCTACTAGCTCGCGAGGAAAAGCCCAAGAAGAGAGAAAGGCAGGAAGATGCCCGACAAGAAAGAGGGCGGAAGATGGCAAGAACCAGAGAGTGAAGGGATGATAGGCGCTCCAAGCCCCCTACGGGGAGATTCACAAGCTTCACTCCACTAACCACCCCTATCGACCAAGTCCTCATGCAAATCAAGGACGAGGGGGCACTGACTTTCCCTGGAAAGCTGAAGGGAGATCCCAACAAGCGGTCCAGAGATAGGTACTATCGCTTCCATCGCGATCACAGACATGACACAGCTGACTACTATGACTTGAAACAGCAGATTGAAGCCCTCATTAGGCAAGGGAAGTTGCAGAAGTTCGTTAGCAAGGAAAGAACAGATCCGCTCCCTCAAGAGCATGCTCCCCGACGAGACAACGAGCGTCCGAAACAGCCTTTAGGGGACATAAGAATGATTGTAGGGGGCGCGGCCGCCAACGGCTTATCAAAAAGGGCTCGAAAGACTTATCTTAGAATGGTCCAGAACGTCCAGCTCACAGGCGTCATCCCGAAGATGTCGCAAGTCGACAACCCTCTTATTGGCTTCTTGGAAGAGGATGCCCAACGTCTCCACCATCCACATGACGATGCGCTGGTCGTGAGCATCCAGATGGGAGACTATAACATGTACCGGGTCTTAGTCGATAATCGGAGCTCCGCGGATACCCAGTGTTCCAACAGATGCATATCAGCAGAGAGCGACTAGCCCCAGCCAATGCTCCACTCGTGGGGTTCAGCGGAACCAAAGTGTACCCCCTAGGCGCGATCACATTACCGGTCACCATTGGGGATTATCTTCAACAAATCACCAAGGATGTTACGTTCCTTGTGGTCGATTGCTCCTCTGCCTACAATGCCATCATAGGGCGACCTACCCTTAACTCCTGGAAGGCCGTAGTTTCAACCTATCACCTGATGATTAAATTCCCCACTGAACACAGAGTAGGGGAATTGCGAGGGGACCAAATAGCCGCTCGCGAATGCTACATTGCGATGCTGGAAATAGACGACCATTTGCAAACCGTGAGCATAGAAGAACAATGGACGGGGGCAGAACCAGTAGAGAGGCTCGAGGAGATACCCCTCGATAGCTCTAGGATGGACAAAACCACCAGGATCGGTACTCTTGCCAGCACGATGGTTCGCTCGACACTCATAGCTTTCCTTAAGGAAAATCAAGACGTGTTTACCTGGAGCCATGAGGATATGCCCGGAATTGACCCTTCAGTCATGGTACATAGGTTGAATGTGTCACCAACATGTCCACCTGTCAAATAGAAAAAGCGAGTCTTTGCCCAAGAACGAGACCGCGCGATAGCAGAAGAAGTTGGTAAGCTATAAGAGGTAGGCTTCATTAGGGAGGTGTACTACCCCGACTGGTTAGCAAATATAGTAATGGTCAAGAAAGCCAGCTAAAAATGGAGGATGTGCATGGACTTTACCGACCTGAACAAAGCGTGCCCCAAAGACAGTTATCCCCTCCCACGGGTCGACATTCTAGTAGACTCTACAGCTCAACACAAGCTATTAAGCTTTATGGACGCTTTCTCTGGTTACAATCAAATTCGAATGCATGAAGCTGATCAAGAGAAAACTTCGTTTGTAACTAGCCAAGGCCTCTTCTGTTATAAGGTAATGCCATTTGGCCTAAAAAAATGCGGGCGCAACGTATCAAAGGCTTATGAACAAGATGTTCACACAGCAGATCGGGAGAAATGTTCAAGTCTACGTGGACGATATGTTGGTAAAAAGCCGAAGGGAGGAAGATCACTTAGAAGACCTCAGGGAAAAATTCAACACTCTTCGCTCTTACAACATGAAGCTTAATCTAGGAAAATGCGCCTTCGGGGTGACGGCGGGAAAATTCCTAGGATTCATGGTGTCGCAGAGGGGCATCGAAGCCAACCCGAACAAGATCCGGGCTATAATGGAGATGGCACCCTCGAAAAATGTGAAGGATGTACAAAGCCTCAATGGCAAGATAGCGGCGCTAAATAGGTTTGTGTCAAGGGCAACGGACAAGTGCTTACCCTTCTTCCACACACTGAAGAGATCTTTCGAGTGGACTGCAGAGTGCCAGTAAGCATTTGAGGAGTTAAAAACTTATCTCTCTTCCCCACCGCTATTGAGTCCCTCGCAGCTGGGTGAAGAACTTTTTTTGTATCTTGCCGTCTCCCTAGCCACCATCAGCGCCGCACTGATCAGAGAAGAAGAAAAAGTGCAGAAGCTTGTGTACTACACTAGCCGGGCACTTCGCGGAGCCAAAGAAAGACATCCGCCCATGGAGAAACTCGCCTTCGCACTGTTTACAGTAGCACGCAAACTCAAACCGTACTTTCAAGCCCACACGGCGATCGTCCTAACCAACAAGCCTTTGCAACGGGCAATGAGCAACCCTGAAGCTGCTGGACGATTAGCACTATGGGCCATAGAATTGAGCGAGTTTGACATCCAGTACTGCCCGCAAACCGCCATTAAAGGACAGGTCGTTGCAGATTTCATAGCTGAGTTCACAAATGGCGAGGACAAGGGGCAGAGGAATCTCCTCAATGGAGCATGCATGTAGACAGATCCTCCAACAGGCAGGCTAGGGGAGCCGACGTCGTACTACAGTCACCCGAAGGAAACGCGGTCGAGTGTATGGTCCGCCTTGAATTCCCTACCACCAATAATGAGGCGGAGTACGAAGCTTTGGTAGAAGGGCTTGATCTCGCCAAAGCTGCAGGAGCCAAAAGCGTGGTCATTTACTGCGACTCTCAAGTCGTGGCCAACCAGATAAATGGGGATTACGAGTGTAGAGGCAAAAGAATGAAGAAGTATCTGGACCAAGCAAGGAGGAGGATAGACGAGCTGAAGGCCAAAATTATATAGATCCCAAGGGGAGAAAACGAGCAAGCCGACCGCCTAGCCAAAGCCGCTTCAGCCGAACATATGGCCACCCTTGATAATGTACTCTCCTTTGTTCAACTCTCTCCACTTATAGATTATGTCGATGTGCAGGAGCTTGGTTTCGAAAGCAATTGGACCACGCCATTAGTCTTTTACTTAAAAAACGGAGTATTACCAGATGGAAAAGAGGCCGCAAGAAAGCTGAAGGTCCAAGCGGCAAGATTCGTCTTAATAAGAGACGTCCTGTACAAAAGAGGTTTCTCCCGCCCATACCTAAGATGCTTAGGTCCTGGAGAAGTAGATTATGTCATGAGAGAGGTACCCGAGGGAATCTGCGGAAATCATTCAGGGTCAAGATCATTAGTACACAAGCTAGTGCGAGCGGGGTACTTTTAGCCCACAATGCAGAAGGATGCTGAGGCTTATGTCAAGACCTGTGACAAGTGCCAGAGGTTCAGCAATATCATTAGACAACCAACCGAAGAATTAACCCCAATGACGGCCCCATGGCCGTTTGCTCAGTGGGGACTAGACATCATGGGACCATTCCCCATAGCGATACGACAGCTGAAGTTCCTAATAATGGGCATTGACTACTTTACAAAATGGGTGGAAGCTGAAGCTTTGGCCACCATTACGAAAAAGAACGTGCGGAGTTTCGTTTGGAGATGCATCATATGCAGGTTTGGCATACCTAGAGTCTTAGTCTCATACCTAGAGTCTTAGTCTCAGACAACGGGAAGCAATTCGACAACAACTCCTTCCGGGACTTTTGCTCACAATTGGGGATAAAAAACCACTACTCCTCCCCCGCCCATCCTCAAGCTAACGGACAGGTCGAAGTCACGAACCGATCCTTGCTGAAGATTATCAAGACTCAGCTCTAAGGGGCAAAGGGTATATGGGCGGAAGAGTTGCCGAGCATACTTTGGGCCTACAGGACAACGGCAAGGACACCAACAGGAGAGACACCATTCCGACTAACATACGGGAGCGAAGCAGTCATCCCAGCCGAAGTCGGACTCACAAGCTACAGGGTACACAACCATGACGAAAGCAAGAACGACGAGGCCATACGTCTACAGCTCGATTTGGTAGACGAAGTCAGGGCAGCGGCAGAACAAAGGCTCGCACGGTACCAGGACTGCATGGCCAAGCACTACAATTCCCGGGTCAGACACAGAGACTTCCAGGTCGGAGACCTCGTTCTAAGGAAAGTCATGGGCGCAGCAAGAGACCCAACCCAAGGGAAGCTCGGCCCAAATTGGGAAGGGCCTTACCGAGTCACGGCGTGGCAAAGGAAGGGCACCTACCACCTGGAGACGCTAGACGGACGGAAGTTGCCGCATCCATGGAATGCTGAACACTTACGGAAGTACTACTAGTAGAGATGACGACGTGAAGAACAACACCTCCTTTCATTTATAGTTTGCCGTAGCAAATTTTAGTTATACTCCTCAAATTTATCGTTTACTTTAGTTTTTGCTACAATAAGCCCAAAGGGCGGGTTTTTTTTTAGTTTTTGCTACAATAAGCCCAAAGGGCAGGTTTTTTCTTAGAACTACTTTTTTCTATGAATGCATGGCAATAAGAGGAGTTTATTCAGAACAGCTGACGTTTTTATTTATTTATTATTATTTACAAGTTCGCAAAAAATGGACGACCTCAAGTCCATAAAAAGTAAAAAAGATTCAGTCCCTAAAAAGTGGACGACCTTAAGTCTGCAAAAGTAGGCAACTATAAGCCCGAAAGACAGACGGATCCATCCTAAGAGGATGAAGCTGTTAGGATTAATGCCCTTAAATCCTATTGTATGATGCTATGTATAATATTATGTATGACATTATGTATGACATGATGTATGACTTAATATTGTAATTAATAAAGTTGTTTTATTATTATTTGAAATAATGGTGGCATGAATATTTAGACATTATCACAGAGTCTATGAGATGCATAGTATGCGATTTATGTGAAAAATCACAGAAGATATAATATCACAAGTTCTTTGTAAACTCAGAATTTAGTTCGTAGTCGGTGATGAAATTGGGCGTTTCATCTGCGAAGACTCTAACATATTAACTAAGATGATTTATCTTGATCATGGAAGTTGTGACTTCTAGTTAATATGTTGATATGTTTTAAGAGTTAAAACATATTGAACTGGACCGCTGTGAGATTTATTATTCTCCTAATGACTGTCAATTGAATAATAAATCTCACGACTTATATATTTACATGAACTCTTAATCCTGAGAGAATAATGGACCCGATCATGAAGTGTAGGTTGCTTTGATATATCAGGAGTGAGATCTAAAGTAACGGTAAAAACCTCAGTATGTTGGGCAGCCACATTTAGTGTTGATGGAACATATATTCTCAAGATGGAATTCATAGTCTCTTAACGGAGATTCAAAATATTCCCTTGAGATAAGTTTAATGGGTTTGTTATTTAGAATGTTAGGCCTAACTACTTTAGTAAATAGTTACTAAAGTATATATTTATGAAATTGGATTTCATAAATATATGATGAATAATTTAAAAGATTAAACCAGGTACTCAAGGATTAAGATGTAGTAATTTACAAAGTGGCAGTCTACATTCATGACTTTGTATTACTACGAATATTTTATGAAGGGGTTGCATGTATAATAAAGTCTTGGGATATAATTTATTAATAAGGCCTAGAGTGCAATTATATTTATATAGTGGTATTAAATATAATTAATGATAACTTTGGACTTGTCAAGAGTTGACAGAAAAGCCCAAGGCCCATTGGAGCTAGTGTCTTATTGGTCCTTTTGGTCCCACTCCAAGCCACACATTAAAGCCCAATTGGAAAGGCCCAATAAGCCGGCCCAATTAGATAATCAGTTATATATAAAGGGAGAGACATACAGAATTTTTATCAGAGAAAAAAGAGAGACATCATTGTGAAGTGGTGTGTATGTGCGAGTGAAACCACTCAATTATTCTCCCTTGGAAACTGATTGAGAGACCACACTTCTTGGGCGTAAAGTGGAATTGGAGTGAAGATTAAAAGTGTTCTCAAGTACTTATAATCTTTTGTTTTGAATTTCACCGCACCAAGGTACGCTATCTTGTTCTTAAATTCTGAAATTTATATAGTGCAAGTTATCGATCATGAATGAAATAGATCTTTGTTTGTTGCTTCCGCTGTGTATTTTGTATGAGATACAAAATCATATTTAACCAACAGAAGCATGGTGGAAGCCCTTGAATGGGCTAGAAACCTGGTCCAGATACGAACAAGTCCATAAGAAACAGATGACTCCACTATTCAAAAACTACATAGCATCAATTTATCCCAAAGGGATGGAAAAATATCAACCACCTAAGCTGACGGTCTCATCAAAGTGACGAGATTGTAAAAAAAAAAAAAAAAGATGAGCTCACCAAGTCTATAATATGGACAAGGCTATAAAAATAACGGTCCATGTGACGGACTCATCAAACTGACGGGCTCATTAAAGTGACGGTCTTATCAAAAAGATGGGATTTTAAAAAAAGGGGGATAAGTCCAGTGCAAAAGCCAACAGACATAACATACCCTAAAAACAAAAAAGTCCAACGTTAACACGGACAACTTCAAGAATGAAAGAATGATCAAGAATCCCTTAAAGGGAAAAACGACTTTACTAAGCTGACGGCGTCATAAACAGACAAACCCGTCATTTTAGGAAGTAGACAAGGGTACTGGCACTGACGACTCCACTAGAATACTTCACATAAAAATGGTTGTCAAAACTAACGGCTTAACTAAGTTGACGGCGTCATTAAAATAGACGGGTCCGTAATCATGCATGAAGATAACGAATCAGTGCCTTTAAACTATAAATCCGCGACTAGGCTGACGAGCCCAGCCTACGACTAGGAAATAGCCTTAGCAAGAAAAAGAAGAACACGAACAAATAGCCATACATACAAAAGCGACGGGTGTTAAGTATTACAAGCGAAAGTAAATTACTTACAAATAAAAGCCCAAGGGGCACTTAAAAACATTGTTTGAGTATCACAAGCAAAAGTAAATTACTTACAAATAAAAGCCCAGAAAACCAAGGGGGCACTTAAAAACATTGTTTGCAAATGGAACAAAATATAACAGTTGCAAAAAACAAAACTATGGCTGGGCAGAAGGGGCGTCACTTAAAGTCTTTTTACTTTTTTGAACGGGAGGGTCTTCTACGTCTAGGTCCTCCACAGAAGGGTTGGAAGTAGTGACTGGAAGGTTCGCAGTAGGCTGGGCCAAAACAACGCCACTATCTTCATGTGGAGGGGCGTCCTCGGGGTCGTCACCTTCAACAACAATGGCATCATCAGCAGGCGTCATCCAAGGTGATCCCAGATAGATCCAACTCAGGAAAGGCTGACGCAACTTGCTTAAGGCAGTCATCGAATCCAGTACCGTAGTATCCACCACAGGAATCGATGAAGGAGTCTGACGCCTTGAATTTCTGGACCGCGTCAGCCCCAGCCGTCTCTACCTGCTTACGAAGGATCGTCAGCTCTTGTTCTAACTTCTCCTTCTGACGACCCGCCTCTTCCAACTTCTGCTTTGTCTCTTTCAACTCAACGTTCAGGAGATGGACAGCCTCCTTGTACTGCGCCTGCTGATTCAACAAGTTAGTATTGTGTTTACTAACGCGAGTGACGACACCTTCCTTGGCCACACACCTGTCCTGGAGCGCTTTTACACGTACCAAGGCCTAAGAAGGACACAGCCGTCAGTCAATAAACAAAAAAAAGATACGAGAAAAGCTAGATAGAGGAGACGACTTACTCGTGTTAGGTCAAACAAGGCTGACGCCTCCAATTCCTCCGTCCCCAACAGAGCACAAGGATCTATGTCCGTCGATTTTATGAGCGACTCTACCTCTTCGACAGCATAATCCTTGTGCGTCAGTAGGCAATGGGGCCCCTCTAGTACGGGACCAGAAGAAGTCATCACCCCATTTCCTGCTTTGTGGCCTGATTTGGGGGGTGACTTCTTTACGGGCTCAGTTCCAGAAGTAACGGCCACCTTCTTAAATGGAAGGGATCCTTCCTGTTGGGTTTTCTCTTCAGCGAACCCTTAGTAACGGTTTTGGGGGTTGACGAGGATGTCAACTCTCCCTTTGCCCTCTTTTCCTCCTTTTGACGGGTAACAGCAGCCCTTATCCATTGCTTAACTGCCTCCATCTCTGCAAAGATAACAGACACATATGAGAAATTTTGACGGCAAAAGCTAAAAGTGACGGGATCATATGAACAAACTACTTATGACAGCGAGAAAACTCTTCTAACTTGCGAGCTTCAGGCATTAGTTCAGGACCCCCACAGTATGCGTGAAGAGTGTTAAGAGTAATTAAATCTCGACACTTTCGCTCCTCTAAGGGAATCTCTAAAACCCGATGGATAAAATCCCTCTGCTCTTCAGTTATAAGAGGGTGAGTGTTGGCTGAAAAGGAAAAACAAGCTGACGGCGTTAAGACACTCCAAAAGTAAAATAAACAAGTATATGTAAAAGCTGACGGGGCTAAAAGTTATCGGCTAAAACCTGAATCCCTGACGAAAGCCCAAGTGTTATCAAAATAACCACGGGGCATTGTCTCCCATTCTTCCTGACAAAACACCCAGTCTGTCCCTTTAACAAAAAAATACCTACTCTTCCAATCTTTATTTGAGTCTAGCATCTTAGACACTAATCTTAACTCCATCTCCCTGATGGCAAAATGGTACATCCCCTTAGAGGAAGAAAGGTGCTGGGGTTTATAGCAGTAGAAGAATTCCTCTAAAGAAAGTTGACGGTGTCCTCCACTCAGACGACCCCATAAGATCTCAGCACTTATAAAGATCCTCCATGAATTTGGAGCAATCTGGCTAATGGACAGCCCTAGAAAATCAGCCAACTGACGGTGTAAGGCCGTCAGGGGCAGTCTCAGCCTCGCAGTGAACATGGCATCATACATACCAACATCTGCTGTTCTCCCTGTATAACACTTTTCATTTTCCCTGGGGGGACGGATAGGGATGTGGTCTGGGATTTGGAAACGGATGCGCAACTCTTTGAAGACCTTATCACTCATTTTTGGTAAAAATTTATTAACGGTCCATTCCTCGGGAAGGATGAAGGGACGGCTACCTCCTAGACTTCCTGAAGTTCCCTCACAGGACTCCTCGTCACCTTCACCTCCGTTACTATCCCTCTCTTCTTCCACCTCAACTTCACCCTCCTCACCTATTGCCTCCTCCTGACCTTCGTTTCTATGACTCCCTACCTCCTCGTCAGGAGATTGGGCTGACATCTCCCTCTTTGACGACCAGGAAAAGCTCCCGGACTCATAACCTGAACCAAATACCTCGTCGTAGCCCGCTCCATCGCGGACTGACGACTGATCACTCGACGCGTCACTTGACATCTGACTACCTACAAGTGACAGATTTATTCTAAGCACCTAAGATGACGACCTCACTATAGAGAAATCAAACGAAACAAGGCATATACAAAGAAAAGAAAAAGAACTTACGAGTTCCTTACAATTGGTGACGGTTTTGGAAGCGACGGCAGCAACATAGACGATGATGTAGAAGAATTGATGGAACAAAGGCGACGAGTCTTCTCTCCAGGGATCAGTAAAAATGAAATAGGAAAAATGAGGGGGAGAGGTGGGTTATATATAAAGGGAAAATGCACAGAAGACGAAGCGAAGCCCTCATCCAGAAGCGGAGCCAACCAGAAAATGCCACGTGACCGAGCATTTAATATGGCTGCTCGAGGAATCGCCTTTGAATCATTTTCTCTCTCTTGGCCAAAGTGAAAGTTAGCAACGAAAAATATAACTCCATAACCCGTCAGTCTAAACTAATGGAGATATGGAGTAGGGGGCAACTGATGAGTAAAAATTATAGCATACAAGGTGCTCCAAATTTAACCCGTCACTTTGCTCATGGAATAGACTCTACAGCTTAGGCCGACGGGGTAAGGTATGAAAACTGAAGACCCTAAAGCTGACGGACAGTAATGTGATAGGGTCATGGAAGGAAGTCCGCAAAGCACATCAAGGGGCTGACACCATCGAAAGGCTGACGCCGATATGGCTGAAGGGAGTAATATAAGTTGACGATCTTGAAGCTGACAGCTATGGTAAAACTTCTGCTTGGCCACCACGCATGAATATATAAGGAAATGACTTGTATCTCACGCTCAATGTTAGTCTCCTACAAGGAAAGGATTCTGTAATATACGCTTATGAGGTTTCTTATAAGGAAATGACTTCTAGCCTAAAGGAGAGAGGGTCAACCCTCTACTACTATAAAAACCCCAATACCCTCACAAATCAAGGTACGCATAATTTACCCTCTCTAGCACTCTAGAGTTGTAAGAGATTCTAACTTGACCTTCGGAGGGTATTTGGCCGGCACCACACCAGTGCTCTTTGCAGGTCTTCTCCTTTTTGTTGTGCATGTCCTGTTTAGAGTATGCGAGTATCTTGTAGCTCACTGGTGGTTTTTTTTTGGCATCATCAAATATCATAATTCAACTTCCTAATTAAATAAAAATATGACCGACTCTTCCCCTGTTTAATATAATCATCTATGTCCACGTTGCATTCAATAGTAGGTTTTTTTTTAGGGGATTCAGCTAAGTTCATTCCCTTCACCAAGTGAGCTAGTTATGGGAGGGCGGTTGTTTTATTAAAGGAAAATTCGATTAGTACATTAAATAATATATATTCTAGATAGCACCACAAAAAAAAAAAAAAAAAAAAAAAGAAAGAAAGAAAGGAAAAGTTAACTAATGTCCTAAGGGCATTGGTTAGAAAATATTTTTTTCAAACCTTTTATGGGAAAAGAAAAATTAATTAAAATTTTGACAACCTTTTTTATATTTCTCATAAATGTGGTATTAAAATTTTTCTAAAATGGTTCATTAACAGGTACTTTAAGAGCACCCATTAACCGGATCCATATATACTTACTCTAGAAATCTAATGGAAGCAAAGAACAATATATCTATTGACTGTTGGGGCAACAAAATGAAAACTAATCTTCCTGATGGCATCCCTTTTTCAAAGAACACATTTGTTAGTCTCCTTGTAATTACTATGTTCATTTGAATTCTGCTTAAAGGCAGTTAGAAATTAGAACTCCAGAATGGTACTGTATTATTCACCAGTACGGTTTAACTGTTTGTTGCTCAATAAAAATAAGTCTCCTTTTTGGTCTAGGCTAATTGAAAGACATTCTTAATTTCTTATAGGATGTGAAATTTTGGTTGCCAGAGTATATTTGTAATAGTGTTGAACTTGACAATAATTAGTTTTTGTTTTTAATTTTTGCTTCCTGCACAATATAAAGGTAAAAATATCCATGGCCCATGTCCATGTGTATTATTTAAACAAGTTATATAATTTATTAAAAATGTCATGTGACTAAAACTACACAGGAACCTAATCTTTTTAATAGTCATATAGTGGATTGGAGGAAAATTCTTCTAAACTGATTTAGAGGAAAACTTTTTTTATGAAGGTAATACTTGTTTCTTTTTTTCTTTTTTCTTTTTTATATGATTCGATAAATAAGAGATGGGATTTGAACTCTGGATGTAGACGCTAGCATGTGTCAAACACTTATGTGGCGTTTGGTACAGGGTAATATTTTAGGATTCCCAGAAATGTTTAAAGATTCTCATGTTTGGTTACAAATCATACTAGGGAATCAGATGCCAGGGGAATCTAGATTCCCCTTTTAACCCTCTTTTCAGTAGGAATGTGAATTCTCTTTAAAAGAGGTTGGTATCCAAATTCCCAAGTTTAAAAGAAATTGTATTTTTTATAAATTGGCAATTTTAACTCTTATTCCTTATCATTTAAACAATTGAGATAAAATATAAAACAAATCATCAATATCTTTTTCTTTGTCTTTATCTCTTCCCACCTAAACAACATTATCTTTTCCTGCCAAAATAACATAAACAGGATAGACAACTCTGTTGATATATTTATTAACAAAGTTATATTTAGGTTTCAAGTGTGAAAAAAAGAAAAGAAATGTTAGACTATAGTTTTAATGAATTTGTTATAATTTATATTTTGTTTTTCATTATTTATTTAGACGAAGATTTTTTTTTTTTTAAAGACTTATATTGGATTTACAAATCTAAAGATAAAATGAGAAAAATAAATAATTTAATTAAGATTTCTAGGAATAAACCAAATATTATAATATCACATTCCTAGGAATTTTATTAGATTCCCAATTAAACCAAATATAGGAATAGTTACATTTCTAGGCATCTAAATTATAAGGTATCACATTCCCAGTAATCTAGATATCAGAATAATGTATATTTTCCGTACCAAAAGCCACATTAATCTACAAGGCTTTCTTATTAATATTTGCTTTCTAAAGTACTGATTATGCTGACTTGCCAAATTGTTTGGTGCTGTTCTCCACCTCCACAAGGTTTGAAAGCAAAATTTACTTATTAGCTGATCATTATTGAGGTTAATACAATTGATTGAGAATCACATCTTATTTTTATGTACTTTAATAATATAGCATTATTAATTTTATCAATAGATTAATAAAACATCATTGACTTTGACATTATTGTAAAATTCTTCTATAACAGAAAAATCATCACTCCCAAAAAATTTGGGATTTGGCAAACAACTTCATGTTCCTTTGACTAGAGATCTTTTTGGATACTGTTTATTTTGCTGAAACTGAAAATTTATTACCGAAAGTACTGTAAATAAAAATAAAAATTAGTTAAAATAGTAAAGTGGACTCATGAATAGTACCAAAAAGTGCAATGAAACCTATAAATAGTAACAAAAATAAGCTGAATAGTAAAATAATTTTAATTTTTCATCTCTATCCAAATGGAGGCTAGATATAATCAAAGTTCTAGTGATTGAGACATTTCTTTTAGAGGAATAAAAAAATTATGAGTAATACTACCGCCACATACTATTTTACAACATTTTTACAAACTTTTGATATGACCAATTTCTTAATAGTTTTCATCCTCTTAATGGTTTTTATTTAGGTCCACTATTAATATTACTTTTTTATTTGCTAATAACTACTTACCACATCAACTGTTGGTAAAATTTTTTTAAAAAAGATTTGTATCTCTAACGTGTACTACAACTTTCTAAAAAAAAAAAGAAAAAAAGAAAAAAAACACGTGTACTACAACTAACTTTTTGGTGCAATCATATTGTTGAGCATTAACTAAAAAGTGTACTACAACTAAATCTATTAAACATGGAGGCGAAACCGTGTACGCATGAATAATTGAATGTATCTTGGGCATTAAGTAAAAAGTCAATACAAAATAATATGGATTTAGTCACATTTGATCTTTTCATCAGCTAAATTCAACCTTAACATGGTTACTTGGTCCAGCCACCAATCCATCTCGGACAGCCCAGCTTGAGCAACCAAGCAAAGGCGGTGATGATTTCATCTTAACCTACCCAAAGACCAATCAACTCATTAATTAATCATATATATTAAACCGTGTAAGCATGAATATATCTTGGGCATTAACTAAAAAGTCAATACAAAATAATATGGATTTAGTCACATTTGATCTTTTTCATCAGCTGAATTCAACCTTAACACGGTTACTCGGTCCAGCCACCAATCCATCTCGGACAGCCCAGCTTGAGCAACCAAGCAAAGGCGGTGATGATTTCATCTTAACCTACCCAAACACCAATCAACTCATTAATTAATCATATATATTAAAAAAAATCATGTCAATAATTACAACTGTCCATGATGACAAAGATTTAGAAAAATAGCCATAAAAAGATCTTACATAAATGAAAGAAAAACAACATAGATGTGATATTTGAATCGTGGAAAATATTTCTTTATTTCAAAATAATATTTACTGACTTAATCATAGGATGTTCATTGACGAGCGCTACATCAATGGCCATATATAAATTTTTTTTTGGTAGGTGTCTATTGTCGGCTATACAACTAATTAATTGATTAATATATCATAAAAGATAGCAAATTAAGTCTGAAAAGCTTATCAACACGGTTAGGTATTGGCTTTAATCTGAAAAGTTGTATGCTTCCTACTATGTCAAAAAAGTTCTTATTAGTATATAAGACCCATTATGGGAGAAATAGTCAGATTTGAATATTATAAATTTTCATATTAAGCATAAGAGCACTCATATTAGTTAATGTATAATATTATAAAGGGTAAATTATGCTCATCAAACTTCAAAAATCATCCACATCAATCTGTGTAAACTTGTGTAAATTTGAATTGTTGCTACACAATCTTGTAAATATACACTATTATTATTAATATACAAATCTAATTTTTAATACTTTTTTACTCATATGCAGAGAGAGAGAGATGATTTAAAGGAGTAATAAATAAATAAATTTTAAAAAAATTCTATTTTAATAAATTGAGTATGAAATAGATAACATGATACAAGTATTTTTATAAATATGATTATATAAAATAGGTTTTATTAATATGTGCCCTTAGGGCATACAATAGTAAACTATTTTATGAAACTTTTTACGGAAAAATGAAAAAGTTACGAACTTTTTTTAGAACTTTTTCAATTCCTTGTAAAATGTTTCTAAAATGGATGATTAATGTATGTCTTAAAGACATATATTAACCGGATCCATATAAAATAAATAAAAGTTATCATCAAATTAAGAAATTTGTCAAAAAAGTTAGTCTTTTTTTTTCTTCATTTTTCTATAAAAAGTTTCATAAATAGTTTGCTAATATATGTCCTAAGGGTTTACATTAATAAAATCCAAATAAAAGATAAAAAAGAAATGCAATAAATCTTATTTGAGACAGTAGTCTTTGACTAGTCACTAGTCTAAGATTCTGTAAACTTTTTTTTTTTTTTTTGGTAATCTAGATTCTGTAAACTTTCACATCATAGAAAAAAGAAAAGGCATGTAGGCTATATCCCTTGCACAACTAGCAAAGAAACCTTGATGGAGGATGCAACAAATTCGACTAAATTTGCGTTAAATTCAATTTGCTTTCAATTTGTGTCGGCATTTGGTAGGAATAATTAGTTCAAACGGCTCCCACCAGCCTGCAGATTGTTAATTCAATTAGTGTGTGTTTATTTCCAAGAATAAAGCATGCATGTTCGACTATGCTTCCTATTGTATTTTTTAGTGATGAATAACAAACGTCACCGTTTGTGAATAATTTATTTAGTTTTTTTTTTTGTTTTACTCTTGATAAAATATAGTAAAAAAAGAAGAAAAAAATAAACTAGCTTATAATTAAAATTAAGAGCTAAACACACATGGGTCAGCAAAGAAATGAAGCACTGACCTACACTACAGCACGTAAGAGCATATGTAATAATAACAACAACCAAGTCCTCAAAATTTTAGAATCGGTCATGTCTGTCTTGAAAAACATGTTACATCCATATACTACTCTTTGTATGTACCTTTCTCGATTAAAAAGTATCAGCTGCTTCCATCATACTTGATAAGGAAAAGAAAGATCGATATTGTAATGTCTAAGGTAGATCTATGCACAACATTGATAATTGAAATTAATATATATATATATATATAAAACTGCCCTAACCAATTGGCGTTGTTCCCCTAAATAATTAATTTGCTATGTTAGGTAATTTTAACTAAGACAGAGAATGGTATCAAAAAAAAAAAAAAAAAAAAAGACACAGAAAGAAATATATAAAAAGTGGTTAGCCAAGTCAAACAATCTCTCCTCTCCCTATCACAAATCTCAATATCAACTACAGATTCAACATTATTTAAATTTTACCTTCCTGTGATGAAACCACATTTACTCGGCGAAAGAAGACCATTACCTCTATTTAAGGATGCAATGCTTGTGTTGGAAAAGTATGTAGTAGAGCAAAGAAACAAAGAGAGAGAGAGAGAGAGAGATGAATACTAATTTGAGTTCCTTCTTTCTCTTTATAGCAGTGTTTGGGCTTCTAGGACTTTGTCATGGACAGTTGAGAATGCATTTTTATGAGGAGAGTTGTCCCCATGCTGAGGAAATTGTGAAGGAAATCATATGGAACCGTGTGGCATGCAATTCAACTTTGCCTGCCAAGTTTCTGAGGATGCATTTTCATGATTGTTTCGTCAGGGTAATTCATCCCTCTCCCTTCTTTCTTTTTTCATGAATTACGCCCTCCTTATGATACACATCCTAAAATTACAATAAATCTAAGAATACAGCATTTTTTACAACTATTAACATGACTTCTTATAATTGACACCTAATAAAAGTAGTGTCACTAGCAAACTTAGGTGGAAGTGATATTATTTAAATCATAACGGGTCATGTTAGTTACATTCATAGCTAGTATTGATTTCTCATACCAGGAAACACATGCATTGTTATATGTTTACCAGACATCTAAGGTCTTGAATGGTTATAATGTGTCAGGGTTGTGATGGCTCTGTACTGATAGACTCTACCCCAAATAACTTGGCTGAGAAGGCAGCAATTCCAAACCTATCTCTGGCAGGATTCGACATTATAGATGAGGTGAAGACCGAGCTAGAGAAGACCTGTCCTGGAGTAGTTTCTTGTGCAGATATCGTTGCTTTGGCTGCTAGAGACTCGGTTTCCTACCAAGTAAGTACTGAAAATATTCTAGTGTGACTTGGAAATAAAAGAGTAACACAAGTGAGATGTGTTTAGTTTGAAAAACCAGGCCAAGCTGGTGAAGTTGATGTTTTTGACCAAATTCACAATTAAGATTTTATTTCTAATATATCTAACAATGTATAGAATGTCACATCATTTAAAATTTTATATAATATGACCCTACATATATATATATATTTCTGATATTTATTTAAAATTACGAAACTAATCCGTTTCAAATGAAGAGGATGCTTTTCGAGTTTTGCACCAGTTCACCTAGTTTATGTTATCTTTTAAGGGAAAATCTACCTTTTTTGTGTCTATAAATTAATTTTGTTAGCAAAATGCTATACCTCAAGCTCTTTCTGTCTTCTTCTTTTTTAAATAACATACTGAATTCAGCATTAGGTAATCAAGTGCTTGTGGTAATGATTGCAGTTTCAGAGGCCAATTTGGGATGTACTCACCGGTAGAAGGGATGGAATCATATCGCGTGAGTCAGAGGCCCTTGCCAACATCCCATCACCATTCTTCAATTTCACCACCCTGAAACAATCTTTTGCTAACAAAAGCCTCACAGTTCATGATCTTGTTGTTTTATCAGGTAAAGATTCTATAAAGGGGGGGAAAAAGGTTTATATAATAAGCTTGTAATATGATAACATGGTTTCAATAATTCTGTGTTCACAAAGTATTATTATATTACAAATGTAGATGTAAAATTTAAGCCCTATTGCTAGTAGTCTTAAGTAGTAACAATCTATTTCTTTCAAAATGATATCTTCAGCTGTGCCCAAAAGATTTATAAATTAATTTTGGTTAGGTGGACATACAATTGGTGTTGGGCATTGCAATTTCTTCAGCAACAGGCTATACAATTTCACAGGAAAAAATGATGAAAATGATGAAGATCCTTCTCTAAACTCAACCTATGCTGCTTTCTTGAAAACCCAATGCAAAAGCCTCTCAAACAATGTAACTATTGTGCCAATGGATCCTGGAAGCCCCCTATCCTTTGACAACGATTATTTCAAAATCTTGAAGCAAAACGAAGGTCTTTTCCAGTCTGATGCTGCACTTTTAACCGACAGTGAAGCTACCTACAATGTCAATGAGCTGCTTAACTCTCAGAATTTTTTCACGGAGTTTGCTCAATCGATTATGAGGATGGGAGCCATTCAAGTGCTTACAGGAAGTTTGGGAGAGATTAGGAAGAACTGTAGTGTGGTGAATCCTTGAGAGCTAGTTGGTTTATAAGCGTGACAAATGAGTTATTATTCACTTTTTGTGGTATTATGAATAATTTTGTTGATGTACTTGTTATAGACTCATCGTAAGGCCAAGCAAGATAATCTATCAATAAAAATTTATCTCACTTTATGTATTTTACTTTATACCATACCAATGTCTATCACATCTCTATAATAAAAAATAAAAAATGTCTATCACATCTCTATCATAAAAATAAAAATTGTCTATCATATCTTTATCTCTAGCTATAAAGTAACCAAAGTTTAACATTAAAAAAAAAAAAAAAAAATCAAATGCATAACATACTACAATTTGTAGAGCATAATTTGAAACACTATGAGTGTTGACAAATAACTTTTATTCAGTTATCTATATGCGTTTTCTGTCTGGATGTATTATTTAGAAAGTACTGTGCATGTTATGTTACCTGAAGAAAGGATCTAATGGCAGGACTTAGTGAATTTAATTTCGTAATACATTCAGGAATTAACCTCATGACAGCAGCTCATGAATAAACTATTAATCACACGGTTTAAACTATTATTCATCTATGCGTATTGATGAGCAAATAAGTAGATTTTTTCCCCTTCTCAAAGCTCATATCAAGAAAAAAGAACTGAATAGGTAAACTGTAAAAAGATCAATAACCAAAAAAAGAAATCAAAAGATAAATAACTAACAAGGTACAGTAGCAGATGGCGAAGAGAGTTGAACCCAAGCATATTCCTCTTTGTAAGCGACACCCCCCTCACAAGAGGCTACACACGTATACGCAACAATAGTCGCCCAATCGAGAGAGTCAACTTCATTATTCACACTAAAGTAATAAAGCAGCTGAGGCAAGATCTGAAATCACCAACAAAATAGACACCAACCAAAGGTTTCATTTAGTTTAATTGGAGAAATTGACCAAGTGAAAAGATAGACTGTAAAATGTAAAAGAAACATTTTACGGAAATTTTATAAAGGCGCAATGTGCATACCTGGAACTCAAAACAAAGAGGACCACCGCAGTAATTGCATTTAGGAATATCAGCTTTCGATGGCTGACCACTTGACATGGGCCAAAGGGGTTTAGCCCCACCATTCCTACAATACCTGACATTTTGAAACAAACAAAATTACCCATCATTGTATAATAAAGAGGGAGAAGGCTAGAAGTGGATTAAAAAAAAAAAAAAAAGCAGCAAGGACTAATGACCAATGATGACTTTACAATGTTCTTATTTCTTAGGCTAGCTCTCAATGGACAAGGATCAGGTACCAAAGTCAGTAATATGTAGCATATAATGAACGCAGAATACACCATGTAACTAACAAAAATAAATTACTAGTTTAAGTGACTTGGGGCCAACTTATAAAGTTAAGGGCAAATTACGACACAAATATTTGAAGTAAGATATTTGATAGATGTTGAAGAAGCAACATGCATGTAGAATTAATGCTTTTTTCATATATTTATTGGTAAGTGACATACAAAGCAACGATGATTT
Organism: Quercus aquifolioides; assembly: GCA_019022515.1. NCBI lineage: Eukaryota > Viridiplantae > Streptophyta > Magnoliopsida > Fagales > Fagaceae > Quercus > Quercus aquifolioides. The sequence goes on along the minus strand of CM032334.1, from coordinate 6,954,417 downwards.
ATATAACATGGATCTCATTGAATTTTAGGTTACCATCTTCAAAAGAGTACCGATATATATATATATATATATATATATATCAGTGTTGTTAGCTTCCAAAGCAAGATTAAAAAAACTTATACATGTTGCAGAAAATTTAGAAGATTTTTAGCATTTTTCTGAAAATAAGAAGGCCCCAAAAATAGTTAGAACTGAGGCCTCCTTACTTTCATTTTGCCATTCTCCATATGAGGGCCACAAACACCATGGGGTGATTAAGGCCCCCTGAGTACCCAGAAAATTAAAACCATACTATATAGTTGCAGGGCACCAAAGCTTGTATACTTCAAGTGTCTTGACATGTGAAAGTTTGTATCCTCAATTAGAAATATCAATCACCTTAACACCTGTTCAGGGGCCTTGCCTATGCGTTCTTGGAAAGAGGCCCAACTTTTTCTGTCATCATCACCCTGTTCATCAACAAAGAAATTAGCAACTAATAAGACTCTAGAACAAGGAAACAAAAAAATTAGAATACAGCAACACAAACAATAAATACCTCAAAACTGTCCATCAGTGAGCTCATTGTGTCATCAACTTTTTCCTTAGAGACCAATGAACTGGTACAGGCTTTATCCTCAGACATTTCTGTGCTGGGTTCACTTTCATTCTCAATTATCATCTCATACTCTGGCCACAGAGTTTTGCTCGCAACTGTGTGCAAATGCAAAATATTTCAGGTGTAAATTTCTAAAAATACTAATTTAAGCATTGACAATTACTCTATTAATAAACCATATGTTAATAAATATTTTCCCAGGTGCAAATATACAAAGCATATACAATACACATATAGTACATAATTGCCAACATTTTGCAGGCCAGAATCTAAGTCATGTTCTATAAACATTAACCACTTTTATTTCTATTCAGCAAAAAAATAAATATATAAATAAATCAAACACTACTCCTGTATCTTTAATATTCAAGGTCAAGTTTTTAGATAAAGAAGGATAGGACATAAGTTTTTTTTTTTTTTGACAACTAAGGATAAGACATAAGTAAGTTACCATTGTCATAAGATGTCATTGATGCCATCTAAGATGTAGCTGACAAATTTTTATATTCCAACAGCAAATATACATGTAAATATGCACTATTTTTTACATATTTGACACTGTAGTAGAAACCATCTACTTTACTGACCTTTTTGTAAATTTGCTGAAGTAGTTCCATTTTTATTGGGGCAATCAGATGATTGAGAAGAAACGCTCATCCGTTGACAATCAATCTTATGACCAGAGCGCCAATGCATTGCTTGCAAATAGAAAAGGATAGTAGGAACCTTTTTATGTCGGTGTTGAGGAAATAACCCTTTTTTTAGTAAGTTACAAATACACGCAACTTGTGGTCTTGAACCCGTAGACCTCACCCTCCACTTGTTCTTATAGGGAGAGAAAGCACTGCTTGAGCTAGAGCTCATTGGCATTGAGGAAACAAAAGAACCTAAAAGGCTCAATTACCTGGTGTTTCTCTGAGCAATAACGAGCTGTCCTGCAACTACTACAGAGTTTATCTCCTTTCCAGGTACCACACCAAGTACAAAGTGCAGCTAACACAAGCAAACATCAATAACATCAGAGATTTTATTAAAGTATGTCAATTTATATGTAATAGAAAGTGCATGAATATATCCAAACATATTTTCTGGCCCCTGCTAGCTATGCAAACTCACAGTAATTAAGTGTTAAGAGCTTTTGCAAGTGCTCATTTTATAAGCATCTTGTCCTTTTCTTTTGAGTAGAAATAAATGCAAATGAAAATTCGCATGCTGTGCTAAAATCTGTTTCTTTTAATAAACCAGAAAAAAGGAGGAGATTTGCCTAGACAAAGAGCCAATGTGAAGCCTATGATGTTGCATATGGATGTGAGGATGGAGATATGGGATTTGAACTTCTAAATTGTAGGCATATAAATATTATAGCTCCTCTGAGGTGTTTTATACCACCAATAATTTTGTACTGAGGCCCATATGAGGAAAAAAAAATGTAGCCAACCCAAGAAGTTGAGATGAAGAGTCTGCAGAGTTGCCCATAATATAAAGAACAATAATCTATATAGGCAATGAAATAAACCATGAACTACCTCCAGTTCCAGAAGGTTTGTCAGTCCCATCGCATCTTGGGGGCTCGCTTGGGTAAAAAGGATTCAAGCGAGGCAATTGGCAACGGAAAATCTTCACACTGTAAGTTTGAGGAATGAGAAAATGTCATTAGTTTTATTTTTTAATTTAAAATTTTAACTATAACTAGAAAATTCCATTTTTTATAGAACACACAACTCAAAGCAATAGTTGACTATACCTTCTAGATGGTTTCTCTGGATGGCGTTTCCATTGTTCGTGTTGATCCCGAAGAAGACAGTTCATTGATGAACACATGAAAACAAACAACGTCCGATGAAACGCATATTCTTTCTCGATTGGTGCATAAACCTAGAAAATCAAAGGTGAGAGATTGTTATCATCAACTGGTGATCAACCTATAAACTCAAGGCACATAAACAATTTGTCCATATTTCTTTTTGATAAGTAAAAGGAGAAGAGGAAAATAACAGATAAAGAGAAGAAAAAATGTGATACAGATACACAGATATCTCCTTAAAGATTTCAGAAAATTCAGATTAATATCAGGCCTAGCAGCAAATTCAAGCAGGAGTGAAGTTTATTTTGCTATAGTTACAGACTTAGTTAAAAGCCCAGATCCTACTAGAGTAACATTTTCAAAAAGAAACGTAACTAGTGAAGTATCTGGGACTGCATTTAATTTCTAGAAAGCTATTTTTACTAATTATAAGCCTCTCTCCTTAACAAAACCGCAGCTAGGATCAGTTTGATGGAATGTATAGCATTGGTCTTTTGCCGGAAGATTGCAATTGGTTCCGATGTTGCAAAAGTTTCAAGTTTCTTGAACAAATGTGAGTGGAAATAGCCTCCTGCAAGCTCTGACGAGCTAGTTGTGACTCAAAGCAAGTTACCTGAAGTCAAAAACCTCAAAGGGAATATGTAAGTTGGCTTCCATTATACAAGTTTAGAAACTACAGAAGCCATTAGGACTAAATTGTTTCAAGTTAATTTGGTTTTGTCAAGCAATTTCAAAGCATGCATTTATGTAGTATTTTGCCATTAAATTACAACTAACAGCTAATAAAAAAGGCTCTCAACTAGAAGCAAAGACCATCCTTTAATTTTTCTCGTACTCTTTGAAAAAAGAATATGGCAAGAGGTGTAGCAAAAGTGCGAGATAAATAGAGCTGCTAACAACGTGAATAACAAATTAAACTAGGCATAGGCAGTCACTAGATTGAAAAGCAAAGGCCTGAAATTAATACTTTTCTAGCTCGCTTTGGTACATATCATATACAACATGATCAAAACGCCATAATCTGTAAGTTGCATGTTTAGTTTAGTATGATCATTATGATCATAGTCTAATTCCGCTAACTATTGTCAGAAAGTTTAGTTGTTATGTTTTATTGGCACCTAATTCAGCTCCTTGTGTTACTATCTACTTTGAATCGAATTAAATTCTTGCTCATCACAAAACAAACAACTTGAAGCGGCCAAGTATTCAATCAATTTTTTTTTTTAAATCGAATTCAAAATATGCAATACCTGAAGCACAAACTGCAAAGGCTCTCCGCATATATCACAAACACAAGTTTTCCCAGACGGCAAATTCACCGGATCTAGCCAAGCCTACAACCACACCAAAAAAAAAAAGCATTATCAATAACTAAATTGTAAGCTTTTGTAGAGCAATAAAGAAATCAAATAGTACCGGTACGCTTCCGGCTTTGCTAGGAAATAATTGACGGAGAAGAGACCAAGGATTCTTAGGCTTCTCAACGAAACCTAAGGTAACGAATTCTTCTTCATCATCATCATCTTCATCGTCATCGTCTTCTTCTTCGTTCATATCGTACTCTTCTACTTCTTCTTCGTCGTCGTCGTCGTCAAGGGAAGTGATTTGAAGGCCTTTTAGCTTTTCCATTGAGTCTCCCTCCTGAGACATTTTTGGATTCAATTTTCTTATGAATTTTGGAGGATACGGAGATTCGAGTGAGCTGCGCAGTTTTGTTTTGTATTGTAATGTAGTTGTTCTCCTTTCTTCAGCGAGCTAAGGGGTTTAGGGTTTTACTTTTACGGTGCGTTTTAATGCTGCTGCCTGCTGCTGCTGCTGCGTGTCCTTAGGTTTGAACTTGAGAGGCGAACCATGGCCGTTGCTTAAAAAATTTAAGTAGAAGCCAGTTCTGGGCAAGACGAGACCAGAGCTTTTGGGCTTTACTTCAGTTGGTAGTTTTTTAAATTAACCCAAAAGCCCAAAACCAATCCAACCCTTTTCACATTGGCCGTAAAAGTAAAATTTGCAGAATTGATGCGCGCGTATTTAGAGGTTAGTTCTCTTCTTAAACTTGACCAAAAGAGTTTTTTTCATCCCTAAACTTACAAAAAAAATTATTTTTTAACTTTGAACTTTGTAAAGAGTTTTTTTAATAGTTTAGAGGCAAAAATAATAATGAAAAATAAACTTTTTTCATAGTTTAAGAATGAAAAAAAAAAAAAACTTTTTTAAAGTTTAAGGATAGAGAGTAAAACATTTTTAATAGTAGTTTAGAGATGAAAAACAAATTTTTTAATAGTTAAGGGACATAAAACGAACTTTTTAAAGTTTAGAGATGAAAAATAAATTGTTGGTAAAGTTTAAGTACCAAAATAGTATTATAAACAAAAATTAACATGGCTACAAATTTTAAAAATTTAATTTTTAGATTGCATGATTTTTAAATTCTTAACATGCATGTCAAATTTTGTATCAATCATATGTTATTTACTATTTTATCTATAAGCTTATATTAATGGATAATTTTAGATTGCAAGAACTCGAAATTTAAACATTTAATTGATGGTAGATTTGTCAAAATTCACATATGATAAAAATGATATTAAGTGGAGTTATCAAGTTTGTAGCCAAACTTTATCATTTTTGTGGGGCCTGAGAACCTGGTGGCCTCGACCCATTTTACATCCGGCCCAAGGCCCAAGCCGAGGAGGGAAATTCACCCGAGGACGTTTTGCGAAGTCCTAAGTTGCAAGGATCCCGCCGAGGATGACCCTGTCCTCGGTGGACCGAGACCCACACCAAATGGGGGGACAAGCCCAAGACAAGCTGTCACCTCCACAATAAATGCGCTCACCTAATCCTCTGACCGCACTAATGGAGACGTGACTCCTAGCCAGGGCAACCTTGGCTACTGCAAATCACTTGAGTACTGATAATACAGCTGATGGGACGGACGGTCAGAAGAAAGGCGCATGGATGATCAACAGATGGAGGAAAGAGAGGAGAGAAAGAGGACTATATAAGAGGAATCAAGAGAGCGCCAAAAAGGGAGGGGGAGGGGAAAGAGAAAAGAAGAGGCTCCTCGGATCAGCGCCGAGGAGCTACCCTTAGGAGTAAGTTGGGTGCCTCGACCTTCAATGGTTGGAAAATTCTGTGTTTACTGTTGTCTGTCTGTTAGGGCCTAATTCTTCATCTCACTCTCTAAAAATGTATTGTTTGGGGCCTAATGGATTACTTTCCCTCTGATTTTCGAGGGCCTGTCCAAATCGAGTCCCTACAATTTTAATTTTAATTTAATTTAATTTAATTTTAAATATGATAGAATTTTGATCTTGGTCATAAGAGCATTCACGTCAATCTCCTCAAATTTTTGGTCAAACTAACCCAAAAAACAATGTTTTTTTCTAATTTAGTTATCAATATTTTTATACTCACACATCAATCTCGCTACTTTTACAATTAAATAATATTATTTCTTAATATTCACATTGGTGAGGAGGTCGTAGAGGTGTTGAAGGTGCAAGAGGTTGCGGCGAAGAGTGATAGCATTGAGGTTAGGGTTAGGGTGGTGTTGTGTCAGCTTTTGAGCGGAGGCGGCTCAGGTGGGGCCTGTGATTGGGAAGGAAGAGAAGGTTATGGAGAAGATTAGGAAACAGAGTGGCACTAAAATGAGAGAGAGAGAGAGAGAGAGAGAGAGAGAGAGAGAGAGAGAGAGAGAGAGTTTTTTTAAAAAGAAGAGATGGAGATAGATATCAGATGCAAAGAGATAGAAAGAATAAAAATGATTTTTTATATAATAGTAATGACAATGTCCTCACTGGGTGTGCCAAGCACTTTTCTTAGCTAAATATTTTGCACTAGTTTGGTGAGACTAATGCGCGGCTTTTTTGGAGCTTTTAGCTATATATTTGCTGAAATATTGAAATAATTATATTGATATGAATGCTTTAAGGTCCATTTCATGATGATTGGTGTCCAAAATATCAATCAAATTGTTTCCACTAAAAAAAAATAAATCATTTGGTTTTTTCCATAAACAAGAGTACTAACCTTAATTAGTTTCAGTTGGTTCAATTGGTAAAATCTCTTATAATTGAATAAGAAATTTGGAGTTTAATTGTTACCTAATCATAAATTGATTAGTGTTTTGATTTGATAATAAATAAAATTCTTAAAAAAAAAAAAATACTAACCTTATATCTTTTGTTTTTTTGTTTTTTTTGTTGTTGTTAGGATGGATTTGATTCCACGTCTTTTTTTTGAGTACGGACAACTGAGTAAAGGAGTTTTTTTTTTTTTTTTTTTTGAGAAAGAGTAAAGGAGTTGAGGTAACCGGATTGTACACTTTTTAGCAGTTGAGCTCACCAGATCCAAAAATGTAACGATCAACGTTATATTTATATCTCCCCGTTTCCCTTCCCTGCTCCCATATCTTCGCTCTTACCAAATTTCACTCACTCTCAGTCTCACACACACACACACACACACACACAATGGACTACCATTCGAACCACCGCGCAACTCGCTCTCCCTCCTCCTCCGCCTCATCCACCTCCTCTTACACTCCAAACCCTCCCACCACAACCACCACCACCACCACAACTACCACCACCACCGCCGCCTCTGACCCGATGCACTCCTGGTGGGAATCCGTATCCAAAGCCCGTTCTCGAATCCACGCTCTCTCTTCTCTCCTCTCCAATTCCTCCCCTTCCTCCTCTTCCTTCTCCTTCTCTTCCCTCGCCGACTCCGACCGCCCCGCCCTCTCCCTCCTCTCCTCCCCGACCGCCTACTTCCTCATCTCCTCCGCCCTCTCCTCCCCTCTCTCCGGATCCGGATCCGACCCGCTCTGCCAATGGCTCTACGACACCTACCTCTCCTCCGACCCTCACTTGCAACTCGTCGTCCTTTCCTTCCTCCCTCTCATCTCCGCCCTCTACCTCTCTCGCATCCACTCCGACGACTCTCTCTCCCTCCCTTCCCTCGCCGGATTCGAAGCCGTACTCCTCGCTCTCTACGCTTCCGAAACCAAATCCCGCAACGGAAAGCCGATTCTCATCCAAATCCCTGACCTCTCTCAGCCCTCGCTCTACCACACTCCTCGCCGCACCACCCCCGCCGCTAACAATCGGCCTTCCGTTGGAATTTTGTCGCTGCCTTTAGAGCCGCAGATCGCCGTTAAATCCACGAAACGAGCTTGCATCGTCGGCGTCGCTCTCGATTGCTATTACAAGCAGATCTCGCAGATGCCGAGTTGGTCTAAGCTCGAATTTTGCCGATCCGTCGCTGCCTGGGCCGGCCAGGACTGTCCTTGTAAAAGAGAGTTCGACGACGAATTCGAAAACTGCACGTCGTTTTCGGATTCTAGAGCAATCGAGAATGGATGTGAGATTGAGATTGAAGGTGTGGTTGAAGAGATGAACAAATTAGGGATCCAGAAATACAAGGCTGATGATAACGATGATGAAAATTCTGAAAAACCTAAGGGGATTAGAATTCCGTTACCTTGGGAGCTATTGCAACCGGCATTGAGGATTTTAGGGCATTGCTTGTTGGCTCCGTTGAATCCACAAGACGTAAAGGACGAAGCCGCGGTGGCCGTGAGGTGTTTATACGCCAGAGCTTCTCATGATCTGGTTCCGCAGGCGATCTTGGCCACGAGGAGCCTTATTCAGCTTGATAAGAGGGCGCGCGCGGCTGCTAAGGTGGAGGCAGAAGCAGCAGCAGCTGCAGCAAATGCATCTTCGAATTCCAACACTCCAAGCAAGTCTAAGAAACCGGAAATCCTATTGGTTTCCAAGTGATTGGGAATGTCGCAGTTTTGCAGGTAATGGTTGTTGTTGTTGTTGTATAGTTAAAAGTTGAAGCAGTCGAAAATTTAATTTATGTAGGTTATTGCTGTATGCCAATATATATTAGTGTTTGTAGTTCTTAGTGATTGTTTTTTTGTAAGTTTTAAAAAGTTTATTTCTGGATTGACAGTTATAAAGGATTCAGGTCTTGTTGTGTACTTTTGTATTTTTTTATTTGAGGAAATTTGGAGAAATGGTTTGTAACACACACTTGTATGGCGTGTGATTTCTCTTTTGAATTGGTTGTTGTATAGTTAAGAATGCTTGTTGTAATGTGAACGATGCATTATGTGTCTCTTCATGATCTTCATTTGTTCGGTAGGTTACAGTTTATACAAAAAACTGCTAGTATGAATGCCTTTTCTTGTAATGATTAGTGAGATGAGATAAGAGTGCATTCATTCTTGAGCACTGTATATCTTATTTCTTCAGCTTCTAGTGGAATTTTGTTTCATTTCTAGTTCAGTTAAATTATGCCTTGTATGTCCTTTGGGTAGCTAAAGTTTAAATTTGACAATGAATAACTTTATATTGTGAACCAAAACAATACCATTTGAAATAAATCTTTTTACAAACTGAACAGGACAGTTTTGTAAGAAATAGATTGATGATTGGTTTGGCAGCTTTTTCAAAGATAATGCATTTTCAATTGCATACACCCTAGTCTAATACTGACGTTGGTGATACTGGTATTTGCAACATAATATGTTCATCTTGAAGCATCAGTTCACAATATTTTAGCTATATTGATTAATGGTAAGATTTTGTTGTGATTGAAATTTGCTTATGTCATGGAATTGTGGAAGAATAATATTCTTCACTCTAAAGAATCGGCCTTGTCTATTGACGAAAATCAACTTATGTAAAAGTCTTAAACCCGTAGATGGTTCTGTGTGTTAACATTGTTCATTAGCCTCCAGCCCCTCCATTGATTGAATTGGGAACCTTAGAATTTTTGGTGTTAGAGTGCATGGAGTCTTATGTGCCTACATGTACCTTAGGCTAACACTTTGTTACTTGAGGTTTCTAGGTTGTAGTGAGTTAGAACTTTTAATTGCATGTTTATCACTTATATTTAGTTTTCAAATTGATAATATGTTTCTTTTCTAGATCTCTTTTGTTTGTTAGAGCACTATGGTTTCAAAAGTTGTAATCACTGTGGTAGTTATGGTTCCCTAATTAGTAGTTTTTGTAGGGTAGGCTATTGGTACTTGACTAGTAGCTTTTCCCATCCACATTATGAGTGCATGGAAATAATGAATATGTGAATCGTGGATTATAAGAGGTTGATGTGCTAATAGGGATATTCTTTTATATTGTAATTTTGAAATGGTTTCAAATGTCTAGATATGCATTATGAGTTCATGTAGGTGGGAGAAGCAGTGGAGCTATCTCTCATTCTCTCCCCCTTATTTATCTGCATTCTGCTCTAACTTTACTGTTCAGTTAATTTTGAGAATTATATTCTTGATTTTGAGAATTATAGAAAGAATTCCATCTTGAATAGACTTATGAACAGCTCATAGTAATAAGGCAATCAACCAAGCAAAAGCAAACATCTAATCCCAAAATCCTCAAACCTTAGAAATCATATTGTCCACATGGTTTTTGAAGTCCTCAACCAACATTTTTCCATCAAGTCCTTACTACCTCATCCTGGTACACCAAATAAATAGACATTCAATTAGAAAAGAAAATGTATACTGTAACCAACCAATCACTTTAATGGCAGAAAGAATTACATAACTTCTAAAACTTCAAATGAAGATCACTAAGAGACATAATGCATTATTCACATTATTTAAATGTTTTTTGATAAATCAATGGTTTGGAGTGGGGGGATTAGAACCCTAGATATCTCTGTTGATAATTCAAATGTTTAGATATGCATTATGGGTTCCAATGGGTGGGAGAAGCGGCAGAGCTATCTCTCATTCTCTCCCCCCTATTTATCAGCACTAACTTTATTGTTCAGTTAATTTTGATTCAGGTATAACTTGAGCACCTAAGATCTAATTTTTCTTGCTGTTTGGTTCATTAAATTTTTTGGTTTTAATTGATGACAATATTAAATCCTTCTCCTATAAAACCTAGCATTTACCGCTAAACCCTTTTCCATTACACAGTTGATATTTAAAGTATAGTAGCTTTCTTTGGACTGAAAACATTTTTCAACTTCTCACAATATGATGACTATTGGAGCTGGGTATCTCAGGATAACATGGGGTATAATGATTGCGAGATTGTGGGTGATTAGAACCTGTTGTTTAGTGGATGTTGACAAGTAATTTTCTTAGTTATTGTGGGTTGTTTAGGTGTACATGGAAATGTAGGCAACTTCAACTTTAGCTTATAGGAGCTAAAAGTAGAAGCTGCGTCTTGTAGAGAAATATGGCAATGATGTCACTGTGTGGGTTAATAAGCAGAACCACAGTAGGGTGGTGGTGGAGGTTTACTCACATGATTCTAGCTCTATATGTCGTTGGGGTGGATTCCCCTATCAGTTACTGAGTAGGCTGATTATTTGGCTATTATAGGTGCTCAATCAACTTCTCATTTTTATAAATTTTTAGGAATAAGGCTTGCCTAAGTTTTCCCCTCTTGTTGATTTGTTCTTAGTTTTGATTTTGGTCATCTAGTTGTTTGTTTGTTCGTTGTGTTTTTTCTTTTTTGGGTTGTCTTTTATCTACCTTTTCTCTTTTGGAGATCTCTACCCGATCCCTTGAATCTTTCTCTCAATATTTATTTTTATTTTCCTTTGAAAAAGGAAAAAGTTCTATGGCCTTCCCTAGATATTGGAGCAATTGGACAAAAGTTACAAGAGTAGGGTACTTTGTGTACACAGCCTCTGTACATGAGGTGGATTAGGGGACCCCCTTCAATTGATAAGAGTGGGCATACTAGGCATTGGGAGCTACCTATGGTTTGAAATGGTGGTTTTTTAGTAAGCTGTTGGGAGAGGAGAGGAAAAGCCTAGCTTTGTTTGGATATGGCCTTGCGGCATGAGTAGTTTTTGGGTAAGAAATATTTTTAAGATTAAAGGCAGATGCTTGTGGTGGCATGAGTAGTTTACTGCTTAGATGTGGCATGAAGTGGTGCTGGTGCTAGGTTAACCATAGTGGTATCGAAACAGTAGAAGTTAGGGGTTATTATGCCACAATTTGTTTTGTGGTTTAATGGTAGTCATCTTAAAATTTTGTCCAGAAGAGCATGCTCACTGTTAGAGTTTGTAACTTTTGAAATGTCCCCATAACTCCAATGGCTAGTCATAAGAGTTAGCCCAATTTCATACCTTTTTATGTAATCAGTTTTTTCACAACCTTTATATTGAGGTGTATTTTAAAGTAAGTTCGTTTTTGGCATCCTTTGTTTTCTCAATGACCATGTTTTTCGACAGAAAGTTATATTAGTTGCAACATTCAGCTTGAGGTGGTTTTGTTTGGTTGGCCAAATTTTAACCAATTCATTTTTAGAAACTTCTATTTATTATTCAATTACTCCATGTTGCTTTGTGTGAAAGGTGGCAAAATACAATTAAGAGGTGGAATATATCTGCATTATAGCTGTAGTATGGAACAACTGTCTCTGTGATGTTACCCTGAATATCGGCCTTTGGCATGCATTGGTTTGCAGTGATTCCGATGGTTGGCGTCATGGTTGGCAAATTAAGATCATTTTATTTGGTCTTCGGGATTTCTCATCGGTGGATATGCAGAATACTAAAGATATCTTGATGCTGGCCATCAAAGGTGGCTATAAAGACTTGGTGTTATTGCTCATAAGTTAGAACAAGTTCTATTTTTTATGAATCTTACTTATAGTCGAAATAAAAAGTGGGAGGAGGAAAAGGAGAGCGGTGCTTATTTCACACCTGTGCTTAAAAACACAGTATACTGTGTTTTTATAAACTGAAAACGTGACTTTAAACCACGTTTATAAAATTAAAAACTCAAGTGTGTGTAACACACTGTTTACAAGAGTGTTTTTCCAATTACGGAATATTTTTATACGTATGCTTTGTTATAACTGATCAGTCAATTGTAATCTCTTTTATGGTACAAAGGCAGTGATGGTAAGGTTAAGTCAAAGTTTAAATCTGAGGCTAAATTACAAATTAAACTCTTACCGTCATTAAGTTTGGTTTGTTTTCATTTTCTTCTTTTAGTTTCAATTGTTTTCATTACAATCTTTTAACTTACATCTGTTTTCCACTTGGTGTTTCCATTTTCGTGGCTACCGTAACACTTTTCCATTTGATACTTCCATTCCATCTATTTTCAATTAAGTGGGCTACCCCAAAAAGCCCCTTCGGCAAAGGAAAAAGCAAAACAATGTAAATTAGAGAATGAAAGATGAAACAAAATAAAAAGGTGGGAGCATTGGAATGAGCCATTGACACAATCACCTAGTATATGATCAATTTAGGATATGATGAATGTCAATTACTGCTATTTTAAACCTGATTCATTATATTATTATGAGAAATCTTGATTACAAGTGTTAAAATCTGGATCATAAGAATTGTATTGCAAGAGGATGACTTGATTATCATCTTTTTGTTTTTGTTTTTTTGGCATGCACCTATCTTTTCTAGTGACGTACAAGATTCTTGAATAGTGATTTGTTTTGCGGATGACAGAAATGACAAGCATTGTTATTAAATTTTGTTTTAGATTATGAAGCACTGTAATTAAATAGAAACAAAAGAGGAACACTACCTTCATCTTCCCTCATTAGAGCAGTGAAACAAAACTAGGAATGGAGATTGGAATCCTTCCCAGTTCCACAACATTAGAGGCCCAAGCCCAATTAACAATTGAGTGAGCCAAAACATTACTTCTCTCTCTCTCTCTCTCTCTCTCTCTTTTTGAGAGAGTTTTAACTTATGACATCCGCTCTTAATGGTAGTTTTTTATCATCATACCAAAACATCAATCAATTTTAGACCTCTCTAATCACATGAAAAGCTTGCCAGCAAGAATAAAAGGATATTATATGTTTAGTGTCTAAAATCATAAGGAACCCTTTTACCCGCATATATATAGTACTACTAGATCATGAAATAAAAAATATTATATATATAATTCAATAATTGAGGAATGAGAATTTAAGCATTGAATATCTTCATTAGAAAAACTAGAGCTACATAATTCTTGGCTAAACCACAATATTTTAAGTCTCAGGGAGGACTAAAACTTGGGGACGTTCTTACGACATTACATCCAATTTCATCATTTGCTTGATAAATGGATGGTGGACTAGGAAGCTATACTACAAAAAAACCAGGGCTATAGCAGCATTTGTAAAACACGGCTATAGACCCTAAAAACGCAGCTATAGGCCCGTTTGGTCTATAGTCGCGTTTTCTATAGTTGCGCTTACACATGCGGCCCAAACCCCGCGACTATATCTCCTGCAGGGGGATATGGCTGCGTTTTTTTAAATGCGGCTAGGTTGAGACCTATAGCCGCCTCCTATACGGGTTTTGTCTATAGCCGCGTTTTTATAAACACGGCTATAGAATTTTTTTTTCCCCTTTTTTTCTCCTTGCTAAATCACAAAGATAGTGTAAAACCAGTGTCGGACGAGAGAGAGACAGAGAGAGATTGTGAGATAAACCATGGTTTAATAGAACTTTCAACTTATTACAAGGAAGCAAGCCTACAAACTACAATGTTGGAGAAACTATTACAAGGAAGCAATCCAACAGGCTACAACAGTGAATGATGTATTACAATGCCTAAAAAGAGATTAGGCATACCCCCCTCACTCAATTTCCTCTTGTCAAGAAACATTGCGCCCCACTAGGAAAAGTAGAACATAGAGACTACTCTTCAAAGCACCAATGAACTTCACACATTAATAGCCTTCTACAATGCTCTCAGCTTCAGCAGCATAGCACAGAAAAGTGATACCTAAAATCTAATGCTAACCCAAATCTAATGTATAGGCCTTTGTTGCTGGCCCTAGCTCTCAGCTCACAATATGGCACACAATGTGCTCCTGGGAAAATCCTAATGAAAGCCAGCAATTAATGTGGCACTTACCAAGTTGCCTGCTCCCTCCTTTTGTAGAAATGATCTATGTTTAGTGACAGTCACCTCCCATACCCTTACACCATGGACTTGAGCCTTAACCTGCCATAGAAGAGCCATACACAACAAACAGGACACCATAAAGATATAATGATTTGCATTAAAAAAAAAAAAAGTTTAAAAAATCATGCCTTATCACTAGCTTTTTCATAAATTCTGACCTAGCTCCAACTTCAGAAGTTATGACACCCCGAGTGCCCAAATGGTCCTGCGCCACAATGCAATGAGAAAGTTTAAGTGGTGCGGGAGCACTGTGGACCCCTTTTTTTTATTCATAAAAAAAAAGTAAAATGCAAAGTTCTCAAGCCCAAAGCTAAATTTAAAGAAAGATATGGAAAAAAAAAATGATAACAAATAATTAAAACAAAAGTTCAAGAAGAAGAATGCATACCATAAGCATAAGAAAATCTCAAATTGTTTCTTATGACAAATGCATAGGAAAAAATTATAAGAACCACAACCTAAATTTATGAACACAAGGAGACATAAAATTAGAATGATCAGAAACCATATCTCAAAATCTTCAAATCTACTATTTCTATCCCACAAACATACAAAATCTACCTAACCCATAAATGCCTAGTCTTACATCACAAAGATATATATACAGAAATTTTGTATCTGCTTTATTGTCACATGAACTGATGAACATACAAAATCCATAAGATTAATAAACTACTTACTAAATGCTAGAACAAACTGAATATAGAGACTACCCAAATGAATAAAACAAAAGAGACAAACTTATTGCCTAAATTTTCAGCAGATCACACATACTGTGAAGTACACTTTATTATGCAACAAACATACAAATCCACAAAACATACCCCAAAAGCTCAAACTAAGAAAAACACAACATATCACCCAAAACACAAATATCACAGTCTGTGTGCAAGCTCAAATAATGAACACATGAAAATCCACAAGCACAAACCCAACAACACATTAAAAAAACTCTGAAAATAAAAACTGAATATATAAAGAAGAATTAACACTACAACAAAATTAATTTTTTTCGAGGGTCAAATTAAGTAGCATAGTTCAGTTCATAAATTATTACCTTGACCACAGGTGCCTAACACACAAGTACACACACTTACGTACCCACTTTGCTTTGAACTTAATCAACTTGATTTGCACCATAAAACTTTCAGTTTTTTGAGAAATGTGTGAAAGGTAAATCAGAGAAATGCAGAGAAACCAAAAGTTTTCTTAAGTTAGATTTTGATTCAATAAATCCTAGAAAAAAAAATTCAAGGAGCATGGAGAATTGACACATACTATAGGAAAATTGGGCAATGCTGCCATGAGCAACTTGACATCTGCACTGAAATTAAAGGAAGACATAAATTTGAAAATGATGGAGAAATTATCTATAATCGTGAGGTAGTGCTCTTTGCATCAGAGTTTATCTATAATTTGGTGGCAATTCCAACCACCGCTAGGTAGTGAAGCCTTGGGTCTCATGATCAGTTCCCTATTTTCCCTGTTATTTCTATTTGCTACACTACCGGTTCAGCATCACCAAAAAAGCAACATGCTAATAGATGATGACACCAATATATAGCCAAATAAAAGACGAAGCAAATTTACAAAATGATAAAATAATAAGGATTTAGGAAAAAATAATCAGAATATTCCAATAATTCAGAAGCTAAACTTTTCCTTGTTATGGTGGATATAAAAAGAGGAATAACCTTGGGTAAATATTACGTGACAATCATCAATGGACTGCTTTGGGTTACAGCACCCAAAAATTAGACAACATTTGGATAGCGTATTTTCTGAAGTAGTTCTGGCTCATCCCTAAATGCCTCCCTGAGATGCCATAAAGATTAAAGATATTGAATATCCAATCATTATAAAATATATTTGTGAAGTTTAACTCTTCTATCTAAATTGGAATAAATATTAAAAGAAACAACAAAGGAGAAATAAAATCCACTTGTATAAGCCAACCCACACTTTATCATCATCACTAAAGACTTCCTCCCCAAGAGTTTTAACAGCAACTTGAATTCCATGCCATGATGCAATGCGTAAGGTTCCTGTTATATGTTAAAAATAGAAAATATGCAATAGTTTTAGAAATAAAGAAAGCAGAATTCCTCAAGTCAAAAAGTGGGTAATTTAGATCACTATTGTTGAGAGATTAATACATGTACTTGCTAATTTGATGCCACATATACAGCCGAGTCATCTTCAGAATTTAAGGACAACATCAATATCATTAAAATTAGAAATAATATATACAGCCAAATTATTAATTCCACAATAATGACTTGATTATTAAAATCATTTATTTAAATTTGTATGAATAACATATTTTATCAGCCAAATCACATGATAATAACATCTTTGAACTAACAAATCCCACATGTTTAACAATTCTAAAATTTCACTCACTCAAGATATTCTACAACTACTACAAAATGTCACAAAAGACATAGATTGCTAAGAGTTTAAACAATTAAAGGAACTATTATCCAAACCCAACATGTTCTACTATTTCAACAATTCCAACAATTCGAAGCATATTATCAAGTAAATCAATGAAGATAAGAATATCTTGCAAGGTTTTTGTGTACACGCATTGTGTACACTAACTTCTCATCTCTTTTTTTTCTTTTTCTTTTTTTATAGGTAGATAGTAGGGGAGGGGGAGGTGGGGTTCAAACCACAGTCATGAGGCACCACAAAGAATACTATTACCACTAGACTATCACTTTAAACCCTCCTCTTGCTGCACCACCACAACAAACCCGACGCTGCCAACAACCACCTAAACTGAAACTTAGCCACCACTGAAACACCAAAATCAACCAACAAAACTAACTGCCGATCCACACCACTGAAACACAAAACCAACCAAAAACCTAACCACACCATCAAAATCCAAGCCAAAATACCCAATCTCTACACCGATTCAACCCAAGCCAAAATACCCATCGCATGCAACCAATTCAACCCAGCCTTAACTGATTCAAGCCACGGATCCACCTTTCTCCACACTGACCACCATCGGAATTGAGACCCAAACGACTAAAAAGGGAGAGGCAATTGAAACCCAAACCCAATCTCAAACTTGATCTCCATCGTGACCTATAACCAAACCTGATCTCCACTGTGAAGCCCAGCCAACACCCAAACGACCACCACCAATCCGAACCCAGTAACCATTGAAATAACCCATCGATTCAAACCAACCAAAAACAGTTGAGAAAGAAATAGAGAAGAGAGGAAAAAAAAAAACAAATATAGAGTGAAGAGGGGAGAGATAGAGAAAAGTGGAGATAGAAAAGAGGAAGAGTCAAAGAAGAGAGAAGAGAGGGAAAGAGAATACTCTGAGAATAAGACAGGGAAAACTGACCTAGCGAATTGGATCCACGGTGTGAGATTTGAGGGGATTTAGAGCATAGGATTGTGAACAAGATAAAGGCCTTGTCTGTGTTAGGGTTTGGGTTAGAGAGAGAGAGAGAGAGAGAGAGAGAGAGGTGGTGCTGGTGGGTTTGGTAATAGAAAATAGAAAATGAGGGTTTGGGAGTCAAAGGGATCGGAGAGGCCGCGTTTAAAACAACATAGCTGTAGTCAGGCTATAGCCGCGTTTTTACAACGCGGCTATAGGCTTTTTAAACAAAAGGCAAAATTTTGTTGTTCAACCTATAGGACATCTTAAAAAAAAAAAAAATTTGGCTGGGCTTATAGCCACGTTGTTTTTTTTAAATACGGCCATAGGCCCTACCTAATAAAATGCCGCTACAAACAATAGAAAATGAGGGTTTGAGAGTCAAAGGGATCGGAGAGGCCGCGTTTAAAATAACACAGCTGTAGTTAGAGCATCTGTATCAGGTGTGGTAAATGTGCCAAATGCCAAATATTTGGCACATTTACCACACCAAACAAAAAAAAGAAGGTTTATGAGATGTGGCAAATCTCAAAATTTATACCACATTGCTACAGTACCGTTGCAAATTTGCAACGATACTGTAGCAATGTGGTATAAATTTTTAATGTTTTATATTATGTTTTCTCTCTCTTCTCTCTTCATTTTTTTTCTTTTCTCTTCTCTCTCACACACCGGCTCCCTCTCTCACATCAGAGTCATCAGACCCAGCTCTTCCCTTCTCCCTCACTCATCGGCTCGCCATCGTCACTCCGATTCGATCGCCACTCCGATCGGATCATCGGTCTTCTCTCATCGCCATCGTCACTCCGATTGGCGAATCATCGGTCTTCTTTCATTGCCATCGTCACTCTGATCGGATCGCCACTCCGATCGGATCATCGGTCTTCTCTCATCGCCATCGCCACTCCGATCGAACCCAGCTCTTCTCTCATCGCCACTCCGATCGATCATCGCCGTTGGAGGCTCAAGCGGCATGGGCGAGGCCACTCCGATCATCGCCATCGTCATCGCCGCTCCGATCTCACCGATCGCTCTCTCTCTCTTTTGGTGGTTGGTTGTTTTGATTGTTGGTGGTTGACTGATTTTGGTTGATGGTGGTAGGCTGATCGGATTGTGGGTGTGTGATTTGGGATGGGTATGAGATTTTGGTTGATGGTGGTTTTTTCTGGTGTAGGGGCTGATATTGGTTGTAGTGTTTGTTTGAGTTTTTTTTTTTTTGGTAGCAAGTGGCTGATATTGGTGGTCGGTGGTTGATCTGTGGGGGTGGCCGATGGTTGTGGGTTGTGGCGGTTGAGCTGCGGTGTGGGTTGTTGGTGCTGTTGCTGTTGTTGATAATAATGAATTAGGGAATAATATATTATTTTAATGTGTAGTAAATATTATTTTAATATATAGAATTGAATTATAGAACATCTGATAAATGAGATGTTGTAAAATGATGTGGTAAAATAATAAAGTAGGTGTTTGATGTGGTAAAATGGCAAAAAATTTGCAACATCTGATAAGGATGCTCTTAGGTTATAGCCGCGTTGTAAGGAGAGGCCGCGTTTAAAACAACACAGCTGTAGTCAGACTATAGCCGCGTTTTAAAAACGCGGCTATAGGCCTTTTTAAAAAAAAGGCAAAATTTTGTTGTTCAACCTATAGGACATCTTAAAAAAAAAAAAAAAAAAAATATTTCGGCTGGGCCTATAGTCACGTTTTTTTTTAAATGCGGCCATAGGTCCTACCTAATAAAACGCCGCTACAAACATGATAAAAACGCAGCTATAGGTGTATTGTTTTAGCCGCATTTATAACAAACGCAGCTATAGAGCCTCTATAGCTACGTTTTTATAAACATGACTAAAAAAAACATGGTTAGAACTCACTTTTTTGTAGTGAAGCAAAGAGGAAGCATACGCATGTAAGTCAATAATGATTTGACATAGAAACATGACATATAATACAATTTCACTAAGCAATAATATACGAAACTTTTTTTTTTTTTTTGAGAAAGTAAATGAATAATTAATCATTTTTCATAAAAATGCAAATTTTAAAATGATGCGTTGATGCTTGAAATCTTTGCGAGTGTTCAATAGCTGGAGAGACCCTTGTTGGATGGTGTTGATGGAGTACAAAACAACTTCGCCCCGCTAATTAATTTTAGGAAAATATAATTAATCTAGGAGAAAAAAAGAGCATTTTTTATATGAGTTTTAAGGGTTTTTTTTGGCTTCTTCTTTAAAGAGCACGCAATACTTAAAGGAAAGACTTCATCAATTACAAAGAACTCTTGATATGAGAATTATAATTCAGTACTTATGATTGATCGAAGTTAACCCATGATCAATCAATATCATATATAAAAGTAGAGATCTCATGTTAGAGAATATAAGGTTGTGCCATGTGATGCATTATTTGAAATTCTATTTATTTAGGCTTTTGAATCAACAAAATTTGCATTTATATCAATAGAATAAATGCATATATTAATTATCTATAGTTGTGCATTAATTATTTATATTAAATGAATTTATATGATTATTTCTATAAGGGTCCGCTTAATGTATGCCCTAATCATCTATTTTAGGAAACTTTTTATGAAAAATTGAAAAAGTTATAAAAAAAAGTTAGTCACTTTTTTATTTTTCTATAAAAGGTTTCCTAAAATGATTTAGGAATGTATGTCCTAAGGGCATATGTTAGTAAAACTCTTTTTATCAACTATATAAAAGAAATAATTTTTAGTTGGAATAATTAAAAAAAAAAAAAGAATATGACATCCTTCCTTATGTTTAGTTGCTTTGAAAACAATTGATGCAAAAGCCATAAAAAATTAAATACATGTGAATTCACTAAAATTATCTTACCCATTTAAATTTCCTAACACCTTTTAGTGACATGTAATATATATGTTAGTTCCACACACACATGCCTATCTATATTAAACACTATATCATGCAATTTTCAATTTGTAAACACATATATGTAGTATGATCAAATCACTACACTACTCTTAGTGTCTTTCTATTTTGTCTATAAAATAATTAAATATTACAATTTTTTACAAGGAAAATTATTGAAATAAATTTTTTTATTTTATATATTGATAATTAGGATTGGGGGATTTGAATCCTGAATGTCTTTGTTGGAAAAGTGTCAACTAGTTAAGGTACAAGATTCTCGATAAAAGTTATTGAAATATTGGAGAAAACTAATAATAAGTTGCACTGCTGTTTGACTACTCTACAGATATCCTGATATCATCTCATTCATGGGGTCGTTCCTATTCACTTGAGCTTCAACCTCTTCAAGGCCAATCAGTCTCACAAGCACCGTAAAAAACAAATACTGTGGAGTTAACTGTAAAAAACAAATAGTAAAATACTACTTGGCTAGATAGAAATATAGAATCATAGAATATAGAACATAGGACTAGGAAAAGAGGAGTACTCATGAGTCAGTTATGGTCCTGGTGGAGTTCACGGGTTAGAGGGCCTCACCAACCACCATTGAGTTGATCATCCTTTGTTGATTCACCTTGATTTTAAAGGATTTAAACTCTTGATATCTTCATTAGAAAAACTAGACCTACATGACTCTTGGCTAAAACACAATATTTTACCAACAATAATATATGAAGTTTTTATTTTATAGGAAGCAAAGGAATTAAACATTTTTTGTAAAAATGCATAATTTGAAATGATGTGTTGATGCCTGAAGTTTTTGCGTTTTCTCAACAGTTAGGACTTGGGAGAGCTTGTTGGATGATGAAGGACAAAAAAACTTTGCCCCTGCTGATTAATTTTAGGAAAATATAATCAATCTAGGCCAAGAAAGGAACATGTTTTATACGAATTTTGAGGGTTTTTTTGGGGCTTCTTCTTTAAGGAGCATGTGATACTTAAAAAGAAAGATTTCTACAGTTATAGATAACTTTTTATACCTAAATTATAAATAACTTTTTATACGAGAAATCATGAGTTAGTACTTATGATTGATTGAAGTTAACCCATAATTTATCTTTTTTTTTTTTTTTTTGTGCTTCTTCCTCCTCAAGGAGCATGTGATACTTAAAAGAAATGTTTCAACAGTTATAGATAACTTATGATACGAGAAATCATGCATGAGTCAGTACTTATGACTGATCGAAATTAACTCATAATTTATCTTTAATTTCAATAAAATTTTAGAGTGCATTTATATATATATATATATATATATATATATGCAATTTGCTGATTGCCTATTTACTAAAAAATATATGAAAAAAATTAAAAGGAGGAAATATATTTATTTTGTATATGGGACATGCGAGTAATATATTGCTATTTTTGGACATTTGTCATGTTCTTAAAGTATTGAAGGCAAGTCAAACTTATTTTATAAACTCTTTTTCATATATATATTTGCCTTGTTGAGAAGGCATGCGTGCACGTCTTTCATACCTGGTGAAATGTGGTTGACGAGTAATATAAAAGTCAGACATAATATAATAGATAAGAAAAATTATTCACATAACTAGTGTTTAATGAAATGTATAAACCTTTAACTATTCTAAGGGCCAATGAACTTGACTTTGCAATTCAGCTACTTCAAGAATTGCGGGTGTAATGATTGATGCAAATGGCATGTGCCTCAGTCATCAGAAAAGGAAAAGAGGGTGTGTCATATACTCTAACTTCAACTTGAGTTTAATTTTCATTGTGTTATATCCCTGAGTTTAAGCCTTAAGGTAAGTGCATAAAAGGTGGAGTACTCAACACAGATAGAGTCACCACTAGATGTTTCGTTTTTCCATATATTGCATTTGTTTTCTTCTTGTTTTTGACTCATTCATTCTAACAATTGTTAGAATGAATGAGTCAAAAACAAGAAGAAATCCCAATTGAACACTGAATGTGCCACATGTAATCCAATGGCATAAACCAGTAGACCTAAACTAAGCTATGCTAACTATAAATAAGCTATGCTAACTGAAAATAAGCTATGCTAACTATAAATCATTGATGAAACTAAAACAGGTAGACCTAAACCAGTTTATATTCATAATTATATTTATTATTCCCGGACAATCTTAACTTGCACGTCTAGAAAGACATATTTTAGTACTAATACAAAAAAAATCAACGGTTACTTCAAACAGTGCTTGCTGAACTATTCATATGGAAATAAGATTCCTATTTGCTCTCTCTCTATATAAGGATGCAATGTATGATTAGCAAAGCAATGTAGCAGCAGAGAGAGAGAGAGAGAGAGAGAGAGAGAGAGAAAGCGAGAAAGATGAATGTAAAATTGAGTTCCTTCCTGATCTCAATAGCAGTCCTGTTTGGACTTCTAGGAGTTAGCCATGGAAGAAAGTTGAGTCTAGACTATTATAAGGATACTTGTCCTCAGGCCCTTGACATTGTGAGAGAGGTCACTTGGAAACATGTTGAACAGGATTTGACTGTGGCAGCCCCATTACTGAGGCTGCATTTTCATGATTGCTTCATTAGGGTAATTCATGTTTTCTTTTGTACATAATTCATGCTCAAATATATCTATATGATAAAAGCTGACATATATTCAAGTACGTACTCGTCTTACTATCTTACATTGTAAAAAAAAAAAAACTAAAAACTTTCTTGCAATTCAACAGGACATATGGAATAAATTTCCTTTTTTTTTTTTTTTGAATTTGCAAAATATATATTATGGGTCCTCTGACATAAATGTATTTGACCTTTGAAATTCAAAATGTGTAGCAATATCTTTCATATCACATTTATGTCTTCTATGTTTCTGAAGTATATATATCCGTTGAATTATATGTTAGGGTTGTGATGCCTCGATACTGATCGACTCCACAGCAAATAATACAGCTGAAAAGGATGCAGTTCCAAACCTAACCCTTGGAGGATTCAACGTTATAGCAGATATCAAAGCTGCAGTAGAGAAGGTTTGCCCTGGAGTTGTATCTTGTGCTGACATTGTTGCCCTAGCTGCAAGAGACTCAGTTTCATTCCAAGTGAGTTTTGGAAAAAAAATTTAGTAATCTTGAAAACACAAACAACGAATTGTTGGCTTGATCAATTTGATACTTACACTACTAATGACTATTTTGGTGTTAGTGGAGCACTTTTTCCTTTATCTAACAACTTTTAAGGTTTTTTTTATTTTGCTCAAGACTCAGTTATGCTTAATGTTTAATTGTTTATGGAAATGATTGCAGTATAAGAAATCATTGTGGAAAGTGTTCCTTGGAAGAAGAGACGGAACCATATCACATGCTTCGGATGCCCTTGTGAACCTCGCTCCACCAACTTTTAATTTTGATCAACTCAAACAAAGATTCGCTAGCAAAGGCCTCGACGTTTTCGATCTTGTGGTTTTATCAGGTAAACAATGTCAATGTATATAGAAAAAGGTAGTGATAAGAAATTGGAACATCTATACAAAGTGCACAAAATATGTCCTCCTCCTTACTTTTAACTAACACTAAATAATTAATGCCCCATTATAACGTAGCTTTGATGTAATAATCTAATAGAAGATGTGCATATCATGAACTAATTAGTATAAGATAATGAGACAATAAACTATTCGTCCAAATGAGCTATGGAAGGCAATTATCAGGACAAATTAAGCATTATTGTTCTTGTTGTTATTGATATTACTATAATCTAATGTTCTTTCTCTTTCTTTCTTTTTTCCCCAATCCTAATTTTGCCCAAAAACTAAAAGGAAACTCTCTATATGGTCAGGTGCACACACCATTGGCGATTCACATTGCTTTTCTTTCAGTAATAGACTATACAATTTTACGGGAAAAGGCTATGGTCAGGATCCTTCGCTTAATCCAATCTATGCAACTTACTTGAAAACCAAATGCAAGAACCTCCCAGACAACACAACTACGTTGCCAATGGACCCTAAAAGCTCTCTATCTTTTGATACCCATTACTACAAAATCTTGTTAAAACAGAAAGGCCTTTTTCAATCCGATGCTGCACTTCTAACAGATAAAAAGTCTTTTAAAGAAGTTAAAAAATTGGTTGTCTTCGAATATTTCTTAGAGAAGTTTGCTCACTCGATAAAGAAGATGGGAGAAATTCAAGTGCTTACAGGAAATGAGGGACAGATAAGAAAAAACTGTAGTGTGGTGAGTTTGGTATATGAGTGATGGAATGTATAATTTATTTATATGGATATGTATATTTTCCATTCTCTTGAATTATGATAAATAATTTGTGACCCATAATTTTTTGGACAAAAAAAATTCAAAACAAAGGCAACTTGCATTCTAGCTGAAATCCAAATATGAACTAGTATTGGCCGAAATGAAATGACCCATAATTTTTTTCGAGGTGGAACGAGGGAGTTCCTTCTTCGGGTTTGCTTACCAATATGGTATTTTTTGACCACTCCGACTAAAATGAAATGGAATCAATAATAATTTAATAAACCAAACTTATACAAATGACCACCACGTTCAATCCGGGTTCAATAAATTTTTCACAATAGAAAATTAAGTAGGGGTGGTGACATAGCAAGAAGCTTTAGGATAAAACTTGATATAGTTCTATGAAGATAAAGAAAATGGTCTTTTCCACTTGTTTTGAAATAAGGAAATTCCATCTCATTATAAGGATTAGTTATAGTCAACAAATCTAAGATGATAAATTAGTGAAGCTTGTGTCTAGTGTCTTTTTGCATTGGACACGCTACGATTCAGATACATGTTCATAGTGTAGTGTGTCCAATGTAAAAAAAACACTGGACACAAGCTATATCCATAATAAATATAATGTCACAATATTTAAATTTAGTTATCATTTCTTACTTAATTGGTGGGAATAAAATTTTAAATTATGTTAAAGAAACTGAATTTGAATCATAAGTTAATTAATCATCTCTATTTTATTGCAAATGGAGAGGATCTTGATCCTGAGGGTAAATGGCACATCAGATCCAAAAAGAGAATCTCACGAGTTAGAACTTAGAGCACTAGTAAAAAGAATAGTGCTCATGCGGTGACATGA
Source organism: Quercus aquifolioides (assembly GCA_019022515.1). Lineage (NCBI taxonomy): Eukaryota > Viridiplantae > Streptophyta > Magnoliopsida > Fagales > Fagaceae > Quercus > Quercus aquifolioides. The sequence continues at coordinate 6,928,674 of CM032334.1, read as the reverse complement.
ATCAAATTAGTCTTTGATCTATATATCTTAAAAGTATTAATCCAGTTATAATTAAATTTTCATTATAATTGCTTATATAGTCTAGACCAATCTAGTATACACATGATGTGAGATACAACACACACTTGCATAACACATATTTATAAAATTCAATGTAATATGATACATATAACCTTGGGATGTTACAAGTTGAGCCTATATTTTTTAAAAGATCATCAGGGTTTCCTCTTGGTTTGTTTCCAAGATCCTTTATTAATTGAGCAAAAATGCCCATTTATTACAAACATGTAATGGTGGTTTGGGTTTGCTTATTCACTTAATGGGATATATAAAAGTAGGGAAATGCTAATGAGTGCCCTTAGGGCACTGATTAATAATCCATTTAAAGAAAGTTTTTATGAGAAATGAAAAAAAAAAGTAATTAATATTTTGACAACTTTTTTCATTTCCCATAAAAGTGATATTAAAACTTTCTTAAAATGACTTATTAATGTGTGTTCTAAGGGCACTCGTTAACATGACCCATAAAAGTATAGTTATATTAAAAATTAAATAAACTCCACAAAATAAGCATAAAATTAGGTTGTGATGCCCTATTCAATATATTGATTAAGTCAATGTCGGTGTTCGTACACATGTTGTCCGGCCAAAAGTGCTTGGATTTGAATCATTTGTTAGAAATGGAGAAAGAATCAAAGAACTAGGAAAATAATACATATATAATAATATATTGAGTTATTAACCCCAAATTCTCTTTCATCGAGGAATTGCCGGATTAGGATTAAGGAATGAATTGAAGATTTAAAAACCTTAAGAACTGAAGAAGTCTACGAACTACGATTTCCAAAACAAACAAACAAAAAAAGAACTCTATGCTCCATTGGTCACGTATTGCATTTGCATGAGCAGTGAGCACGTTATCAAAAACAAGAATAAAAAATTTATAAAGGCGTGTGATACACACACGCTTGAGTGTGCCCACGGGCCACGGTCACTGTCTCTCATTACGTGAGAAATAATTTACTGAAATACTACAAAATTTTCTATACATAATGATGACCCAAAAAAAAAAAAAAAAATCATTCAAATATTATATGATAAAATTTATAGTAACATTTCTTTTATTAGAAAGTTGAAATTCATCCATTATATTTATTAGCTTGTAACCATGCTTACATGCGGATATGTTCAATTGTAGCGGTACTTTGGATATGAAAGTATATATGAAACATAGAAGTAATAAAGCATAGATCTAACCTTGGATATGAAGCACAACTATCAAACAAAGATATAAGGTTCAAGGCAGATTGCCATCAATTAGAAGTATATAATGACATTTTTGTTATTCTTTAAAGAACTATATATTACACTTGGTCATTTTCCTATGTGACACATATATGAACAATGAATAGTACACAAATAGATAGATACAAATAATGAATGGGAAAAACATTTTTGTACGGTTCTCAACTCAAGAACAGTTGAGTAATAAGTATTATATTGAAATTAAAGTAGTGGCATTATTGTGGTTTAGCAAAATTAAGAAAGTTCAATTGGACACTTGACACAAAATTAGACTTCAACTGAAATCCAATTTAGATTCTAATTGAATTTTCTCTCAGTTTTGGCTTTAAATAAATAAATAAATAAATATATATATATATATATATTATCACATAGTTTATATATATTTTATAATAAAATTAATACAAACTTTAATATAATTCTCTCTTCAAAAAATTACTAACCTTAAGAGGTACATGTATATTGTTTGAATTTACCATTTCTCTTGCATGTATTTGTTTCTCAAAAATGAAGAGATAATTGTCTCATGTTGCTTAAAAAAGTGTATTGCATGTGTATAGTATAACTTACCTCATTACTTTTGAGTGGAGTTTATGGTGTATTTTATTTTTGAACTTTTTTCCTTCTCTTTTGTGTGTTTCTTAAAAAAAAAAAAAAAAAAAAAAATTGTTTGAATTTTGACTTCTGTATAGAGTCCAAATCTCCGTGATTTCTTTTATAGGGCTAGCAAGATAAGGTGTACTAGCATTTGGTACATTGGAATGATTAGTTCAAACTCTAGACGACAACAAGAGAATGGATTCCCTTTTAGTTCATAATTTTTTTATATATATATAATAAAAGAGAATTAAAGTTGTGACCAAAATCTTCCCAAGAAAGCATCTTCAAATTTTGCACTTTTGTTTCACATTGGCATGTTGCATATTTGGTGTTGAACCAGATGAAACGATGACAGAAAAGGCTATCACTAGGTGTTCCAAAATCTTTTCATGCACTGGAAAGGGCATCCCAATAAGAGACCAAACATGCCATGCATGCACGTTCTAAATATTACAAACAAATCCTAACCAATAATCACCTTCACTTAATTTCTTACTTAAATCATTATTGAGCTAATTAAAAGTACTAACCAAATAGTCTAGAGAGAAATCAATTAAGTTGCAAGTCAAGTCAATCTGAAACTCTCTTGCATGTAGTGTTAAAATTTATTACTGTTGCAGACTTAGCTGTTTTCTATCGTTGATTAAACAATGAATTGTTTGCCAAAGAAGAGGGTCGCTAGCTCCCTATATAAGGATGCAATGAGTGATAGCATTGCAGTGCCGTTGAAAGAAGGAAAAAGAAATCCACTCAAAGAGAGAGAGAGAGAGAGATGAAAATCATTAGCTTGAGTTCCTTCTTGATTATTTTAACAGTGTTTGCAATTCAAGAAGCTTGCCATGGAGGACTATTGACGCAAGATTATTACAAGGATAGTTGTGCAAATGTCGAGGACATTGTCAGGAATGTCACTTGGAAATATGTTGCACAAGATTTGACTTTGGCGGCCCCATTACTGAGGCTACATTTTCATGATTGTTTTGTTAGGGTAATTCATGTCTTTTTCTTTTATAATTCATGCTTTTAGTTTTATATTAACTCATGATAACACTCACAATATATGAGCCCACTCACTTATAGGACCCAGATATTATGACGTTACGTGCATTCAAAACGCTAAATACTACCTTCTTTTAATTAGTATAAACATTTCATTAACTTTTAACTTTCCAATGTTTTGTTATTTTTGCAATGTTAGGGTACTTTTTTAACAACCAAATTTCACAATTTGTTAAGATGTGTGGTTGCTATAACTGTGCAACATCACTTATATATGAACTCACAATCAGTAACGTTTTTATTGTGCACTAATCATAATTTACCACCTCAAATTAAGTGAAAAAAGATTGTTAAAGTTTTATGTCACTAGATTTATTGCTCTTTTATTACCTCAATCCGCTTTTCTCATAAAAAAAAAAAATCAAGAAATCATCTCATATGATGCACATGTGAATATTACTTAATTAAAAATTATTAGGTTCTAAATGTTTAGAACAATTGGCAAATCGTGAACACAAACTTGTCTAGATATAGATCTTAGAGTCTATAGGTTTTATTAGACAATGCTAAAGGTGATTCAAGTCAAGATTCAAGAACATACAAGCTGCAAGAAGAAGACTTCATATTCTGCCTGGTTCGATCGATCGAAGAACAGGCTCGATCAATCGAAAATCGAATCTGCAGAATTTTAAGTCGGCCCAAACAGCAGTTTAAGCCCATTAAGGATTAGGGTTTCAGATCTACTTCTCCCACTATATAAAGGAAACCTTAAGCCACGTTTTTGAGACTGAAGAGAGAGAGATTAGAGTGCCTCTTGTGCCTCTTTTGGTTTTAGGGTTTTGTACCTAAACCTCTCTAAAGTCTTGGTTGCTTGAGAGTTGTATATTGTTGCTCATATTGCTGTTTTGTGTAAATCTCTTGTGAGATCTAGAGGAGCTTTCCTTTACACAAAGTTTAGGGTTTTCAAGGAGGAGATGTTATCTACACCTTGATGATCAACTCAGTTGCTGCCATTGGAGTTTAAAGAAAAACAAGCGTGGGTGCTTGTATTAGCTGGAGAATCCAAGAAAGAAGGAGTCCGTGGTCTCGGAGTTTGCACGTGGTCGTGTCAATAAGTTCGACTGATGGGTAGCAATAAGAAGTCGAGCGTGGGGGCTTGTAAGTCTTATTATATGAACTTCGATTCTTTTCAAGATAGTGGATTCAAGTTTACCTTGAGGATAACTATGTTAAATCCTCCTCAGGTTTTTACCGTGTGGTTTCCTGGGTAATCATATCTTTGTGTTATTTATTTTTCCACTGCTATATACTTGATATGATTGTTTGATTGTGATAACCTAGATTTGCATAATTTGACTAAGTTAATCACTTGGATAATTAACTAAGTTAATCCGGTTGTGTTAAGAGGTCTAAAAACCGTTCAAAAATATATATATGCTTGCAACAAATTAAACAGGACATATGAAGTAAATTTCCTCTTTTTAAATTTTTTTTTTTTTACAAAAGACAATCAGATGTATGTTTGACATTAGAAAGTCAAAATTTGTAGAATCCTTCCTATCACATTTATTTAAACCTTGATACTTAATTTGACTATATTTCTAAAGTAAGTTTAGTGAATTATATGTTAGGGTTGTGATGCCTCAGTATTGCTCGACTCTACACCAAATAATACAGCTGAAAAGGATTCACCTCCAGATCTAACCCTAGGAGGATTCAACATTATAGACGATATCAAAGCTGAAGTAGAGAAGCAATGTCTTGGAATTGTCTCATGTGCTGATATCGTGGCCTTAGCTGCTAGAGACTTAGTTTCATTCCAAGTAATTTTTGAAAAAAATTTCAATATAATCTTAAATACACAAACAATGAAATCTCTTCTTGATCAATATTTAAATGGAGTGCAAGTTTCGTTTATTTTTTATTTAACACTATTCTTTTTATTTTTTCTAATATGGTACAAAAAAATTGTTAAGCTTATACTGCTATGGATATGGCTGCAGTAAAAGATATTATTGTGGGAAGTGCCGCTTGGAAGAAGAGACGGAACCATATCACTTGCTTCAGAAGCCATTGGCAACCTCCCTTCACCAACTTTCAATTTTGTTCAACTCAAACAAAATTTCGCTAGCAAAGGCCTCGACATTCTTGATCTTGTAGTTTTATCAGGTAAAGAACATAGAAAGAAAAGGGGGGAAGGGGAGAGAAGTTAATTAATTGGCACATTTTGTTATCAACCTCTGACCTTTGTTTCAAACCATCCTCATAATTTAAAATATTTTACTTTAATTAATCTATACTTTCTATCATCTTCTTATATATGGAATACTATCTGACAAATATAATTCATACCACGTCATCAAATTGATCTTGTCTTCATGAATTCTGTTTGTTATTTCAGCATTTTTCATTTTTGTATAAGTATTATGAGATTTGCATATACGTTTTTTATTATTATTTATTTTAACATAGTAGCCTAATTAAATGCCATGATGTTTGGAAAAAATTTATAAGAATTTCAAAAGATAAGCTAAAGTCCGATAAAAAAAATATTATTTTAATTTGAAATTGAGAGGATCATACTTTGAGTCAGGTTAAGGCTGACTTAAAAGTCCAAATATTAAATAGAAGTTCCAAGTTAATTTCATTTAGCCTTGTTGCTCGGCGATAGACAATACCATTATTACCATAATCTTCTTCTTCTTCTTTTTTTCTAAAAAAAAAGAAAAATTTCATTTTCCATCTTAATTGGCCCAAAAACTAAGAAATTATCTTTATGGTCAGGTGCACACACCATTGGAGATTCACATTGACATTCTTTCGACAATAGATTATATAATTTTACGGGAAAAGGCGGTCAGGATCCTACTCTAAATTCATCATATGCCGATTACTTGAAAACCAAATGCAAGAATCTCTCAGACAACACAACTACAGTACCAATGGACCCTACAAGCTTTCTATTTTTTGATACTCATTACTACAAGATCTTGCTAGAAAATGAAGGTCTTTTTCAGTCAGATGCTGCACTTATAACTGACCAAGGATCTTTAGAAGAAGTCAAAAAATTGCTTTCCTTCGAGTATTTCTTAGAGAAGTTTGCTTACTCTATGAAGAAGATGGGAGAAATTCAAGTGCTTACCGGAATTGAGGGACAGATAAGAAAAAATTGTAGCGTGGTAAACTAAATTCTTAAGAGTTGTTTGATTTAATAACTACAGAATGTGTATTTTATTTATATGGAGATTTCTATTTTTAGTTTTATTGAATTGTGAAGAATTTGTGGTCTATTTGAGCTCAAAATGAAGCCATAGGATTTGTTAGAAAATAAAGGCTTATCGTTTGTAAGTGTGATTTGAAAAATTAAATTTCTTGTTCTTTAACGTTGGCTCATTCATAGTATTAGATTGAAGTACAATAAATATTAATTGAATCTTCTTTTATATATATATATATATATATATATAAACGTTTAAATGTATGAATTTACATGTAAATATACTTGACACAAAATTTAAGTGTAATTAGAAGGATACTTGACAGAAATTAGAGTATATATAAAATATTAAGACACTTGATAGAACTAGAATGCAATTAGAAGGATAAGTAGCATAAAATTATAATGTAATTTTCTTTTTGCTGAATAAATTATAATGTAATTAAAACTTAATTTGAATTCTTTATTGAGGTTTAATTTAATATATATTAGATATAAGATCAGATAAGATAATGAGGAAGAGATTTCTTGCTTCAAATCCAAGAGATTTCTTGCTTCAAATCCTCTCACCATCTTATCTGGGATCACCCCAAGAAATGAAGTCCTTTCTCGACTCTCAAAAAATAAAATGAAATCCTTTCTTGGAATCATGTGAATATGAGACAAAAGACTGCATTCATGAAAAAAAAAAAAAAAAAAAGTAAGTTCCGAAATTTGAATAATAAGCACGCTTTCGAGAGGCTAATCAGTGTGCAGATAAGCTCGCAAAGAATGGAGCCATGCAGCAGAAGGATTTTGTGATTCTGGATGTTCCTACTGCAGATGCTGTTTTACTTGTGTTTTATGGTTCACTTGGAAGGAATGTATAATGAGAGGCTACCAACTCTTCTAATTTGAGTTAATGCAATCCAATTGTATTTTTACCCCCAAAAAAAAATCTGAATAGTGAATACCCAAGGGGAAATAAATAAATAAAAAAGGACAATCAAATAGCGACAAAATTAGGTGCCTAATTCATAGTCAGACAGAGCTCAGCTTTTAACGGGTAGATGTGTCATGTGTGGTCTTTAATTCCTCCGTGCAAACTCATCAATTTCCACGACAAAGCCTCACATGTCAAGTTTAGCAAAAGCCAAAAAAAAGAAAAAGGATAATTACACATTACCAACCTGTGATTTGCCTCTAATTCTATGTGCCCATCCGTGGTTTGAATTTTGACACTTTACTTACCTATGATTCTGACCGTTACCCAGCCGTAACCCACCTCTCCACTCTCCGTTACTCTAACACCACATAAGTAAAAAAAACATTCCAAAACAGATCAAAACTAATTCTCACTCCCAGAACTCACTCTCACTCCAAAAACTCTCAAAACTCACTCACTCCTACAATGGGCTTCGCTTAAGACAACCACGGCAAATCCGAGCTGAGGAAGAAAGACATCGTTGCTCCGTTGCTCCTCCTCTGTTCAGCTGTGTCAAATCTTACAATGGGCTTCGATTGATGCATGCTCCTGTGTTTTGATCGTGGGTTTTGATCGTGCAAGCTCCTGGGTTTTGATCGTGGGTATTGAACTTGGGTTTTGATCATGAATGCTCCTCTGTTCAGGCAGGTAGATCAAAACTCTTTTTACTTTTTAATTTTTGAAATCTAGGGTTTGAAATTGGGGTTTTTAATTCTTTCTTCCAAGTTGGGTTTTTAATTTAGTCATCTTATTTTGATTAGAAATTGTATATAGCTCTGACATTTTTGTTAAATTATGTCAATGCCTTGTTTTCACCTGAAAATGATTAGATCCGCATGGTGCATTTTCTGATCGTATTCCAGTGGTGTTCTTATTATTGATTTTCTGATCATATTGCAGGCAAGGTGCATTTTAATGCAAGGGCCATAGGGTTGAACTAGATAGGAGAGGGCCAAAACAATCTCAGGCTATTGTTGTCAAACTCCTCAGTATTGTAGGTTTTGGATGTGGCTTTAGGCCCACACCAAGTTGACATGTAAGTGAAAAAACTATGTAAATGGATATCATCATTTGTGTTTCCCACTTTCTGGCATGAGCCTTTTGAATTAAGCCTTTAAGACATTACATGATGCTTTCTTCTCTCTTTGGAAGACAACTCTGTAGCCTTAGTTTATATTAGTTTTTAGTTTTTTGGAAATTAGTTGGAAGTGTATTGAATGTGTCCTATGGACGTGTATTGAATGTGTCCTACACTCTATTGAAATGTGTCCTATGGACGTGTATTGAGTTCTTTCTGTAGAAACATAGTCAAAAAAGGAAAAAAGGAACCAATTGTTCTTTCTAAGTTTACTCAGTTATAACTGGAGGAGCAGAAAAGGTATTAAGTCATGAGCTCATTTAACTGCTCAAAGTAAAGTACGATATTATCAGCTGGTTAATTAATAGTTAATAGTTAATAGCTAGGATTAAAATATTTCAAGTTTTTGTCCTTAACCATTACAAGTTGATCCTTAAGGTTTTTCTAGATAACGCATCCATGTCTGTGTTTGTGGTTACGCGTTGGTGACCAGCTGGTTTGCCGTTTACTTGAGTAACAGCCACTGCTGCTATCAAAGAAGGCTTAAATATTAGAAAATAAAAAATGTAGTTACCTAATTTCTTTGACTATTTGATAATTAGCCAATCACATTGAAGAAGGATTTGCCAAGAATGGTGAGCTTTTTCTGCATGGTGGCGATGAGCCACTATTATTTTTAACATAGTAGTGTTATACAAGTATTGTATAATATTGATTCTCAAGAAATGAAGAATCTTCAATGTGGAGGGTTTCCATCAACAGCTATGATTTATGTGGAGAGCTTAGTTTCATTCCCTAGTGAAAATAAAATTTGTCTTAGATTTTATTTATTTTTTTAATTTCTCCTTAGTAGTAATTTAGGAAAAAGTTATGTGTGATTTAGAGCAGATGATATTGTATCTTATTAAGGATGATGTGTTTGTTAAATTCCAATTCTCTTTTCCTTTTCAGCCTCTGTAATTTGTCATGCTTTGGAATTGTGATAGAATTTTGGGAGAGGTTGGGTTATTAATCTATGTAGAGCGAGAGCTGGTTAAGGGTTTTATTAGATTTTTCTGCAATAACATCTCAACTATAGCTTTCTTTGGATTCTATTTGTTCTAGGGAAATTCATAAAGATAGTGAGGGTTCCTACCACTAGGTAATGTGACCAATTAAGTTTCATATTCTTTGATGGAAACCGTGGTTTGTATAACTTGATAAATTTAAATAGAGAATGTTTCAAGAGGGTATTTGAACTTAGAATTTCAATCAGTTGTGAAAGCACCTGGATGGGTTGTCTGAACATAAGTGATTGCTAGTTTTTGTGAAATTGTCTGTGATGTTGAGCTTTTTACTTACAAATTTAGATGGATAGACCACGTTCTAGTATTCATCATCTTCTTCTAGCCAAGCCACAGGTTTGTGTTCTGTTCAACCTTGTTTCCATGTACAGCTGTTCCATTACATTTAAAATCAATTAATGGGCAGTAGTTGGAGTTCTTTGCATATAGGCAGGATGAATTTTGTGGTTTGTACACTGTACCAAGCATTCTACCTCTTTTTTGACACAATTTGTTTCTTCTCCCTAATCCTCTTCATTAGGCCTTAACATGAGGCATTGAAACATTATTATTACAGTATGGTGTTCTGTTCTTTTCTTTCTCCAATGAATCCTATCCCAAACACAAATAGCCTCTTAGAAATATTTTATTAATGGTCGTAGAAAATTATTATTAGACCTTGATAATTTGGTTTCTGTCTTTAAATGTTAAAGTACATTTTGTCATAAATAAGTTTGTAATATATTAAGAAAAATTTATTGATAAAAGGAGAGAACTAAGCATATAGTAAGTTTACAAGAGAAACCTCTAAAGAATTACAATCAAAGGTATTTAGAACAGCTTACATGAGAAGCATAAGTAACAGTCCCAAATGCAGTATCATAAGATTTCAGCTTAAGATAGGCATCTCAACTCTAGTAAAAGTTCAATTATTTCTATCTTGTCATAGCATCCACATGATACTTTTCCACATGCAAGCCCATCTCATACTTTATTCTGTTGTATTTTATATGCAGATGGCTGACTTGGCATTCAATTTTGAGATTCATCATGGTGGCAAGTTTGTGTGCAAGGCAGGCATCACTGGTGAAACTCCATGGCAGAGAAGAGATAGACTTGCTAAATCACATGCTGTAAGTATTTCCATACTTTGAAATATATTCATTTCCTCCTATATTTCATGTGTATGTAACTTGTACAAACCTCTTTGTAGGCACAAGGAAGTAAATCTACAAAAACAAAGCAAACTACAACACCTCAAACTGCATCTCAGCCACCAAGTACTAGATCTCAGCCTACATATAGAGCTTTTGGTCAAACTGCATCTCAACCTGCACCAAACAATAGATCTGAGGCAGCAACTCAACCTTGAACTAGATCTAGGGCCAATTGGTTCTCTTCATCCTCACAACCGAGCTTCCATACCCCCTAGAGAGACATGGGATTCTTTACCATCTCAGGCACCTCTATTTTATTGTATTTTGTTTATTTTTTTTCCTCTTACTTGCTATTGTTGGACCAAGTGTTAACTGCTGGATTTTGGTTATGCAACCAAGTGCATCTGTGAGCACTAGTGGTCTACCAAGTGAAGGAAGTGGTGGTGCTATTGCAAGGGGGTTTAAAGGTAGAACGTGTGGTGTATCAAGGCCGACAAAGTTTCAACTAGTTGGTGGAAAGGGCAAGAAGGCAGCTAGCAAGGGCACTAAAAGCAGTAAATAAAGATGAAAGATGTTAAAGTTTCAACTACTTTTTTTGTTATAGTTTCCACCCTTAATGTATTTGTTTAAAGTATTTGCTGTCAAGTGTCAAAAACAATATTGGCAATTTTGGTTGGAAGATGTGTATGTCTGATAAGTGGTGGACTAGTAGTTGGGTTTTGGGTGGAAGATGTGTAAAGTGTAAAGTCACAGGATGTGCCAAAAACAATATTGATTGGCAATTTTGTATGCATGTGACATAAAGTGACAATGACTGTTCACTTTTATTAAAAGCAGTTAATGTGCATTGACACAGGATAAAGTATTTTGTTGTGTTGTGCTTGTCTTTGCTTTTGGTGGATTTACACAGGACTGTGTTGTGCTTTTGGTGGATTTACACAGGTGTGCATTGACACAGCAAAGAAAATTATGTCTTTAAGCTTTATATATTATTTTGGTATATTCTAAAAAAATTGGACACTGCTTATGGAACCAATAAATTATATATCCCACAAGTTTATATGCAACTTACAGTATCTTTTTGTTTGATAGACTATTTTCATATTTGCTGAAATGTGCCAGCTCCTTTTATATTATTGCACAATATTTCCAACACGAAGTAAAAGGTGAATTGACAAACCCAAATGAGAATGCTTTTATGGAAGGTTATTAATCATTGGCAAGTTCCAAGTTCCATTCACGTTATTAACATTTCCACATAACACTTTGTGCCAATATATATCAATCACAGAATGAAGTAAAAAAAAAAATTATACTAAAGAATATTTGCACAAAAACAACACTTTCCATTTCAGGAGATAGATACAATAACATTTTAACATCCCAATCACATTTCAACATCCCCATTTCAAGAGATAGATACAATAACAATTCAATTACCTAATCACATTTCAACACCCCCCCAAGCATCATGGTAGATTAAGGTTCCTCACCCTTACATTGTTGTTCACTGAGGCAAAACACAACGACAACATTACAAAAATGAAAAATAACCATGACAAAACTAGTGCAACCTTGTACAATCTCTCACTCTCTTTAACCCTCTTAAGTTTCTCCCTAGCTTCTACATAAAGCTCATGAGTTTCTCTTTCCCTTCGGTTAGATCTTTCTTCCATTTGCCTAGTTGTCATTTCTCTCTGATTTGCAAGCTGCAGTTCATTCTCAAGCATAATTATCCTTTCATGGTCACTCTTACAAGTTTCGTTATCCACCCACTAAAAGAAGCCACATTTGGGACCAACCTAATCATTACAATTATAACAATTAATTTCACAGTTCACAATTAATAATTCAATTCAATTAAAATACAACAATGTAATTGTTTCTTACATTAAATTGACTACAACCGAGGAATCTTCTTCCATAGTTACCAGCTTTTCGACTTGTTCGTAGGGCACAAGTCTCAATGGTACATAAATGACCATCTTCGGCACGGTAGAAACCACTAGTTGTAGAGCCATTGCCAGTTGATGAAGACATAGCAAAAATTTGTTACAAGCTTATAGACCAACAAATCTGTTACAAGAGGCATAGTTCAAATTTTCAGCATGTGTGACAGCATAAACCATTGTTAACACTTATCAAATTAAATAAGATAAACTCATATTGAAGTCCAGCATTAATGCATTGCAAAGGTTTCAACAATCATAGGTACCATAAAGACTAGACTACTAAATGCATCATATTCTACCACTAGATCTACTACACATTTTTCTTCCATCAGGTGTATCCCAATTGTTCTCCATAATTATCCTTTTGCAAAGACTCAACCATTACATTACAACTATGTTACAAAGAATTTTTGTTCAGTCAAAATACTGGTAGACATGAATATGAGATCTTTCATATTAGAAATTTTTTATTGTGCTAGGCTCACAACTAAGGCAGAGACAATAAAAATAAATAGACATTTAACTTCATAATGATACAATATTAGCACATTAAGACAATGATGGAAACTACGCGGCACCGATTGTTTATTTTTTTTTATTGGCTAAGAATAGTCATTTAAATTGCATCTAGAGAAGTTGTACATGCATATGCAATAAGCATTAGATATATGGCTGGCAGCCAAGAAAGTGTATTAGAAAATTTGAAAGTAGTTGACATGTGAAGGAAAGCAGTTAGCATGAGAGAGATAGCTCGATAAATTAAGTTAGCAAAACCATAGATAGATTAAATGGGTCCCTCACATTTGCATTGTGGTCCCTCACGTTTGCATTGTTCTCCACACACATACAGAGGTTGTATATAAACAACAAAAATCAAACAAGTTATAAAAATAAAATCAAAGAAAGTGGCTGTATATAAACAACAACTCAACAACTTCATATTGTGATTAAATTAGCAACTAGTTACACAACTACTATTATAATCTTTCATGAAACAAAAGTAAAGAGAAAAAAACCCAATTCGAAGAAAGATGGAATCAAGAACAGTTTAAGAAACTCAAATTCAAAGAAAGAATAAAAAACCCGAAGAAAGCATTAAAAAACCCAATTTCAAACTCTAGGTTTCAAAAATTAAAAACTAAAGAGGGTTTTGATCTACCTGCTGATGCTGAACAGAGGACCATGCAAGATCAAAACCCAAGTTCAATACCCACGGTGGCACCCAAGAGCATGCACGATCAAAACCCACCCACGATCAAAACCCAGTTCCATTGGAAAGTTTGCGAATCGAAGCCCATAGCTGAATAGAGGAGGAGCAACTGTTAGCAACTTGCTTCCTCAGCTTGGATCTGAAATTAAGAGTCTCAAGTGAAGCTTGTTGTAGGAGTGAGTAAGTTTTGAGAGTTTTGGGAGTGAGAGTGAGTTCTAGGAGTGAGAATTAGTTTTGATCCGTTTTGGAATGTTTTTTTTACTTATTTGGTGTTAGAGTAATGGAGAGTGGAGAGGTGGGTTACGGCTGGGTAACGGTCAAAATCACAGGTGGGTAAAGTGTCAAAATTCAAACCACAGGTGGGCACATAGAATTAGAGGCAAACCACAGGTGGGTAATGTGTAATTATCCCAAAGAAAAAGAAAAAAGAAAAAAAAAGTCTAACATGTCAATTTGAGATCACCATGTGCAATTGCTTCAATAATTGAGAGTGAGAGGGAGAATAAAAAAAAAAAAAAATGTAAGACCCGTAAAATGATATAATTGGTGTCAATTGTCCATAGAATAGATTGTGAGTGTCAAAGAAAAAATTATGGGTTTATATTAAAGTGACAAACAATTAATTATAATTACTCTTAAAAGGGGAAAAAAAAAGTAACTTTTGTTAGGACATATGTGTTTCACTTGTTAAGAACATATGTCATTATTTTATGTAATTAGCTAATCCTTTGACAAACATACTTTACTTGTAAATTGGGTAGATTTAGGATGTATATAATGCTTCAAGAAACTATGTTACAAGATCAAGTGTTGAAGTCATCAAGTCTGTCAAAGAAACAAGCTGAGAAGTGCAAATTCATTAAAGCTCGATAGCTAGCTCGACAGCTACATCTATTGAGCTTAAGAAAGCTGTTCCAGCCCCGTGTGCTCGATACCTACTCGACAGCTCCTATCTATTGAGGTTTAAGAATTTCAGAATTCAGATCTGATTTTCTTGGGATTCGTGTTTATGTGTTTGGGCCTTCTTTTCTCCTAATCCTAGACATATAAAAGGATTGTTTTAATTCCAGCCCTGTGTGCTTGATACCTGCTCGACAGCTCCTATCTGTCGAGGTTTAAGAATTTCAGAATTCAGATTTGATTTTCTTGGAATTCGTGTTTATGTGTTTGGGACTTCTTTTCTCCTAACCTTAGACATATAAAAGGATTGTTTTAAAGGCCGTCAAACAGTTCACAAGCTGCACAAGCATTGAGCAAAGTCTATTCAAGCAAAGTCTGAACAGAGACACAGTTCTGCCCAAGTTCATCATTCTTCAGAACAAGTTGCTGTGTATGTGCACCGTAGGGTTTTGTTACCAAGCATCTTCTTGATCTTCATCGTTGGGATAAACTGAAAAACTTTACAGCCAACTACCTTCTCTAGTTGGTGATTGAAGTCCCGTACTGGGATCCGCACAATTGGTTAATCATGTACTTGGGAGCCGTGCATCAAAATGAGAAATTGTCATAACAGAACAAGTCCAATTAGGTATTGGGGTAAGGGTTCAACTATAAGTTGGTATAAGGTACTAAGATTCCTTTACTTGTAACTGCTTGTTGTGATAATAGTGAAATTTCGGAATTGGTGACCTTAAAATCACCTAGTGGGGTTTTTGCCATATAGGTTTTTGCCATTCGTAAACAAACCACCGTGTCAAATTTATTTTCCGCTGCACTTAGATTAATTGGTTATTTGTTTGTGCTCACACGCTTTGCATGTTAATTTGATTAATTAATAACTTGGCTAATTAATTAATTAATTTAATCACAAGGAGTCAATACGTTTTTGGTCTATCAACTTTCAACCTCAATCAATCAATAAAAAAGAAAATTTGAAAGATAGAAAGTGAAGAAGTAAATATATTTTGTGAAATGAATCAAATGATGTATTGCATTGCATCTTAATCCCAATTCCCACAAGTCACAACATTTTCCAAAGAAAAATGCTAGGCCTAAGGGTATTATAAATTTTAATACATAAAATTTTATATTAATATGACAATGAATGTGATTGGTAAGCTTCAACTATTTAGAAAATGAATATTTGAAATGTGATAAGAAAATACTAAATGTATTACAAGTACTTACAAACTTATGTGTCAATGAATTATTGGTGTATTTTAACTACCTTATATATGAATATTTAGATTGTCTATTTGTAATTGGTGAGAAATTAGTTTATAAACTCAATATAGTAAAATTTGTATTACTAATTATACTATTCTTTGTAATTTGTGAGACATCAATTTGTAAGTTTAATGTAGTAAAATTTGTAATACCCATAGCACTACTTATCTCGTAATAATCCAGCGCAACTCTATTTTATGGTAATAACAAATAAAGGTAGTGTGAAAATGATTTGAGATAATGAGATTTTATTGTTTTCCTAAAATAAAGGTGGTGCATGTTTATTACACAC